>CM053644.1:247924-827924 GCA_028654395.1 Scutellaria barbata
AAGATACTGCAAGTATGAACTTTAGTAATGCAGCAAGTAAGAAAAAACAGTAAATATCATTGTACACAGAAGATGCTGGATGCAGGAAGAGGTTATGGCAATACAGCTGTGAGAAGAAAAGATACTACGCTGCAAGAAGTAGTTGCAGTAATGTTGCAGGAAGAAGATACAACTCTACTGCAAGAAGAAGATGCAGCAGTACTGTATAGAAAGAGTTGTTGCAAGAAGATCAAGGATACAGAGCATAAGCTATGACTTGCTCTATACTCAAAAAACCTCGACTACCACGAACGGAAGCAACATCCTGCTATCTGAAGAAGAATAAATGCAGTACGAGGAACAAAGTAAGTATAATTAGAGTCGTTCGAGAGAAGATTAAAGTTGTAGACGCAGAGCCAATGCAGAGTGGCCTTACCTGACAGGCTGCAGAAAGCTGTGAGCCACAACCACCTCATTGAATGATCTAAGAAGAGAAGTCAAGGCGTATTAAATGCAAGCCATACCTTTGATCAGTACACATATTTCAAATGACAGATATCTCCTTCAACGGATATTTTTCTACAAATATAAATAGTGGTCGAGCTACACTAAAGCTGGTAACTAAAACATTTGGGCTCAAACAAGTCTAAACATTTTCAAGCAATACTCTCTCAAGCATTCCTACAGTTTCAGTCAATCGACCTAAAGTGAAGTGAACAAAACTCAACCTGAAAGATCTGAAGAAGGATTCAGAAGTTCACTTCGCTACACCAGTTGAAGAAAACCTTATATACTTTAACCTTGTACTAGGTTGTTTTAGGTGTCGAATAGTTGATAGCATTTATTCTTGCTATTTGTATAGTTGTCTAGGTGATAGACAACTTCCCTGTTTGGGAGTATAGAAATCTTGTGTGGATTTGCCTTTAGAACTTACAGTTGCTGTGTGTACGCTAGGTTCTAGTAGATGTTAACTCGCTAGGTTGATAGATTGTTAGGTAATATCCTGTAAACCAATCTTGCTTAATGAAGTTCATACTCGAGGAGAGTAGAGTGGATATAGAAGGATTACACCACCTTCGAACCACTATAAGCCATAAGTGTTTTATTGCTTTATATATATCTGTGATGCATCTTATATACTTATCCTGTCATAAGCATAAAAGAATCTTTAAAAGAAAAGCATTCTTGAGAAAACAAGCCTTCAGTCTAAACATAATTTCTGTTGCGTAAAACTCTAAGTTACAACGTGCAGCACTACATCATAATCAAGTAACTTGCAGAACAGTAAGTTTAAAAAAGATTTTCAAAATCAACGAAGGTTCATTCACCTCCCCCCTGAACTTCCGAGACCAATTGAGACCAACAGTAGAGGTTCAAGGGTGGAGTAATCTCCCTACGTCCTCTCTACTCATTCTCAAGGAGGACCTTTGTTAAGATGGTTTGATTTACAGAGACTCAGCTAAGATAAACTTGATCCCAACAAAAACTGTCAGCTCTAGCCCACACAGGTAGCTGCATAGCAACCAAAACAAATCCACACAGGATTCTTGCTCTTTCTACAGAGAGCTTGTGTTGCTCTTAACAAGAACAGCCTCCGCTAAGTCACTCCTAAAATAATCTATTTAAAAAGGTTTTTCTTCAACTGTTGGAGGCAGCAAGCTCTTTGAACTTTATAATTTAAAAGGTAGCTGGCTTGTTACTTGATAGATTGAGTGACTGAAACAGGTAGCTTGAGAGTGTTTGAATACTTAATGGCTTGAGAGAATGAGCTCGTGATCAAAAATGTTTCAATAGTTGTTCCAGGTGCACTCAATTTCTATTCATAGGCATGGAAAATTTACCCGTTGAAAAGAGACAGTTTCCTCGATAGTGAGGTGTCAACTGGTGATTAGCTCATGTACGATCTTCTGACGTTCTGGTATACTATTGCCACTACGCCTCTATTTTTTAACAGCACTTGTTCTTTATCCTTTTGATTCCTCCAGTTGGCTATCTCTGATTGGCTTATATTTGAATGTCTCTATCGGTTACTTAGAGTGCACTAACTTTGAGGTAACTGTAAGTTGAAGTTAAAGATACTGCTTTGTCGTCTAATGTGGCCAGCTTTCTTTAGCTTAGGATGCTTTTAGCTAGCTCATTATATTCTTCCATACTTAGATGATTTTTTCTTCAATTGTTCTGCAGTGACCTTTGTAGTATGCAGTGACTTACGAATTCTCCTTTCAACATACAGAAGCCCCTTCATCTTCTTTCAGCGACCTTGTCCTATCAAAGCATTTTATATAGCAAGTCATATATACAAAGTTGATATGCTCTATTTATTATATGTTTTGTCTCATTAAAATTTATACAAAATGATCCTAACAATTTCCTTTTTTTTTATGATGACAAAACTTCTTTAAGAGGATAAAGTGTCACTGATCTTTTATAAATGAACAAAATGCATAAAATATAAGATATGATGAATCATGCATAAAGTTCACGAGC
This sequence comes from Scutellaria barbata, assembly GCA_028654395.1. NCBI lineage: Eukaryota > Viridiplantae > Streptophyta > Magnoliopsida > Lamiales > Lamiaceae > Scutellaria > Scutellaria barbata. The sequence goes on from CM053644.1 coordinate 250,391, forward strand.
ATGGAGCTTTCAGAAGTAGAAGAGAAAATATTTTATTAATAGGAAATCAACAAGCATACAGAACAAGATTACAAGATATGAAAACATACAAAAATAAATGATATAGGGAGCATACTCAAGTCTTTAACAAACTGACTTTCTTCTTCTTTTCATAGTTTGTTCTTTTCCGCCAGTTGATTATCGACTCTTGATAGCTTGGCTCTAAAATCCTCTTCATATCTTCATATCTCAGCCAAAAGTCCTCATAGTAAAGTATGAACTCCTTTCCAAGTCACTACTTTAGCTTGACTTGTATTGGAAGTTCTCCCTTCCTAACGAGTTCAGCAAATCTTTTCAGGCCTTCTTTGTTGGTCCGGTAGCCTTTGAATAGAGCAGATTCTTTGCAGAGGGTCGTATAATACTATATGTATAGTATCCTCTTAAAGGCTTCTATTTGAGAGAAGGTAAGATTGGTGTCTGTTGGAAGAGAGGGCTCCGGTATCCTTGGAATGAGAAATCTAGAACTTTTTAGATCCGGACTTTCTTCCAGAAAGGTGAGGACACCTGAGTTGGTCGGTCTGCGCATGTTTTGCTCCAGGTAGGAGAGCTTCATGTGTCTGCTTTCCAAACACTGCATCCAACCTTTTATTTAATTCAGATTCAACCTTCATTCTCTTTTCCTCTCTTTCTTCAGCTCGTTTTCTGAAGCTTAGATGAATGGTCCCTAAGCCAGCCTATGATTTTCTTTTTGAACTTTAGAATTCAGAAGGTAGCTGGCTTGTTGCTTGATAGATTGAGTGACTGAAACAAGTAGCTTGAGAGTGTTTGAATACTTAATGGCTTAAGAGAATGAGCTCGTGATAAAAAATGTTTCAGTAGTTATTTCAGGTGCGCTCAACTTCTATTTATAGGCATGGGAAATTTACCCATTGAAAAGAGACAGTTTCCTCAATAGTGAGGTGTCAAGCGGTGATTGGCTCATACACGATCTTCCTTCTCTTTTCCCCTCTTTCTTCAGCTCGTTTTCTGAAGCTTGGATGAATGGTCCCTGAGCTAGCCTATGATTTTATTTTTAGGTTGTTATCTGAGTAACCTCTCGATCCAACTCCCTTGTTTCCACCATCTCCTCCATCATCTCTCTTTTTGCTCACTGACCGCGGGTCGCAACGCGGTAAAATTAATTAATATCTTTCTCAACCTAACCAACTAGTAGTCAGGACAAGTCGGATGTCGATCTCACGGAGAATGCAGAACTAATCATGTCACATATGCTCTAATCAGAAACAGAAAAGGATGGGGGGTTTTTGATAGAGAATCACTACTAAATATGAAACGAGAAAATGAATTAAACAAAAAATCAATCTAAAAAGGCATCCCGGTTAACAGTTCGGTTATCCCCCAATCTCAATTATGCCTTAATTAATGTAACACCCCTCTCTCAGATTATCATGAAATTATCACCTATAGTCTAACAAAAAGCTCTGTTAAACCGAATTGTCTCTTAGGATTAGTTAAATTAGGATAAGATCACTAATTAACCCTATTTAATTGAATAACCCAGAACAAGCTCTCCAGATTTAATTCATTAAATGCATTAATTACCAAGATGATATGGTGAACTAGACTCCGAATACACAAGTTCGACTCGATAATCTAGGATTATGTTACTCTAGAGATGCACGACCTCTAGTTTACCACTTATGAAAATTAAACCACAACAATTAGGATTAATGATTTAAAATTCTAGCAGTCAATTATCAATTACTTAACCTAGGTGGTCAATCCAAATTAAGCATCAACAATTGAAAATAATATTCACAGATAGCACAATCAATTCCAATCAAACATCGAGAAGGGGATACGAAATTAATTAAAACATAAAAGAGATATGGGGTTAAACTTCCCTACTAACCGGAATTGAAGAATTAGCCAATCATTCTCGAAATCAAATCCACAATAAAGGTTGAGTAATCCATCATCAAATCAAACTAAACTAGAAATTGAAAATATGTTTATCACTCTAATTTAATCTCTCTCTCTAATCTAATCAAAGCATAAAATTGCCCTCTGTCCAATTGCTCTCTATCTCACTGCCTCTCTGCCTGCGTGGATGATGTACCCTATTTTTGACTTCTCTTCCATATATAACTTCTCTCATTTCTTGGTAAATAAGTCAATCTTTGCGGCTGTGGAAATTTCTTGAATTGGATTGGAGCCCTTTTTGGGTCAGACCCATTTCTTCTCTTCTTCACAATTGAGCTTCATTTCTTCTTCTTCTTCTTCTTTTCTCTTTAATTCTTTTGGGCCTTGGAAATTAAATCGGCCCAAATGACTCTTCTTCTTTCCACGATCATCTTCCTCGATTCCAAAGTACTTCAAAATATCTTAAAATGATCAAGAAAACAATTCGTGAAGTATTCGGAGACATAAAACACATATAGGTGTAGAAACGGTGCATTTAATCATCTAAAATATTATAAAATCACGAATATACACTCGATAAAATGCACCAATTTCTTACTTGTCACTCACTACCATCTGTCTGCATGTTGAGGGATCCTGTTTTCTTCTTTGATCCTCCAGCTTTCCTTCCCCCCTTTTTGTCATCATCGGTTTGCCCAATTATAAAACTTATCATAGAGTGTGTCTGATAGAATATTAATATGCTCTCTCAAAATTTGCAATTGGTTGAACTGCTCTTCATCCATACGTCCTACTGTAGAGACAAGAGTTTTATGATCAGCTTCCATTGATATCATCTTCTCCTCTTATCTGTTCAGCTTATCTATCACAGTTTTCACAATTTCTACAGTAATGTCTTCTTTGGGAGCGGTAGCTTGGCATCAATCATCCTCTGAAGTCTTGATAGAGAACATTGAGGGAGTCTATAAAAGATTGAGTTTTGAAGGTGCTAGTTAGGGTATCCTTGTAGAATTTCTTGCTAGCCTTCACCAGGGACCTCCTCATCATCTCGATAGCTTTCAAAACTTCTCCATTAGACTTGGAATCTTTTTCAGCATTAGCAGGTACCTGTTCAGATGAAGATTGAAGTGTTAGAGGTTTGGATTTTTTGGCTCCGGTATCATCTTGTTCACTAGATAATCCATCATTGTTGTTGGAAGTGCTGCTGGATCCTCCTTCTTCTGACCCAACTTCTCCCTTATTATCAGCTTCCTCCTCATTCTCCTTATCCTCTTCATCATCATCCTTATCCTCCTGCTACTCGACATCTTTCTCTTCCACCTTATCCTCCTCAATGACCTTCTTTCCAAGATCCACAGAATCCTCAGGAACTACTCCATTTACTTCCATCAGAGTAGCTTACATCACCTCTTGAACCTCTACCTCCATTGGTGCTTGATCAGAACTTGCTGGCACAGAGGTTTCATCGGTTGCCGCTGTCTGAATCTCCTTAGCTACCTCCAAAAACATTTCGAACTTAGCAGCAGCAAGGGTGTCCAATCGACAATTTGAGCAGGTACCTCGGGTAATACAATCAGATCAATAAGACTTGAAAATTCTTCTCAATTCTTATCAGTTGTGAAGGGGACCTCTTGTTGATTAGTTCAATCATCAGAGGGATGTTGGAGGATCCTTCACCAACATGTGTTGCCCTTGGCATTCTCCTAAGCCTCGTCACCACCATGCTCATATCCAGCGCCTGCTTCACCATCCTTTCCATTGCTTTCTTCTCTCCGAACTTCTCCACTTGAGCTGATGTGAAGCCCACGTCATCATCTGCTTGGCAGCAAGCTCTGACCACTTCTTCTTTCTGATCTGTCTTAGAAATTTCTTCTCCAGCAACACCTCTAGATCATTCATCTCTGCCCAGTTGATAACCCACTCCTTATCTTCCTTCAGATCCGCCCACTGGACCAGATCTTCACAAAGAAGGTGTTTGTATTGCCACCATGTGGTGAATCTATCCATCAAGTTGTCAAACTCAGCCCTTAGTTTGGCAAGATTAATGACAAACTTCAGCACCTCCTCCTTATCAGCCTCCTCTCCAACAGCTTCTCCATCAACAACCTCCTCTTCCTCATGTGCAGTGACCTCTTGCACGACCTCCTCAGCCTTAGAAGATGTGATGATTTCTGACTCAACAATGATTGTTTCGTCATCAGAGACCATCAAATTTCTTTGAATATTCTTCTTATGCTTGATGTAGGTCTTCTTCTACTGCTGAGGAGGGGAAATTTCCAAGTGTTCCCCCTCAGACACACTCCTTTCCTCTGCGTCCTTTGTGCCCTTAGAGACCTCTCTGGTCACTTGGGATGGTTGAGCAGTGGTCTTCTTGGCAAAGACCTTCCTCGCACCAATGAACTTACCCTTCTGGAATACATAAAATTAGTGTAAAAGTGGTGTTACTAGGGCTTTACACGAAAATTCTACAGAATTAGGGCTTACATGAATATTTGATGTAAATCGGTGTGATTAGAATTTGCACAAAAATTCTGCAAAATTAGGGATTATACAAAAAATTCATATAAAAATTATGTCATTAAGGTTTTACATGAAAATCTACAAAATTAGGGTTTGAACGAAAAAATTTTGTAAAATTTGTGTAATTAGGGGTTTACACAAAATTATCTAAAATTTAAGCTTACACAAAAACATCTGGTAAAATTGTGTAATTATGGTTTTACAAGAAAAATTTACAAAACTAGGGCTTACGTGAAAATTTGATGTAAGATTGGTATAATTAGAATTTGCACAAAAAAATTCAAAATTATGGATTACACGAAAATTTAGTTTAAAATTGGTTTAATTGGGATTTTTTCATAAAAAAAGTTCTGCAAAATTAGAGATTACACAAAAATTTGATGTAAAATTAGTGTAATTAGAATTTACATGAAAATTCTACAAAATTAGGGATTACATGAAATTTCATTCGTTTTTTTTTATCTCCGGCGCGTCGATGCCGGCATCTCCGCTGGAGTTTGTTGGAAAATTTCAAAGTCATCAATTTCGGCTGATTTTCATACACAATGTAGGCCTCGATGAGACGAATTTATGACAACTTCCGGAATTCAATTTTGATTTCCCGTTCACCGGAAAATGGTAAAAAACGATCTCCAAACCCTAAAATCTTACTTTTTGCCACATTTTCTCTCTCCCATTTTCTCTCTCTCTCTCTCTCTTCTTCTCGATACTGCAGACGCCGGAGGAGCTGCTGGGGATGTGGGCTAGCTACTGGAAGGGTGGCACCGCCGTGGGTGGTGGTGCCGGTATCGGAAAATGGGCTAGAAAGTGAGTTGTTGCATAGGGTTTTGTGTGTGTGTATAATGTGTGTGTTGTGTATGCATGTTGTTGGGGGTTGTATTGGAGGTTGCCGGTGACTGGAAGTTGCTGGCCAGTATCCTAGGTGGTTGGGGAAGGGTCGCCGGCAACTGAAAGTCGCCGGCCGGAGCTGAAACGACTAGGGTTTGGTTAGTATATGCATGTGTGATGAATGGTATTTGAGGCTATTTTTCTAGCACTATTTATACCGGAATCCGACGATGGTTGGCCGGAGGTGGTAGCCGACGGTTCAGGCTACTCGGAGAACTTAGTGGCAACGGTACAGTGCGGCGCCGCCGCAGCTGGTGGTACCGGGAAGTAGGCTGTTCGAGCAGAGTCGACGACGGGAGACCGGGCGAGAGCCGTGCCGATGCTACCGAGAAAACTCGGCAGCTGCCGAGGATGTCACTCCCGCTGTCGAGAAAACTCGACAGTCGCCGGGAGATGCCGCCGAGTTTTTCTCCTATCGCTGGGAACGCACGTGACGTCGTATTTTCAATCTGAATCTCGTTTTCTTTTCGTCGTTCTTTATCATTGAGTCATCACCAACGAGATATCGTTGATCGGGGGTCGTGGGTCCCAGTCAAAGTCAACTCTTTGATCAAATTACCAAAATACCCCTCAATCTTAAAACGCTCCGTTCGATCTCATTTCAACTCCGATTGAGCTCATTCTTGTTTTGTTGTGATCCAAAATTCATTCTCTTTCACCTCAGATGAATAAATTGATATTTCCCTCTTGTTTCTTCAACCTCAATCGTTAGGCCCTCCGTTCCGATCCGTCTCATCTCGATCGATAGTATCCAATCCGATATCGGTTAAATCTTTAATTATATTTAATAAAGATCTAAGAAAATACCATAAATTATGTAGGCTACCTGTTGGATTGAAGCCTTGGGATACGTGATTTTTGAAACTTACAGCTCACGTGGTAACCACCGAACAAGGTGGAGGTAATTTCTAACTCTTAATCTGTTTACAGTTTTCCTTATTCGAAGCATGATTGAGGAATACTAAATGTTATGATTATACTTGATGTGACATACTTATTACTGTGAGGGGTGGGCCCACTGAGGCGCCCCTTCATGCATTCGTCCCTTACCTCCATTCTTCTATGAAAGGTTTGGTGGTCCTTGAAATGCACCAGCGTTATTTGAGACCGTTTTATAGGATAAGACGGGCGATGCCCGCACCTATTCGTCTCTTACCATTTCTAATGTCTGCTGTGCATATTTCGTGTTGTGTTTCATGATGATTATACATATTTCTGATTTAATTATCTGTCAAAGATTTAGACGTGGATTTTATCCCCACGAGTGTATTCAACGCACTCACCCCTTATTCTGTAATTCACGTTACAGGAGGCGATAAACATGATGAACCCTAGAAGGAGAGAGGAGGTGCTATATTTTTCTGGATCTGTAAATTATTGTAATATGATGTTTATCAAACATTCTCTTTATAAAACAATGTTGTAAGAAATCCACTTTTGGTGGTTAGATGATGTGTATTCGGGATGTGAGATCCTGATGATATTTTCCACTGTGTATATTATGTTTAAATCGGTTGAAACCGATGGTTGATATGTAATATCTTCTGTTCGTCTCCTACCTCTTTTCTTCCTACACGCCCGTATAGAAAACTCTGATAAATTTTATGAAAGAAAATGGGGTGTGACAAAGGTGGTTAAGACTCGTCTAAAAATGTGATTAAGACCCGTATAAAAAGGCAGCTAAGACCCGTAAAATGTTTTCATGGCGGTTGAGATCCGCATATGTCTGCAAGACGACTAAGAACCATAAATATGGAAATGAAAGTGATATGTTTGAATGTGAATGATGATTGATTGAGATGACTGATTGAATGTACTTATTATGTGTTTTATGATAGATTATGTGATAAATGAAATATGATTTTCATGATGGTTAAGATCCACAATTTTATGGCAGATGAGATCTGCATTTTTCATGGCGGCTAAGACCCGTAAGAGAAATGATATGTTTGCATGTGAAAGAGATGAATGCTTGCAGTATTGATGTAATCTATTTTTCTACAATTTTTATTAAAAGACAAACGTTTTACGAAAATCTGTTTTATGTGATAAAATCATGGTTTGGTAAGTGCGTTTAAAATATTTAGAAATTATTTCATGTCATCCCAAGTTTCCCCACCCCACTAAGTGTATTTCAAACACTCACCCCTCTTTTTAAAATGTTTTCAGTTTAAAGATTTAGGGCTTGGCGCGCGAGCGGTGGATGCTGGTAGCCAATAATCAAAGGTTACAGAAACTTTTTATTTAAAACGATTAATTTCATGAATTTAAGAAATGTAATTTCATAATATTTATTTTGATTTTTATTTATCTTTATTATTATTAAAAGAGTGAATTTTTTTTAGGTGAGTAACGTCTCGGTTAAAATTTACCTTAAAAAGAATCGGGGCATTACATTAAGTTTTAGAGTTGCATTTGTGTGCAACTATTATATGGATCTTAGATACATACAATGCGGGTTGAGTTGGGCTGAATTCGACTCGGATTCACGTATTTTTTTAGCCCTGACTTTTATGTTGTTTTAGTGATACATTTATATTATGTTAAACATAAATTTATGTTATGTTAAACATACCTTTATGTAAGACTTTAACTTAATAAATAAACCCTAATTTTAGCACAAAAACCCCTAATTTATATATAATATATATACTTTTATGTGATATTACGCATAACTTTGAGTAATATTAGTCATAACTTTATATAATACATAAAGGTACAACCAACATATTTAAAAGGTATGACTAACATAAATAAATGTTTACTTAACATAACATAAAAATCCTAAATGTATGCTCAACATAACATAAAAACCCTAAAGGTATGCTTAATATAACATAAATGTATATTTAATATAACATAAATACCATAAAGGTATGACTAACCTAACATAAAAGTATGTTTAACATTATATAAATGTATGCTTAACATAATATAAATGCATGTTTAATATAATGTTAAGACACTAAAGGTGTGACTAATAAAATATAAATGTATGTTTAACATAATATAATGTAAGCATCTGGAGCGAATTTGGGTGGGTTTAAGCACATTCACCCAGGCACGTGGGGGTGCGTGCGAGTGCATAGAGAACGCGTGGGTCAATTCAGGTCAGTTGCATGAATATAGGATCCATGCACCAGTTACAGAATTATTTTTGGGAAAGTTCTAATACATGCACATCTTGAATCATATTCTAAATAAGATACATGAGGATATTAAAAATATAATAGAGATATCTCAAAGCATATTCTAAACTGAATACATGAGGATATTTAAATTGAATAATTAAGGATATTTAAAATACAATAAAGTTTTTTTTTTTAGTTTGAAAGGATGTTGTACAGTATATTTATGTAAGTTATGTGAGGATATTTAAACTTAATATGTGAGGATAGGTAAAATATAATTAAGTTGTTTATTATTAATTTTTTTTTTGGAATGATGCTATTTATATAAGTTTTGAACGACTCATTTATGAAGATCTGTTTATTTTAATTATATTCAAACTATTATTCTTATATATCATTGATTTTTTTTAATTTTAAAATTCTTAATATTGCATATCAATATTAAAAGTTTTAATAGTCAATCTTAGTTGCAGTACATATTGATTGAAAAATTATAATAGATACTTAGATTATTCAACTTGACTGTCTTAATCAGACATAAAACATCAAGACCAACTTTGATTCATAATCACCAAATAACATTTAAGCATTGAAAAAATCATAATTCATTGTCTTCATTCGAGATTGCAACATCTTGAACTATAAATCCAAAGTCACTTAATAACATATATAACAAATACTTTACACCATATAATTCAAAATGATTATACAATATATAATTTAAAATGAGTATCTGATCATAACATTTAAACACTGAAAATTGACCTACAAATCTAAGATCAAAGAAAAAATAGGAGCAATGTAGAAAAACTAATATTGAACACCTATGCATCTGAACTTCTTTATCAATGAGGAAGACAAAGAATCATCGATATTATCAATAATTAAACAAATTATTCAAATGATAGAGAAAAATGGTTAAAAAAATTAGTGCATAGAAATCCACTTTGAAATCAACCTCATCATTGGTGAGAATGACTATTATATAAATCATCATATGAAAAATTAAACTGCATAGAAATCCATTTTAAAATTAACTTCTTCAAAATGACTGTCAATAAATCATCGCTACAAGTTAAATTATTTTAATATCAATAATTAAAAAAATTGTTCAAATGGCAAGGATGACAGTTAAAAAATCATACACAAATTAAACTATAAAAAAACCATTTTGAGATCAACCCCTTCATCGAGAGAAGATGACTGTGAATAAATCATCGACATAAAATTTAATTATTATCCTTAAAAATGATGAATTACAACATTATCCTTAAATTTTTAATAAACTACCATTTTGTCTGATTGTTTTTTGTTATTATATATATATAGATAATCCATCTATGTTGGTGAATTTTCTTGTAATTATAACTTTAGTATATATGAAAGGTCTATATTATTTATTAATGTATACTATCAACATTAAATTTGACATCATTAGATAATCATATTAATTAGTTTAAATAGATTTAATTAGTAAAAAAGTAATTAAAATGAAAAAAAAAGTTGTAGGATTGATAAGTGTCATTTAATGGTTATTACTTTAATATATATGAAAGATTTTTATTTTTGAAATTTTTTGGGATGTGTTTAGAAAAAGGTTGTGTATGGATAATCTCAATTAGCAAGATATTCAATTTTATATTGATATTCATTTGATATTTCAAAATAATCACTATACACATGTTAAGTGTAAACATAACACCATTATTTACACATGACATTAATTTAAAACAATATAATACGAGATGAAACATTAAATTGAGAAAGAGAATTTAGTTTGGGATAGTCCCACTTGGGCTGTCACACCGACATTTCTAATATAGCTAGAATTGCACTAAATTTTCATTTTAAAAGACATGTAAATGAGTGTGTGATTTTTTTAAACATAAAAACCTTTCTTGCACATGAAAATCTTGTTGTATGAAACTCGTTAAAAAATTTATAACATGCATCGAAACATATACCATACTGCAAACCACACTCACCTGTATATTTACATATTTATACATATTAGAGTATGAGGACAAAACAGATGTCCATGTACTTTATCGAAATATTATTTAAAGCAAAATAAGCCTGTAACACTCCCAAACTTTGGTGATTTGAAATAATTTAAGAAACACATATATGGGAATGTTAGGTTCCTGACTTATATTGAAACGCAACAAGACTCCATAATACTTGAAAGGAACTTTGTCGATTGAAATATATCATCATTTATACATAGGATTCAAAATATATATTTATAATAAAAGACTCATCAAAGGCTTAATCATCCCAAGGGCGAGTATTTGAACATAAGCTTTAAAAGTTCATCTCGAGCATGGCATATGAACAAACTATCTGACCATTAAAGAGATGAATTATCTCTACACGTGATTATCTGCATTACAAAAACTTAATAATGAGCAATAAGCTCAGTAAGTTGAAACATATGCAAACAATCACTTATGATGAATTATATCATGCAATATGTTATTCCATATTCATTTATTCTGAAAATATCCTTTGTAGGGTACCTGAAAGGCTGGTATTCAACATATGCTCTTACGTAATTAACATAAATAACCAATTAAGTTATCTATCCTCTAACTCTTCAAGCACACTTCCAAACATTATAATTATACCAACATCAATACAATAAATGTACAACAACTTACAAGATTCATAAGTTCAATTAAACTACTTTAACTAACTAAGTTATCTTCAATTCCTCTTCATAATAACACATATAATTCAGATCATATGAACCATCAAATAAACATAATTTTAAGCATAAAACATAGGGATAGGATCAGACCTAGAATAAAGCTTAAGTATACAGCGTTTTAAGAAAAATAAGCACCAAACTAGCTTCAATTCATCTCATATGCAACCTCCATGATTGATTTCAGTTTTTGTAGACAGTTTGGGGTTCTAAGGATGAAGAAAGGAAGAGAAGAAGAGGGCTGGACGTTTTTGGGGAGAAAGTGATCAAATGAGAACATAAAACTCATTTCCTACAACTTTTAACTATAGCAAAAGAGAAGCACTTGTCTTGTTCTAATTGGCTGGACTTATTGGTGTGAAATGGGTAGCATGCCACGTTTTTAGCCTTAGGAAGGTTTAAGAAGTTGATAAAAATCAAGTGCAACACCATACAAATGCTTTAGGTGCAACCTAGTTTCCTAATCAATCAAATTGCACTATTTTTCTTACTTTAAAATTATAAATAAATGAAATGAAATTCATAACTTGAAAGTGTAAACAAGTTAATCTAGGAATCTCATTTTAGAAATATTATGCATTTAGCGTATGTATAACCGTTTTCAGCACATCCATCTTCTCTTCATAAGCCAAACCTTTCCACTATAAAAGAAAAACTTAAAAGAGTATATTAGACATGCTTATGAATGCATTTTAATGTAGGATGCAAATGATTAGAGAATTGGGCATTACAATCCCCCCCTTATAAAATATCATCCTCGAAATTGGACTTACTGTAATGTTCTGGATGCTTGTTATTCACTTCATTCTCTCCCTTCCATGTTGCTTCTTTTATCGAGTGATTTCTCCATTGAACTTTAACAAGTGAGATCTTTTTATTCCTCAACTCGTTTTCTTTTTGATCAAGAATCCCACTGGTTTTTCTTCGTAAGTGAGGTCAGAAGTTAACTGCAACTCTTTGTAGCTCAAAACATGAGATGGCTTTGAAATATACTTCCTCAATATAGACACGTGGAAAACATCATGGGCAGCAGATAGTGATGGAGGTAAGACGACTCTGTAAGCTCTATCACCCATTCTTTCAAAAAATTTCAAACAGACCAATGTACCTTGGGCTTAGTTTTTCCTTTTTACCAAACCTCATAATTCCTTTTAACGGTGCCACTTTCAAGAATATAAGGTCACCAATGACAAACTCTAGATCCTTTCTTCATTTATCTAGATAGTTTTTCTATCTACTTTGTGCAGTTTTCATCCTCTGTCGTATCTTCCCTACTAGTTTTGCAGTTTGTTGCACCATCTTCGGACCAAGTAAACTTCGCTCTCCTACCTCATCCCAATATACTGGAGATCTACATTTTCTTCCATACAATGCTTCATAAGGTGCCATACCAATTGCAGATTTGTAACTATTGTTGTAAGTAAATTCTACCAATGGAATTTTTTATCCCAACTCCCCTCGAAGTCTAGAATGCAGGCACTTATTGTTAGGATGTATAATATAAGTCTAGCTTTTGTATAAACAACTTTTTATGATATGAGAATCTTTTATGGTCAAATGTTTTGCATTTTATATTTTTTATATATGTTATTGCAATTGTCCAATTAATTTATATTGTAGATAACATGGTGTGTGGTGCCACACAGAAGATCATGTTATCAGTTCCTTATATATTATAAATTGTAGCTCACAACCGAGATAATTTTGGACAAATTATCAGAATGGTTGTAGTGTCATTTGGTATTATTCTGTCTTAATTATAAAATTACACTAGTACATTTTGTATGTATTGAGCAGGACCAATTGAGGTTGTTTTATTTGTACTGACTAGATAAATAGAACAAGACCTCTGTTATTATGGATGTGTGTCCTCTTAATCATTGTATGATAACAGACATGTATACTCGATATATGTTTCTTTAATTTACCAATGAGTGAGATTTATTTATTAAATCAATAAGCTCGGTAAATTGGGATACAATGTTGTTTATATGGTGTGCTGTTGATTATATAATGAAACCGTGTCCTAATTATTTAGGATGATGATATCCCCTTGAGGAGTTCATAAGGATTATCATGTAAACCCTGCAGGTGGATTTATTCCGGCATGATAATAAAGTTAAGTGGTAATACTCTTGGAATTAAATGTTAATTAATTGAATTGTCAATAATTCATTTAATTAACGGATATTTGATATCTTAAACACGGGGAGATAAACGCGCACATAATAAATATGAGCCCATATTTAATATGGATAAGGGACAGTAGTTCAATAATATCTTTTTAGTGGATTGAGATATTATTGATATGCTTAAAAAGTATATTCAGATTGAATTTAGGACTCCTAAGCCTATCAGGAGACCGATTCCTAATCCTCCTCAAGGTCCCTGTTGTAGCCTATAAATAAGCCTCAAGTCAGCCGTTTTTCATACACATGAAATCTGAGATACGATTTAGTAGAAGACGGCTGAAAGTCTCGATAGTTCGTTGCCCACACAACGTTTGAGAAAAAGGCGAGGAATACAACAGAAGATCGTGAGGTCCAGGCTCCATCGATTCCTCGATCTACAGTTCTGACCTTAGAACTAATATCGGTGCAAAAGATATGATTCGTTTATCCGCTGCGCGTTAATCATATTTGCATGGACCCCGATTTGGATAATCGTATAGGGTCGGCGATCCGACGGTTCCAATAATTGGTATCAGAGCCGTGGTTTTCTGACTCTATGCGATTGAATCAGTCTCCTTTTTACAGGGATAATCGACTTTCCAATGTCCAGCCTGCTTGCAATGGAAGCACTTGTCTTTCGGCTTTTTCACACCACCTTGTAGCTTAGCCACTTGAGGTCTAGTCGTCTTCTTTACTGAAGAATTATGTTTCTTCTTCTTTTTTCCGCCTTACGGTTTAGAAGTAGAAACATTTTCAGCAACATAAGCCTGAGAAACAGTCCCTCTACTGATTGGAGTTCTGTCAAAAACACCCCAAGGAGTTTACATATAATCTAGATCGAAAAGAAAAATTAAAACCTAACACGACAAACCGTCGTGATTTTACTATTACAATCATACATTCAAAAACAACCTCGACATGTCCGAGGGTTTAATTCATACATAAACATACATTCAGACCATAATAGTTGGTAATTATGTTTTCATATTTATTGTCTTATATGTGTTTTGTTTTATCAAGCATGTTTTTATGTGTTTCATATGATATGCATGTTAAAATCCTTCATGTTAAATAATTAAGTGGGAGAGGGATTAATTATTTTAATAAATCCCATGGCCTCCATTACTGGTTTGTAAGTGATGTATTTGAACTTACGCGTTGGTTTTAAGTGCCTTCCTCCATATCGGATGAGTTCATTTGCGGATCACTAGATCAAACAACAATTCATGGATGATTATAGAAAGTTGTCTAGGAGTATGTCATCTTCTCCATCTGAAGTGACATAATCCTAGATAATAGACTTAGTATCAAGTAATGGTGTACACTTAGATGCATTTAATAAGTATCCTCCCCATCGGAGTCACTGCTGTTATTTGTATGGCCAAAGCGATACCAACTATTAATTTTATTTGTCATAAAGTTAAGTTGACAAGATAATAAAATTAATGGGTAAAACCTCCTCTTACAAATGTTTGAATTAGTATACGTCCACACTATCGTGGCATACGAAGTTCACGGTGTATTGAGGTGTTGGTGAATTTAGATTATGTTGTTTGAGGGAACAATATGATTTGTCAATTCAAATGATTTGACCTAAGTGTTTATTTAAGTGATTCTCAGGATTTTCATAATCGGGCATTAATCGTTGAAACATGTTTAGCGATGTTATCTACCGATACCTGGTGTGTAGATACGGGAGCCACTGATCATGTCTGTAATTCATTGCAAGGGTTCCAGAAAACCAGACGACTAAGTGATGGAGAGATTACTATATACATGGGCACCGCTGCAAAAGTGGCGGCCGTTGCAGTGGGAGATGTTTATTTATCTTTCCATAAGAATAAGACTTTGGTTTTGAGAAATTGTCTTTACGTACCTTATTTTAGAAAGAATTTGATTTCAGTTTCTAAACTTTTTAAGGATGGATATTCTGTTTCTTTTGATAACAATGTTGTGGTCAAGAAGAATAGAGTTATTATCTGTTCTGGTATGTTGCTTGACAATTTGTATACTCTTAATCCAATAATTCCTACGATGCAACAAATGGAAATTAATAACACATCTTCTAAAACTAATAAGAGAAAAGAACCTTCCAAAATGAATCAAACATATCTTTGGCATCTAAGGTTGGGTCATATTAACTTAAGGAGAATTCAAAGGTTGATAGCCGATGGACCTTTGGGTTCCTTGGAAGTGGAAAACTATCCAACCTGCGAGTCCTGCTTGGAAGGAAAAATGACCAAAAGGCCTTTTAAGGCAAATGGGTATAGAGCCAAAGAAATGTTGGAATTGATTCATTCTGATTTGTGTGGTCCTATGACTATTCAAGCAAGAGGTGGTTTCGAATATTTTGTCTCTTTTATATATGATTATTCGAGATATGGATAGATTTACTTGATGCGCCGCAAGTCTGAGTGCTTTGACAAGTTCAAAAAATACAAAGCTGATGTGGAGAAACGTCATGGTAAATGTATCAAGACACTACGATCTGATCGTGGTGATGAGTACCTCTTAGGAGAGTTTAGGAGTTACTTATCAGAGGCTAGGATTCAATCTCAATTGTCTGCACCGGGTACACCCCAACAGAATGGTGTGGCAGAACGAAGAAATAGGACTCTTATGGAAATGGTTAGATCGATGATGAGTTATTCAGAATTACCAAATTCATTTTGGGGGTATGCTCTAGAAACAGTGACGTACATTCTAAACTTGGTACCTTCTAAGTCAATACCCTCTACTCCTACAGAATTGTGGACTGGGCGCAAGCCTAGTTTGAAACACATTCGGATTTGGGGTAGTCCAGCACATGTGCTGAAGGGAGATGCTGATAAGTTGGAATCTCGTACGGAAGTACACTTGTTTGTGGGCTATCCTAGAGGAACGAAAGATGGTTTATTTTATAGTCCTAAAGATCAGAAGGTCATTATTAGTACGAATGCCCGATTTTTAGAAGAGGACTATATAATGAACCACAAGCCCATGAGTAAAATTGTTCTTAAGGAAATGAGAGGGGAAAATTCTGATGTACCGACGGTACAAGATGAGATACCACAAGTGACTGTACTGCGTGTCACAAATGATACACAAATATCGATAGTGTCTCGTCGTAGTGGGAAGGTTGTTAGACAACTTGATAGATTCATGTTTTTGGGAGAGTCTTCAGACTTGGTCCCTGGACAACATGAAATAGATCCCTGGACTTATGACGAAGTACTCCAAAATAAAGATGCGATATCTTGGTAAAAGGCAATGCTCTCTGAGATAGAATCTATGGATTCTAATCAAGTCTGGGAGCTTGTAGAACCACCAAATGGTGTAAGAGCCATTGGATATAAATGGGTCTACAAAAGGAAAAGATGATCAGACGGAAAAGTAGAGACCTTTAAAACAAGGCTTGTTGCGAAAGGGTATACTTAAAAAGAAGGGATCGATTATGAGGAAACCTTTTCACCAGTATCCATGCTGAAGTCTATCCGGATTCTTTTGTCTGTTGCTGCTCATATGGATTATGAGGTTTGGTAGATGGATGTCAAGACAGCTTTCCTTAATGGAAGTCTTGAAGAAAACATCTATATGAAGCAACCAGAGGGATTCATTTAGAAGGGCAAAGAGCATCTTGTGTGTAAGCTCAATCGGTCTATTTATGGACTGAAACAAGCTTCGAGATCTTGGAACATCCGTTTTGATAAGGTAATCCAATCTTTTGGATTTATTCAATGTCCGAATGAGTCTTGTGTATATAAGAAGAGTGACGGAAACGTGGTGGTATTTCTTATATTATACGTAGATGATATCTTGTTAATTGGAAACAATATCAAGGTGTTATCAGACGTAAGGGTATGGCTGTCCAAGCAGTTTGCTATGAAGGACTTAGGAGAAACTGGATATATTCTTGGGATCAAAGTTATAAGGGATCGCAAGAAAAAGATGTTATGCTTATCTCAAGTTTCATACATTGACACTATCCTAGCTCGTTTTAGCATGCAAAACTCCAAGAAAGGTTTTCTACCTTTTAGGCATAGAGTTCATTTATCTAAGGAAATGTGTCCTAAGACACCAAAGGAGATAGAGGAAATGAAAGCAGTTCCTTATGCTTCGGCTGTAGGAAGCTTAATGTATGCAATGCTATGTACGAAACTAGATATCTGCTTTGCCGTGGGCATGGTTAGTAGATATCAAAGTAATCCAGGACAAGGTCATTGGACTACCGTAAAGCATATTCTAAAGTACCTGAAAAGGACTAGAGATTATATGCTAGTTTACCAAGCAAATGATTTATTACCTGTGGGTTACACGGATTCAGATTTCCAATCAGATAGGGACAACAGTAAATCAACTCGGGGTATGTGTTTACCTTCGGAGGTGGAGCCATAGTGTGGAGAAGTGTGAAGCAGAAATGCGTTTCGGACTCCACCATGGAAGCTGAATATGTGGCAGCCTCTGAGGCAGCCAAAGAAGCTGTATGGCTCAGAAACTTCTTGATGGACTTAGAAGTGATTCCTGGTTTGCCCAAAGCTATCACAGTCTATTGTGATAACAGTGGTGCAGTAGCAAACTCGAAGGAACCACGAGCCCATAAGACAAGTAAACACATTGAGCGCAAGTACCACCTGATACGAGATATCGTAAAGTGAGGGAAAGTTGTTGTCGCCAAGATTGCATCAGCCGATAACCTAGCAGATCATTTCACAAAGGCCCTTCCGGTGAAAGCCTACGATGAGCATGTTGATGGGATGGGAATCAGATGTATGGCAGCGTGTATGACAGCATAGTCTTTTAGTATAAGTGGGAGATTGTTAGGATGTATACTATAAGTCTAGCTTTTGTATAAACATCTTTTTATGATATGAGAATCTTTTATGGTCAAATGTTTTACATTTTATATTTTTTATATATGTTATTGCAATTGTCCAATTAATTTATATTGTAGATAACATGGTGTGTGGTGCCACACAGAAGATCATGTTATCAGTTCTTTATAGATTATAAATGGTAGCTCACAACCGAGATAATTTTGGACAAATTATCAGAATGGTTGTAGTGTAATTTAGTATTAACCTATCTTGATTATAAAATTACACTAGTACATTTTGTATGTATTGAGCAGGACTAATTGAGGTTGTTTTATTTGTACTGACTAGATAAATAGAACAAGACATATGTTATTATGGATGTGCGTCCTCTTAATCATTGTATGATAACGGGCATGTATACTCGATATACGTTTCTTTAATTTACCAATGGGTGAGATTTATTTATCAAATCAATAAGCTCGATAAATTGGGATACAATGTTGTTTATATGGTGTGCTGTTGATTATATAATGAAACCGTGTCCTAATTATTTAGGATGATGATGTCCCCTTGAGGAGCTCATAAGGATTATCATGTAAACCCTGCATGTGGATTTATTCTGGCATGATAATAAAGTTAAGTGGTACTACTCTTGGAATTAAATGTTAATTAATTGAATTGTCAGTAATTCATTTAATTAACGGGCATTTGATATCTTAAACACGGGGAGATAAACGCGCACATAATAAATAGGAGCTCATATTTAATATGGATAAGGGACAGTAGTTCAATAATATCTTTTTAGTGGATTGAGATATTATTGATAGGCTTAAAAAGTATATTCAGATTGAATTTAGGACTCCTAAGCTTATCAGGAGACCGATTCCTAATCCTCCTCAAGATCCCTGTTGTAGCCTATAAATAAGCCTCAAGTCAGCCATTTTCCATACACACGAAATCAGAGATACGATTTAGTAGAAGGCGGCTGAAAGTCTCGATAGTTCGTTGCCCACACAACGTTCGAGAAAAAAATGAGGAATACAGCAGAAGATCGTGAGGTCCAGGCTCCATCGATTCCTCGATCTACAGTTCTGACCTTAGAACTAATATCGGTGCAAAAGGTATGATTCATTTATCCGCTGCACGTTAATCATATTTGCATGGACCCCGATTCGGATAATCGTATAGGGTCGGCAATCCGGCAGTTCCAACACTTATCATATCCTCTAATATTTGAATTACTCTTTCCAACTACCCATCAGTTTGAGGATGAAATATTGTACTGAATGAAAGCTTCGTATCCATTCCACTATGTAAACTCTTCCAAAATGTAGATGTGAATTTGGGATCCTTATCCGAGATAATAGAAATAGGCATCCCATACAATCTAACTATCTTCTTGATATAAATTTTAGCATATTGATTCATATTGTATGTAGACTTTACCACAAGAAAATGAGCTGATTTTATCAGTCTATCAACAACCACCCAAATTGAGTTATACCCTTTTTAAGTTCTTGGTAATCCAAGCACAAAATCCATCATAATATGCTCCCATTTCCATCCATTGAGCAGTGGTTGCAATAAACTTGCTGGTCTTTGATGTTCAATTTTTACTTGTTGACAAGTTAAACATTCTGCTACAAATTTGGCGACATCCTTCTTCATGTTAAGCCACCAGAATATTGTTGTAAATCTTTATACATCTTAGTACTACCTGGATGTACAGAGTAGGGAGTGGCATAAGCTTCTCTCAAGATGTCCTCTTTGATGGATTTATCATATGGAATACATAGACGCCTTTTATAGTGAATGACTTCATCATCATTAATAGAAAACTTTAACCTTTTGTCTGTATCAACTTCTCTTCTCAACTTCCATAGATAGTCATCTATCTTTTGACCTTCCTTGATTCTATCTTGAAGAACCGATTTCAGTGTTAAAATAGATAGAGAGCAAACCTTATTTTTGGGCACAATCTCAAGCTCTAGCTTTTGCAAATCAAGTAATATAGGTTTCTGTATGGCAAAAAGAGAAGATGAAGACTTTCGACTCAAATCATCCACAACAACATTTGTTTTTCCTGGATGATAGTTGATCACACAATTGTAATCCTTCACAAGTTCTAGCCACCTTCGTTGCCTCATGTTTAATTCCTTCTATGTAGAGAAGTACTTCAAACTTTTATGATCTGTATGTATCTCACATTTCTCACCATATATGTAGTGTCTCCAAATCTTCAAGACAAAAACAACAGCAACAAGCTCCAAGTCATGAGTTGGGTAATTCTTCTCATATTATTTCAACTGTCTTGAAGCATATGCAAACACTTTTCCATTCTGCATTAAAACACAAACCAAACCATTCTTTGAAGCATCACTGTAAACTACGAATCCTCCAGTAGTAGATGGATTGGCAGGAACAGGAGCTGTGGTTGAAATCAACTCTTGAACACTCTTTTTACAAGCATCGATCCATTGAAATTTCACATTCTTCCTTGTTAATGTTGTCAAAGGTGTAGAAATCTTTGAAAATCCTTGCACATATCTTCTATAGTAGCTTGCTAGCCTCATAAAACTCCTAACTTCCGACACACTAGTTGGAGTTAACCACTTAGTGATAGCCTCTATCTTTCTTGGATCAATAGTAATCCCATCCTTAGAAACCACATGTCCTAAGAGTATATACTACATTTTCAAGCCAAAATTCACACTTCTTAAATTTGGCAAATTACTATTTCTCCTTCAGTATTTGTAACACGACTCTTAAGTGTTCTCTATGTTTCTTTATCACGGGAGTAGATTAGAATATCATCAATGAAGAAAACCATAAATTTGTCAAGATATTCTTAGAACACACGATTTATTAGATCCATAAAAGCTGTCGGAGCATTGGTCAAACCAAAAGGCATCATACGAAATTCATAATGTTTGTACCTAGTCCTTATTATTGTCTTCAAAATGTCATATTCCCTTATCTTCAATTGATGGTATCCAAAAAGCAAATCAATCTTGGAAAATACTGAGGCTCCTTAAAGTTGATCAAACAAATCATCTATCTTGGAAGTGGATATTTATTCTTGATTATGACTTTGTTCAACTCTCTATAATCAATATATAATTGCAGTGTACCTTTCTTCTTTTTAACAAATAAAACCGATACACCCCATGAAGAATAACTTGGGTGAATGAAACCTTTGTTAAGCAAATCTTGCAACTAAATCTTTAACTCCTTCAACTTTGATGGTGTCATACGATATGGTTGTTTTAATATAGGTATAGTTCCTTGTACAACATCAATAACAAACTCAATCTCACGATCAGGTGGTAATCTAGGCAGGTCATTGTGAAATACTTCAAGATAATCATAGATTATCTCTACATCTTCTGGCTTCAATTGTGATTCTATCAATACGTCCATAGTACTCACCAAGTACCCAGTACAACCCTTGTTTAACATCTTTTGAGCTTTCAAAGCAGTGATAATGGGTATGTACCATATAGAAGACTTACCATTAAACACAAACTGTTCTTCTTTAGATGGTTGGAAAATAACTATTTTCTCATTATAATCAATAGTAGTGTTGGACCATCAAGTGCTTTACCACTACATCAAAAGGATATCCAATGGACATAGGATGCAACTTTAATGTCTTATACTTATGTAGTTTTGCACTCATGGATTTGAACCTTTCTTCTTCAGATGGTTGGAAAATAACTATATTCTCATTGTAATCAATAGCAGTGTTGGACCATCAAGCGCTTTACCGCTACATCAAAAGGATATCCAATGGGCATAGAACGCAACTTTAATGTCTTATACTTATGTAGCTTTGCGCTCACGAATTCGAACCTAGCAGAGCCGTGCCTCGCACCAATTTAAGCTCTGACCTGCTAAGGATATCCAATGGGCATAGAACGCAACTTTAATGCCTAATACTTATATAGCTTTGCGCTCATGGATTCGAACCTGGCAAAGTCGTGTCTCGCACTAATTTAAGCTCTGACCCAAGATAAGATGCTGAGAAAATTCCCAACAATCCCCCCAGCACCGCCAGCCTCTCCACTCCAGCAACCTCGCGCCACCATACCACAGTCACCTAGGCTGCTCCACCACATAGACTCCGCTGCCACCCAGGCCATCCTCAGTTCCAAGGCCCTAATAGCTCCCACTGTAAGTGCTCCCAAGGGGATTCAAACCCGTAACCTACTCTGATACCAAATGTTGGACCATCAAGCGTTTTACCGCTACACCAAAAGGATATCCAATGGGTATAGGGCACAACTTTAATGTCTTATACTTATGTACATTTGCGCTCATTGATTCAAACCTGGTAGAACCATGCCTCGCACCAATTTAAGCTCCGACCTAAGGCAGGATGCTAGAAAAATTCCCAATAATTAGCATGATATCTTGTAAGCCAATCCATACCCAGAATAACATCGAAGTATGGTATAGAAAGAACAATAAGGTCTGCATAAAGTATCTTAACACTGATCTGAATAGTACTACCTCTTAAAAATTTGTTGGACTTCAGTTATTTCCCAGATGGAATCAACACACTGTATCTTTCTTTTAAAGTTTTCGGTGCAATGCCTAATTTTCTTACAAATGAATATATAGCCCCTGAATCTATCAATGCAACTGCAGGAAATCCATAAACAAAAATAGTACCTGAAACTACAAAGGGATCTACATCCACTTGTTGACTATTCATTGCGAACATCCCCTGTCTTGAACTCTTCTCTGTGGCTTAGTACAATATTTTGCAATGTGTCCAGGCTCATGACAATTGAAGCAATGACTCGTACCTTTAAAGCATTGTTCAAAATGACTCTTCCCACAATTTACACATTTAGTTCTTTCAACATCATTAGATGTTTGTCCAACTTTTTGACGTTTTTCATTTTCTTATCCAGTTTTTTACTCTATGTTCCTCCATTGATTTGAGTTTCTTTGAGGGAATACTTACCTTCTTTGCTATCTTGATTTGTCGATCTCTTTCTCATCAAGGTCTGCCATCAAAGCCTTATCTACTATCTCTCTAAACTCAGTAGCTGAAGACATTCGAACATCTCTTCTTATTTCTGGATTAAGGACTCTCAAAAAGTGGTCAATCTTCTCATTATTATCTCTAGCACACTTAATTAACATAAATAACCAATTAAGTTATCTATCTTCTAACTCTTCAAGCACACTTTCAAACATTATAATTATACCAAACATCATTAAAATAAATATACAACAACTTACAAGATTCAGAAGTTCAATTAAACTGCTTTAACTAACTAAGTTATCTTCAATTCCTCTTCATAATAACACATATAATTCAGATCATATGAACCATCAAATAAACATAATTTTAAGCATAAAACATAGGGATAGGATCAAACCTAGAATAAAGCTTAAGTATGCAGTGATTTAAGCAAAATAAGCACCAAACTAGCTTCAATCCATCTCATATATAACCTCCATGGTTGATTTTAATTTTTATAGGGGTTTTGGGGTTCTAAGGATGAAGAAAGGAAGAGGAGAAGAGGGTTGGATGTTTTTGGGGAGAAAGTGAGCAAATGAGAACATAAAACTCATTTCTTACAACTTTTGACCTTACTTGTCTTGTTCTAATTGGTTGGACTTATTTAGGTGTGAAATGGGTATCATGCCGCATATTTAGCCTTAGGAAGGTTTAAGAAGTTGATAAAAATCACAAAAATCAAGTGCAATACCATACAAATGCTTTAAGTGCAACCTAGTTTCCTAACCAATCAAATTGCATTATTTTTCTTACTTTAAAATTATAAATAAATGAATTGAAATTCATAACTTAGAAGTGTAAACAAGTTAATTTAGGAATGTCATTTTAGAGATATTATGCATTTAACATATTTATAACCATTTTCAGCACATCCTTCTTCTCTTCATAAGCCAAACATTTTCACTATAAAAGGAGCACTTAAAAGAGTATATTAAACATGCTCATGAATGCATTTTAATGTAGGATGCAAATGATTAGAGAATTGGGCATTACAAAGCACATAGCGTAACCTAACAGGTCGTCATCCATGTACACCATCTTCAAATCCATAGAAGCTCAACATCACGATTAGTAAGTTCATGAGCTTATATACCATCAGGGTGACCTACAATGAATGAACTATCATAAGTTAAAAAGTTCAGTAAGTAAAATTATGCACATAACATGAATAATATGAAATAACGTCAATGATACATGCTAATGAATGAAAACATTTATTTCGAAACCATTTTTCTTTCATTTGGCAATTGACCACAATCTACTAAACATGGATAGAGCTCAACATAACATCATTCATCATAGCCATATTCATATCTCACATGCCACGACTAAGCATATATCATTAATAGTCATATCCATATCTCACATACCACCGGCTGAAGGAATCAAGCCATATCCAAAGCTCACATGCCACTGACTAAATATATAAGTATATCGTAAGCATGATTTACATACCTCGGTGCACTAGTAGTGGTTAATAAAATATTTTTCTTCAAATCAAGTCGTACATGTAGAATGCAATAACTCTCATCATCATTTACGTATGCATATGTTGATGCTCGTGAATGATAATGCAACCCATATATTTCACCATAGCATCATTCAAACACGTCAATTCTTAAGGAGACATACAATTGCATAATTTCACTTAATCAATATATAACATGAAACATTATGTTCATACATTATAGATATAAATAAATTTCTACTTAGCTTTTCTTTTGAAATGGTTATTCCGAAGGTTCTAGTCTCTTTTGTGCCAATACAACTAAATCAAAAGATAAACTATTCTATTAAACTAATGATAATAATTTTAATTACTGATTGAAATTTTAAGAAAATTAAGACAACTCTTTATTCAGATTTTTTTTCCATTCAATTTAAACTAATCTTTCATGATAATGTGTAATTATTAAGTAGAATATTCACTATAAAGTGTATCAGTTTGATGAACTCCTACTAATTTACCTACAACTATATTATCTAATTAATGATTTCATTTATGGAATTAGTTAATATTCCACCTCAATGATATAAAATATTAATTTAAATACTTTTAATTACAAAATATCTTACATAAAAAGATAATAGTTTATTTTTATACGATTATGTCTATTCTCATAAACTCTAAAAATTTAATTAATGAAATCAAACTATATTATTCACGTATAAAACATATTACATCAATAATTGGCCTCTTAGCATATTTCATCTCATAATGATGATCCATTTAAGCATTATCAAGGTTAAACTTACAAATTCATTGAAAGAATAACTTATATCTTTTAATTTTTACAACTCACTAATTTGATATTTGTAAAGAAGTAATAAAATTATTAGAATCACTTATGATTATTTCATATTCTCTACAGACTTATTTCTTTCACAATTATCACTCCATTCTTTATTAACAAATCAACCAAATCTAAGTAGGTTTATTAACTTATGCAGCATAGACATGTCCCACCGGTTCCAATTTTGGTTTGTCGATTCAGAATCGGCGGTTTTTGGAATTGAGGCTCTCAAATCGAAACCGAACCATGGTGGTTCCGGTTTGAAAAGCGACAGTTAACCGGAATCGCCGGTTTCCCAATTTTTTTTATTTATTTTATTTTGTTATGTTTGGTCGGTTTTGAAATGTTTTTTTTTTACATTTTCATTTATTTATTTCATCATAACATAAACTTTTAATTAACAAAAATGCACAAGACAAATTGAAATTAAAATAAAATTAGGGAAAAAAATAACAAGTCACAAGTTAAAAAATAAAACTCAATAGTTATTACAAATTTAAAAATTGAATATATTATAATTACAATGATGAATGAAAAAATAAATTACAAGTTACAACTCTCAATATATTACAATCATAAATCAATATTGAAGTTAAAAAAAATTACAAGTTACAACTAAGAATAAATAAATGAAAGAAGGGGAAAAAAATTGAAAGAACTTGAATTTCATTTTAAGTTTGAAAGTGAAATTAAAATTACACTTCCAAACTTTGAATGAAATTGCCTATAGTAAAATTAAGGAATCAAAGCTCACGTAGTTCTTTTACCTAAACTTATCTTCATTCGACAACGTTGGTTCCAGCGGAGGAGAATATGTTTGAATCGTAGTCATAGGTGTCATCGGAATCGTCATCTAAATTTAAGAAATCTAGACGTTGTTGACGGTTTTTGGCTCTCACCCAATCTTCAAGAAGAGTAATATTTTATACATTCTCTTTAGTCAATTTCAATCTTCTTGGATTCAACATGTGACCTCTTTTGGAAAATACTTGTTCAATGGAGACGGTTGAGACGGGACTTGCAAAAATTTCCTTAGCAATAATAGTTAGAATATAATAAATGGTGGTTCTTTTTTACCACCACTTCAATAGATCCAATGGATATGTAAAATCAATTAATTCGAAAGTAGCACTTAAATATGAATCTAATTCGTGATTTGCTCTAGGTCGTTTATGTGTTCTATTATCATAAAAATTGTAAAATTGACTAAGACTACCACCAAACCTAGAAGAACTACTACCTCCTACATTTTGTGCTAATATTTTATATTTTTTAAATAGTTCGATTAATGATTATTTAGCTCTACAAACAACTTCCATATAATTAGGAACATAATCAACTTCATCATATTCTCCTAATATAAAATTTGGGAACAATGCATAATAATACATTTTTAATAATTCTCCTAAGCCATCTTCTCTAATCCTAGGATCTAATAATTTAGCACATAAAAATACATCGGGAATTTCATGAAAATATTTTAACCATTTTGATCTCATAACTATAATTGTATCTCCTAAAATAGGACATGTAGAATATTCATTGAAAATAAGAGCAATTTTCACACAATGATCTAAAGCTAATGGAGAAGTAGGATATAACAACCGCATAATTCTTTAGTTGCCTCTTTAAAAAAATTTAAAAGTTGAATAATACATGTGTCTCATTCATTGTTCATTAACATTATGTTATCATGTGGATTTTCCATAAATTTTTTACAAAGCAAATCTTTATATGCAAAAGAATCGCTAAGCATATTATAAGTAGAATTCCAACGATGTTTAACATCAACTATAAATTTTTTAACTTTCATTCCATTATTCTTACAAAATCTAGCCCATTTCTTATGCCATAAGGTTGATTTAGCAATTTCATGAATGGCGGATCTAATAGGTGCAATATATTCATCTAATTATTTTAAGTCATCTTGAACACATAAATTTAATGTATAACATATATAACGACTATGAAAAAAATTATCATCTAATGGAGGTTTACAATATTTAATTAAAAAGGATACACTAGTCGTATTAGCACTAGCATTATCAAATCCAATCGTAATTTTTTTTGTACTATACCATAATCATTTAAAACATCAATTATTTTATGTGCAATATTCATAGCCGAATGTCTATCATTAAAGTCAATATATACAATTAAACCTTTTTGTACATTCCATGCATCATCTATCCAATGAGCCGTAATCCCCATATAATTATTTATTTGATAAGGATCATTCCAAATATCACTACATATAGATATTTTTTTGTTGAGACATTTTAAACTCCTCAATTAATTTATATTTATATTCTCCTACAATTTTCTCTATATCTTTAGTTACGGTATTTCTAGATATTTTTCTGGTAGAAGGTTGTAAATAATTTCTAGTATATTCTTCAAAATCATCATCACATGGAAATCCTAAAGGTAGATATTTTTTTGCAACAAATTCAGCTACTCATTTCCTATGTGATAATTGACTAAATTTAAAGAGTAAAGAATCCATACCTTCGACTCCAGTTGAAGAGTCGGTATTTTCACGAAGTTGGGTTTGCGATCGATCATTACCTAACTTGTCCTGATGCTTCTTCAACACGTGGTTGTTGAATGTCCGTAGCCTCCTCCATGCTTGAATTTGTAGTTTTTCCCACACTAGCTGCACGTTACTATATAATCCACGTCGATATTCGATATTTTCTCCTTCCTAAAATGAACGGAGAAAATATCACTTCAAAGTGTCGAAGGTGCTCGAGAAGTGGTACGCCTAGTATTACCCCTTTCTTGAGTATCTCTCGACACCTCCTCCTCTTCTTGCTTGATACTAAAGACGGTGGCGGTATTAGAGCCTAGACATTCCTCCAAATTCTCACATTCTTGACTCCAATGAGGAGAGTAAGAATCGATCAGATCATCTAGAGACATATCTTGTGGTGGTCGCATAGGGCTTTTTTCTTTTCCACGGGAAGAACCGGTGGAAGAATATCCGACCCTTCGAGACATATTTTTGAAGATGAAGGAGAAGGAAAAATTGAAAGTTAGAATAATAAGTAACTGAAATTGAAATGGAAGAGTAGTAGCTAACTAGAATGAGATTATGAGAATAATTGTGAGAGAGATTGAAAAATTATGAAATAATGAAATTGAAACTACAATTAGCACAAATTAAATGATTTCAAGCTTAAGAATTGAGAGAGAAGATTGAGGAATGATGTGGTTTTGAATGAAATGGAATGAGGTATTTATAGAGCACAATTCATAATTTTTGTAAAAAAAAAGGGTCGGTCGATTCGAACCGATACTTTAATCTTGACCATTGGTCAAGCGATCTGAGACGTACACGTGGTGTTTTTAAAAAAAAATATAAGCACCGGTTCGAACCGACGGTTCCAACGATACGCTAACGTGAACCGTTGATTATCAACAGTCAAGCGATCTCAACCCTCCATGTGGCACTTTCCAAAATGCAAAAAAAAAAAAAAAAAACAAAAACCGGCGGTTTAAACCGCCGGTTACCGATTTTTCAAATACTCAAACCGAACATTGATACATAAGGTTACAGTTCCAGTTCAAAATCGGAACCGGATCAATGGTTCCCGAAACCGTTGATCGTCGGTTCGAAACGGCCCAATTTCGATTTTCTGAACTGATTGGGCATGTCTAATGCAACATACATATATTATACTAAATTAACTAACTAGTTTTCTTTTTTAAAAGATGAAGAATTTTTTTGAAGTGTAATCATGTAAATAAGGACTAACTTGTTTCTTCTTCTTTATTCCTCTCTTATGTTTCGTCCCCTTTTTTTTCTTCTTCTTTGATTTTTTTCTCCTTCTTAATGTTTTCACTTTTATTCTATTATTATAATTAATGATAACATGAGTCATCACTTCATATGGACACATGTTCACTTTTTCTTCATATTTATTAATATTGTACGTGATCATTATCCACTATTAATTTAAATTATTTTCTTTATTAAAACAATGTGCATTATTCTTATTTTAGTTAACTATTTAAACAAATATATACATCTACACATATCGTATACATATATTTACATATTAAAGCTTACATGTCCATGCTATATAAATTTCACATTCAAATTTTTTATTTCAAGCAACTAATTTAAATATAAAAATGTTGACATAATTTAAGTTGAGGGCTTTCAATCTCTAATAATAAATAGGCAAATTCAAGATTTAACAAGTGTTGGGATTTCAGTGTTTAGATTTTGATGAGATAAAATACATATATAATAGGAAGTTTTGTGTACCCCATTTTTCACATTGTTTAAGTGAAAACATAGACTAGATTTGAGTCTAAATATAGGTATTGAAAGATGGTGGTTTCAATAAATTACATAACTGTATTCTGTATGCCGGAAAGAAGCTGCTCCAAGAAAGCAGATACAACATCGCTGCAAGGAAGCAGATACAACACTACACGAAGTAAGAAAGAACGGCGTGCAGCATCGCTGCAAGAAAAGGATACAGGAGTACTGCAAGTAAAAGATACAGCAGTACTGTACTAAGATACTGCAAGCAGGTCTAAGCTACAGCAGCACTGTGGCTGCAAGCAAACCTAGGATACAGAGTAAAGATTACTGCTCAAACAGTCAAACAGCGTCAATGACAAACAACGAAGTATCCTGTAATCCGATGAAGGATAAATGCAGTACGAGGAACAAAGATCCAAGCAAGTTTAAATAGAGCCATTCCAGAGAAGATCAAAGTTGCAGACACGGAGCCAATACAAAAATGCCACGTGGACTGACGCGCTGCAGAAAGCTGCTAGCCGCAACTGCCGTATTAAATACTCTGAAAGAGAAAGTCAAGTCGCATTAAATGCGAGCCATACATTTGATCAAGTACTTCAAATTCAAAAAAGAGATGTCTCCTTCAACGGATATCTTCTCATACAAGTATAAATAGAGGATGAGCAACACTGAAGCTGGTTACTGAAACATTTGCACAAAAACTCTCAAGCATTCAAGTTACAACCATTCAAGTCTACTCTCAGTTTCAGTCACTCAACCTCTGTGAAGTGAAGCAAGTTCAAAGCTGAAAGATCCTTCGAAGGATTCAGAAGCTCAATTCACCGCACCAGTTGAAGAACCAAACATATACTTTTCAACCTTGTTGTTGTGTGCTTAGGTTGTTTTAGGTGTCGAACAGTTGATAGGAGAGATCCTTGTTGTTTGTATAGTTGTCTAGTGTTAGACAGCTTCCCTGTGTGGGAGATTAGAACCCTATGTGGGTTAGCCTTTAGAGTTTGCAGTTGCTGTGTGTACGCTGGACTCTAGTAGGTTGTTGCTTTGTAAAGTTGATAGGTTGTTAGGAAAGTCCTATAAATCAATCTTACTTGACAAAGTTCCTGTTCGAGGTAGCAGTGGAGTGGACGTAGAAAGATTACACCACCTTCGAACCACTATAATCCATAAGTGTTTTATTGCTTTCTTATCTGTGTTTTATTTTATATATCTATCTCTGTCATAAGAATAAAACGTTTTGAAAAAGATCATATTTGAGAAAACCAGCCTTGTATTTTAAATCTTATTTTTCCACTGCGTATAAACTCTACTTACAGTGCTCAACACTGCATTCTAGTGTTATAAGACAATTAGATGCTACAAGTTCAAGTAACTTGCAGAACAGAAAGGTTTTTCGAAAGATTTGCAAAATCGACCAAGGTTCATTCACCTCCCTCTGAACCTCGGACATCACTTGAGACCAAAAATTGGTATCAGAGCAAGTTGGGTTAAAAGCCAACTTATCTGGTCACCTACCCAGATCCGCCTTAGTCTCGTTGTTTTCTCTGCATCCTAAAATCTCATTCTTACAGCATATCATGGATTCCTCTAATCACAAGCTACCTATGTTTTCCATAGAGGAATATGACGATTGGAAGATAAGAATACAGACACATCTATCAGCCATGAATGACGAAATGTGGACGGTCATCACCGAAGGACCAATTATTCCTACAGAGATGAATCCAGTGCTCGGAAGAGACTTGGATGAAGGAGCACCGCCACCACCAAACTTCCTGGTCAAACCAAGACAAGAATGGAACAATGAAGATAGGAAGAGAGCCAACCTAGACAACGTGGCCAAGAATGCTCTATTCATCACCTTGGATAAAGACACATTCAGCAAAGTCAAAACTTGCAGAACGTCCAAGGAAATATGGGAAAAACTGGAACAAATATGTGAGGGGACAGAGCTCACTAAAGATAACAAGATCTCCAATGCTACCCAACTATTTGAGCTCTTCAAAATGAAGAATGAAGAGACTCTTGAGTAACTAGATTTGAGATTCACATCTATTGTGAATGAACTAGAAGCTTTGGGCAAGCACTACACTCAAAAAGAAAATAACATAAAAGTGCTTAGAGCCCTGCCCACGGAGCGGGACAGCGAGACCACTGCCATGAGAGTATCCATGGATTTGAAATCCATGAGCACATTCGACCTATTCTCCGATCTCAAAGCATTCGAGTATGACATCAATAGATGGAGAAAGAAGACCGAAAAATTGAGCTCCAAAGTTACAGCACTAACTGCCAGAGGACCCAAGGATACAGCAACCACTAGTTGCAGTAAGCAGACGGAGATTACAGCGACAGATGCTGAAGAGGATATAGCTTTGTTTCTAAAGAAATTTAGAAGATTCATGAAGAGCAAGAATAACAACAGCAACAACACCAACCTCAACAAGAGGAATAACTTCAGAAGAAGTCATCCCCCTCCTCAGGTATCCTCCTCTCCACAGCCAAATACAAGTAATGTTGACTTGTGTTATAATTGTAAGAAACCGGGACACTATGTAAGAAACTGTCCATATCCAATGGTGCACAAGTATCCTGAAGGAGAGATAAGAGAAGAGAGGACAGACACAAGCTTCGAGCTCTCATAGGAGAGATGGAGAAGGCTAAGGATATAGCAGTCTCGAAGGAGATGCTGAAAGCTACAGAATCCTCTAACAGCGACACTGAAACCTCATCCTCTAATGAAGAAGCACCGATATGCCTGATTGTAAAAGATTGCAAGGACAGCGAAGAAGATGAGGTAATCTATCAACCGTTGTTCATACCTGAAAAAGAGGAGCTGAACATGATCCACTCTCTAAAGAGGATCATGAGTGACTTTGAGCAAATCAACTCAATTTATGAGGAACTGAAGGTTGAAAATAAGAACCTAAGAATCGACAATGAGATCCTCAGGAGTAAAAACATTGATATTGCTAAAATGCTGGTTGCATGTGAGTCTGATAACTCAAGATGCAGTAAGCTGCAAAAGGAGGTCTCTAGACTGAGTAGTACGTTCAGCAAATTATCTAAGGACGCAAGAGATTGCATAAATCAAAACAGAAGTCCTTTTGAAAAATCAGGCATAAGTTACAGCAATCATACCTCTCAGAATACAGCAAGTACATCCAAAGCTGTTAAGTTTGTTCAAGATGAAACCGCAATGAAGAAAGAGTTACTATGTAACTCTGAGAAGATCTTGAACAAGACAGCAATAATGGATAAGGGGAAGAAACCTCAATGCTCAGCTGTAGGAAGTAAGCTTGTATCTAAGAACTGGCTGCAGCAGAAGCCATCTGCTGTATGCAGCAAGAGGATGCAGCAACCTACAAAGTTGTAGCAAAGAGAAACATTCCCACATATACTAAGACTTATATGTCTAAACCTCAAAGAGAATATACTCAAGGGAAGTATGATGGAAGACCACACTACAAAGGTGTTGGTAACACATATGTTGTCTCTGCACACACTTTTAACAAGCAGTTTAAAAGCAGAACTGCATACAGTCAGAGAACCAACAATTCTTACAACAAAACAGTGACTGTTCAGAAAATTTGGGTTCCCAAAGGACCCTTAAAGAAGTAGGTAGCTAAATCTGTTTAAATTTGTTGCAGGTTTCAGTGCCAGGTTGCAGCAGTGATGTATGGTATATTGACAGTGGCTGCTCAAGGCACATGACAGGCAGTAAAAAAGCTCTTAAAGACTTCCAAGAATGCAAAGGACCAAATGTCATCTTTGGAGATGACTCCAAAGGAAGCATAAAAGGAAGTGGATGTCTAGTCAAAGGGAACATAAAGATCAAGGATGTATCCTATGTGAAGGGACTCAGATTTAACCTTCTGAGCATCAATCAATTCTGTGGCAAAGGATACACAGTTGAATTCAACCTCAACAAATGCTTAATCAAAGACAGTATATCAAATGAAGTTAAGTTTACAGGAACAAGAAGAGGAAACATCTATCTAGCTGACTGGAACTCCTCTATTCAACTAACATGCTTCATTGTGAAAAGTCCACCAGAGCTTAGCTGGTTATGGCACAAGAGATTAAGTCATCTGAACTTCAAGACTATCAACAAGCTAGTAAGGAAAGGTCTTGTAAGGGGATTTTCAGATGTAGCATACAAAAAGGAGAATGTATGTGGAGCTTGTCAGAAAGAAAAACAAGTAAATAGCTCATTCAAAGACAAGATACAAAAATCATCTCACAGGATTCTAGATCTTCTACACATGGACCTCTTTGGACCAGTAGAACCAGTAAGCATAAGTGGGAAGAAGTACTCACTTGTGGTAGTAGATGACTACTGCAGATATACATGGACAATCTTCCTTGCCAAGAAATCAGAAACTCAAAGCAAGCTACTTGATCTTATGAAGAAGATACAGAATGAAAAGAGCTTGAGTATAGTGAAGATAAAATCAGACAGAGGAATTGAATTCACAAACAAATTCATTGAGAAATTATGTTCTGACAATGGTATTCATCATGAATACTCTGCTGCAAGAACGCCTCAATAGAATGGTGTAGCTGAAAGAATGAATAGAACCCTCAAGGAAACAGCAAGGACAATGATAGCAGAAGCAGAGATACCCAAAAGATTTTGGGCAGAAGCAACCAATACTGCATGCTACACACAGAACATATGCTTGATTAACAAGGATCTAGACAAAACTCTTTATGAAGTCTGGAATGGATATACACCAAATGTTTCATATTTGCATATCTTTGGATGCATGTGTTATATTCTCAACAATGGAAAAGAACATCTAAAAACTTTTGATGTAAAGTCAGATGAAGGAGTATTCTTAGGATACTCTACTGTAAGTAGAGTTTTCAGAGTATTCAACAAAAGAACCTTGGTGGTTGAAGAATCTATTCATGTGGTGTTTGATGAACCACACTGTGACACCAAGAAGCTAGAGAAGCCAGCTAAAGATACAGCTCCAAGGAAAGAAAATGATGTTCCATATGTTGAAGGAGTTCTGCATACAGGAGAAGACAAAAAAAAAAAAGCTACACCTCTAGATGCAGCAGATATTCTTACAGCAGCAGAACCTCCAATCATACAGCAACAAGAAGAGCAATGTTTGCATACTTCATATCTCAAACAGAGCCCAAGAATATTGAAGAAGACTTGTAAGATAGCAATTGGGTATAGGCCATGTAAGAAGAACTAAATGGATTTGAAAGAAATCAAGTATAACACACAGTTGTAAGACCAACCCATCAATAAATTATAGGAACAAAGTGGGTCTTCAAGAACAAGCTAGATAAATCTGGATTAGTTGTGAGGAACAAAGCAAGATTAATTGCTAAGGGATATTGCCAGGAAGAATGAATTGATTTTGATGAGACTTTTGCTCCAGTAGCAAGGCTGGAAGCAATAAGGATTTTTCTAGCATATGCAGCTCACATGAATTTCAATGTCTATCAAATGGACGTAAAAAGTACATTCCTGAATGGTCTTCTTTCGAAAGAAGTGTATGTTGAACAACCTCCAGGTTTCGAAGATCAAGCAGAAGAGAATGTGTTTAGGTTACACAAGGCCCTGTATGGACTTAAGCAAGCACCAAGAGTTTGGTATGACACCTTATCTCTCTATCTGCTGGAGAATGGCTTCAAGAAAGGAACAGTCGACAAGACTCTGTTCAGGATACAGGATGGAGAAAGTATACTGCTTGTACAGATATATGTGGATGATATCATCTTCGAATCCACCAACAAAGAGTTGTGTGAGAAGTTCTCCAACCTGATGCAATCAAAATTCGAGATGAGTATGATGGAAAAATTAAGTTTCTTTCTCGGGCTGCAAGTAAAGCAGCTGGTTGCAGGAACCTTCATCAACCAAGTCAAATACACAAAGGAACTTATCAAGAAATTTGATATGGAGAATAGTGCAGCAACATCAGTTCCAATGTCTACATCCATAAGCCTTGAAAAGATGAAGATGAAAAAGATGTAGATATCACAAAATACAGACGGCTAATTGAATCCTTGTTGTATCTTACAGCAAGTAGGCCGGATATCATGTTTGCAGTAGGAGTCTGTGCAAGATTCCAAGTAGCACCAAAAGAGTCACATCTTTCAGCTGTCAAGAGAATTATCAAATATCTGAAAGGAACTCAGGAAGTAGGCCTATGGTATCCTAAGAAATGAGGATTCAAGCTCAAAGGCTACTCTGATTCAGATTATGCAGGCTGCAAGATTGATGGAAAAAGCACCAATGGGACTTGTCAATTTCTGGGACATAGACTTATTTCATGGTTTTGCAGAAAGTAAACTTCGATTGCAACCTCTACAGCCGAGGCAGAATATGTTGTAGCAGATAGTTGTTGTGCTCAGATTCTCTAGATACAGCAGCAACTTAGAGATTATGGGATTGAAGAAAAGGAGACTTCGATTCTCTGTGATAATACAAATGCAATAGCAATTACTTATAACCTGTTTTTTACTCAAGAACAAAACACATCGACATACGACATCACTTTATAAGAGATCATATAGAGAAGAAAGATGTTGTGCTTAAGAAAGTTCACACGGATCTCCAGCTTGTAGATATATTCACTAAACCATTAAGTGAATCGAGGTTTTCTATGCTTAGAAACGAGCTGGGAATTCTAAAATTATGAGGTGAAAAAGATGGTGCAGAAGCCTAGGGGGAATCTCTGCATGCTTGCGAGAAGCAGTAAGTATAGTGCTGTAAGTTGCGTCTTCATACAACGCTGGGTCCAAATAGCGTTGCATCCTTTATTCTTACAATACAGCAGTAAATGAAAGAGTAAGCAGCACCTGGTTACAACATATATTTCAAAGGGTATTCATTACTCTGTAACCTCGTACTCAGGATTGCTGCAACCTTAAAAAGATATTCAATTAGGCGGCAAATCGCATGTCCTTCAGAATTTAATACATGTCTACACATGTCAGAATCTGGAGAGGCACGGTCAGAAGCCCACACGCCCAGTAATGATTATTGACGATTTGACCCCTCCGTCTTTTCGTAAGGATCGTAAGATCATTTCCCTTCGTTTAATCTCAACTGTTGATCTTACTACATGTTCCTTGAGATCCGCCATAACTTCATAACCGTCCTTTTTCGAATTCATTTTCACCATCACCCAAGGAGAGAAGCTTCATTTCTCGTGAAATCTTTCTAAGTCCAAAAATCTTCAAACCTTTCATTCTTTCTCTCAAAAATCAATGGCGGCCAAGCAATCAATCATTTTAGAAGGATGTCTGATCAACTAGGAGCACGTCTATACTTCTGGGTTGTATAATAATGCTCTGATCCGTAGGATCTTCGATGCCCTTCAGAGGACTCAAGTCCTAGGGCTACTGACCACCGTCTATGTTGGGTTCTCGGTGGAGTCAGTACAGCGTTTTTACTCCTATGCCAGGACAACAGAAGAGAGGAACTGCATCCTATTCAGGATGAATGCAGATGAAGAACAAAGGTCTCTAACCATCAGAGACATCACCACCACCTTCAACATTTCCGCCGGAGGTATGGCCCCCAGTCAGCTTGTGACATATGGGGAGGACAACGTTCAAGAGATGTGGGATCTCTTTCGAGCAAGAGATGTCGGAGCTGAAATCAAGAGAAGCACCCCGAAGAAACTCTTCAAACCGGAGTTTGAACTCTTGCATGACATTTGTGCGTACTCCATCGAAAGCAGGACGGGGAGTTACGACAAGTGCACAGATCTTAGGTTCTGGATCATGTCTGTCATCATGGCCAGAGAAAATGTGAATTGGGTGAGGTTCATCATAAAGAGGCTGTGGGAGGAAGCAGAGAAGATAATGGTGAGGAGGAACTTCGGCATCACCATCTGCTCTCTGCTCTGCAAGCTAGGTCTTCAGCTTGCAGCTCCCATCCCCATTCCCATTGGGAAGGGTAAGACCCAATCGAAGGCAGCAGAAGTTGGGGTTATAAGGAAGAAAACCAAAGACAAAAAGAATGCAACCTTAGCGCTGCAAGATGAAGCTGTAGGCAGCGCGGGGGACGAGAAATATGAGAATGTTGAGAGTTCTCTTCCTGTCATCAAGGGGACTTCAAGAGAGGCTGACCTTGAACCTGAAGCCTCTTCCTCGGATGACGATGCACCCTTGGTTAGGAGGGCCCCGAGCAGTAAGAAGAAGGCTGCCTCAGCTGATAATTTCCAACTCTCTACAGCAAGCTTGGATGTAGTTGCTGTTGAGGATGAGTCTCATATGCCAGGAAGTGGCAGAGAAGTTGATGTAGAAGCTCGTCCACAAAGGGCTATTGACTTAGCCTCCTCGCGCGATCATGGAGCTACTGTATCAGTGCTTGATCCTACCTTCCCAGTGACTAGAAATATGGAGCTGCAATACAATCTTTGGAGAGAGATGCGACTGTCTAAGGGGGAAATCTTGTTGAAGTGGAAGGATTTCCTGACAGTCGAGCAAGCAATCCTGGAGTGAGCCAATTCAGATGATATTCTGACACTCCTACAACCTGAGTATACAGCGATGGTGTAAGAGCAAACAACAAGCACTGTTGTTCAGAGAGCAAAGGACAAAGGAAAGGGAAAAGCTCTTGCAGAATCCGACTCTGCAGAGCTGCCGATGAGAGCAGCATTAGAAGATGTCCAGGTTTTGCTTACCCCAGCTACGGAGGCTGTAAGAAAGGACGATGATGTCGTTTTTGCTCAAGAGCAAATCGACACCCTAGAAGTGGAGCAGCCTGAAGAAGCTATACTGCAACAGGCGCTGCAAGCAAGTGTTAAAGAAACCAGGATGCAGCACACTCCTAGGAGGATGCGGGGAGAAGGTAGCTCAAGTTAACACAATGCAAACTCCCCTGCATATGAGCAAATGGTTGAAGGCCTCTCTAACATAGTCATGTTTGATCCTTTGGAAGAGGAGGACCCTCAACTAGTGGATTACGGTGATTCCCCAGTGCACATGGAAGCTGCTGCTTCAGATTCTCAAAGGGAACCTACCGCTATTATCAGAGAAGTGATCTCTGACATTTTTGAAATCATTGATGACGTAACCATGAAGGAAATTGTAGAGGTTGGACTCTCTGTACTGGTGGAGACAGCAGTACAGCAGGCAGTCACCCTTACAGAAGCTGCTGAGGAAACAAGAAAGGTGGAAGCTGAGATTCTTGCAGCAGAAGAGCTTACAGTGCTGCATACTGTGGAAGCTGCAAGAAACCAACCAAAGCTGCAAGAACCCATTCTTACAGTAGAAGCTGTCTAAGTTTCAGGACCGGCCGAGGAGATGGGGTTCTTGCTGAAGACCTCAGGTGAGGCTGTTGTTCAGACAACATTCCCTGAGGGAGAGAAGACCTCTGCTGGGGAGGCTGTTGAGACAGTACCCGCAGAGGATACTGGAGTAGAAGTAGAGGTAACTGATGTACAGCTAGAGACACCTCAAGAGGAGGTTGATGCTGCAACTGCTGCATGCTCAAAAGAACCTTCCAAGGTAACAGCAGCAGATGTTACTAAGGACGCTGCAGCTGATCATGCCGAATTTGCCAAGATGATGAAAGAGTGTAACTTGGCTAGTGGAGCAGGACCAGTTTCCATATCATCTGACGAAGAGGAGGCAGATGATGAAGAGCACCCATTCTCAAGCTTAACAAGTTCCCAACCTAGCCACTATAAGGATAAGGTTGCAACTGAGGTACCAAAGTAGGATGCAGCACCGAACCCCCAAGCTGTCATTCCTTACACTACATCAACTGCTACCTCAACAAGGAGGAATTCAGGCCTGGCCCCTGACGAATCAATCGACAGGATAGTAGACGCTGTTAGACATGCTGCATGCTCTCCTGAAGCATGAGTCTAACATGCGGAACAACATCAGGGTCGGCGCCCAATTCCATGCTGAAATCATGATTGGTTTCAAGAAAGATCTTAAAGCCCTGTCTGGGATGATCAAACGAACGCTCAATGATAATGCCCACAGGCTGTACATAGATCGAGTAAGGATTGAGGGAGAGTTGAAGGTAGAAGCTGCACAGACCCACCAAGAGATAAGGTTGTGCAAACGCCATGCTGAAAATGTTTCTGACAGGCTGCAGACTCACTCCCTCGTCCTTGACACATTTTTGGACCACGTAACGGATCAATCCAAAAGAACCAGAAGTGTGGACGGCCGATTGGCGAACATGGAAATATTGTTGGAGAACTGAGGGACATCATGATAAACGCGTTCCCTCAGCATACCCAAGGATCTAAGAAAGCCCCTGTACCAACAAGGAAACCACGCTCCAAGGTGGTTCCAGCTGCCCCTGCTCAGCCCCTGACTTTTGATGATGCCAAAAAGGGGGAAAGATTTACGCATAGATACAGGAGCTTAGGGGAAGCTGATGAAGAAGAAGAATAATAATAAGATGACCAGCCTCTCAGCAAGAGAAGGAAGAGGTCTGGATCATCTGCTGCTGCTGACATCCCCTCTCCAAAGCGCTGGAGTAGAGATGATGAAGGTGGAACAGGAGGAGCTGGTGTAGCTGCTGTAAGCAGATCAGTAGTAGGTGCTGCATACAGCAGTGCTGCAAGTAAGGATGCAGCACCTCCCTCTTCTCATTATTCAAAGAGAGGGAGAGAGAGCCAGCAGCAGGGCTCGAGGAAAAGGGTAAGCAGAGCCGAAGCTGTAAGGTATTACAACGAGAAGATGGCTACTCAGAGAGCGAAGCAAGCCAGAGCTGAAGCTGATGAGAATGCCTGGATGTAGAGGCCTGGGCTGATTAGAGAAAGAAGGTTCTTTGGCAGAGACTTCTACCAGTACCCTCCACAAGAAATTCCCCGACTCGACACAGATAATATATCTGCCGAAGTATCAGTGCTGATGGATCAGAGGCCGGATGGGGAGAACATCGCATGGACCTTGAACATCTTCAAGTCCATCAAGCTGCCTACTGATCGCAATCCATCTTTTGAGATGATCACACTGTACAAGAGATCCGAATATCTCAGATACTTCAGGCTGCTGTGCAGAAAGGGCAAATTCAGCAAGTTTCAAACATGTCAATCTACACTGAGGAGATATGAAGAGCTTACTAGGTGCGGAGAGCTTGAAATTCAGAACTTCTACACCGACCTAGTGAAGCGAGGCAAGATAGTGCCTTTCTGTGAGGACTTCTAGCTGAGATGGATTCAGATTCCAAAGATGCAGCGGATACTTGAAGAATCCTATCAGGAGTCCATTCGAGATTGGTGGAAGGGATCGAGAGAAAGAGCTGAGCAGGAAATGATAAATGCTGAAAGAAGACCTGAAGAATCATCATCACGAAGGTCCCTGTTTCAGTAGCTTTTATATACGCATGTTCTGTGTTATATCTGTTGTATATATCTATCTCTTGTAAAATTTATTTCTCTTAATGAAAAAATTTTTGTTTATTATTTTTGATCAAGTTCATCGATTATGAACTCTTGCATGCTTTTGAGCTTTTCTGAAGATCTTTGATGAAAGAATAGCATGATGCATCTCTGATGAATTCAGGATTAGAATTTATCTGTTCAAAGCTTTTCAAGCATGTAATCCGAATGAAATATGTTATAATGTAAAATGAAAAATCTTTCTTCATAAATGAAATAATAGGAAGTTTTGTGTACCCCATTTTTTATATTGTTTAAGTTAAAACATAGACTAGATTTGAGTCTAAATATAGGTATTGAAACATGGTGGTTTCTATAAATTACATAGTTGTATTCAGTATACCGGAAAGAAGCTGCTGCAAGAAAGCAGATACAGCATCGCTGTAAGGAAGCAGATACAACACTGCAGCGAAGTAAGAAAGAACGGCGTGCAGCATCGCTGCAAGAGAAGAATACAGGAGTACTGCAAGTAAAAGATACAGTAGAACTGTACGAAGATACTGCAAGCAGATCTAAGCTACAGCAGCACTATGAGGAAGTAACAGCTGCAAGCAGACCTAGGATACAGCGCAAAGATTACTGCTCAAACAATCAAACAGCGCTAATGACAAACAAAGAAGTATCCTATAATCCGAGGAAGGATAAATGCAGTACGAGAAACAAAGATCCAAGAAAGTTTAAATAGAGCTGCTCCAGAGAAGATCAAAGTTGCAGACACGGAGCCAATACGAAAATGCCACGTGGACTGACGCGCTGCAGAAAGCTGCTAGCCGTAACTGCCGTATTAAATACTCTGAAAGAGAAAGTCAAGTCGCATTAAATGAGAGTCATACCTTTGATCAAGTACTTCAAATTCAAAAGAGAGATGTCTCCTTCAACGGATATCTTCTTATACAAGTATAAATAGAGAATGAGCAACACTGAAGCTGGTTACTGAAACATTTGCGCAAAAACTCTCAAGCATTCAAGTTACAACCATTCAAGTCTACTCTCAGTTTCAGTCATTCAACCTCTGTGAAGTAAAGCAAGTTCAAAGTTGAAAGATCCTTCGAAGGATTCAGAAGCTCACTTCACCGCACCAAT
This sequence comes from Scutellaria barbata, assembly GCA_028654395.1. Lineage (NCBI taxonomy): Eukaryota > Viridiplantae > Streptophyta > Magnoliopsida > Lamiales > Lamiaceae > Scutellaria > Scutellaria barbata. The sequence goes on from CM053644.1 coordinate 292,569, forward strand.
TGAAGAACCAAACATATATTTTTTAACCTTGTTGCTGTGTGCTTAGGTTGTTTTAGGTATCGAACAGTTGATAGGAGAGATCCTTGTTGTTTGTATAGTTGTCTAATATTAGGCAGCTTCCCTGCGTGGGAGTTTAGAATCCTATGTGGGTTAGCCTTTAGAGTTTGCAGTTGTTGTATGTACGTTGGACTCTAGTAGGTTGTTGCTTTGTAAAGTTGATAGGTTGTTAGGAAAGTCCTGTAAATCAATCTTGCTTAACAAAGTTCCTGCTCGAGATAGCAGTAGAGTCGACGTAGAAGGATTACACCACCTTCGAACCACTATAAGCCATAAGTGTTTTATTGCTTTCTTATCTGTGTTTTATTTTATATATCTATCTCTGTCATAAGAATAAAACGTTTTGAAAAAGATCATATTTGAGAAAACCAGCCTTGTGTTTTAAATCGTATTTTTCCGCTGCGTATAAACTCTAGTTACAGCGTACAACACTGCATCCTAGTGCTGTAAGCAGTAACTGTTTGGCGCTGTAAGTTCAAGTAACTTACAGAATGGAAAGGTTTTTCAAAAGATTTGCAAAATCGACCAAGGTTCATTCACCCCCCTCTGAACCTCGGACACCACTTGGGACCAACAACAAGTTTAAATAAATAAAATGGACACATTATTGATATCAATATAAATTCAAGTATCAAATAATAATCAACATGTAATTCATAAAATTGTATGGATACATGAACTATTTTAATTAAAGAGTAACAAGAGGTTCGGGTCTCACATGGGCTATCTTTTGTGTGTTTTATTTCTCTTTGTGTATATATATATAATATAATATTTATTTGTTTATTAAAGTTATAGTAATAATTATTAGGATGAGGCTATATAGCCTCACCACTTGATTAATATACCTCATTTTCTAAACACGTCCTCGTATGAATATATTTTAACTTAAAAACTTCTAAATACAACAAACTACATTACTATTTTACCCTTTTACATATATACTTGAAGCTTGGAGGTCTGTATTGTTCACCCAACATTTTCTAAATACAGTAAAACCTCTATAAATTAATACTTTATAAATTAATAAACTTTCTAAAATAATAAAATCTTTTGGTCCCGTTTTGGACCTTTGTAAAAAATCATTAAATTTGATAAGATAATAAGATAATAATTTTTCGAAAAATCCCTTTATAAATATTAGGTCCCATTAAAACTCTAAATTAATAATTCATAAATATTACAATTATAAATATTATGGTAATTTGCTAAAATATGAATCTATTGTGACTTGATTTTTCTTAAAATTTAAATCTAATTGGATTTCATCCCTAACTTTTTTAATTGCAACCAAGAGTTCCGATGTCGAGTTCTCTAGTTGCAACAAAAATTTGTGAAGAGTTGTTGTCACGCTCAAAGCCTCCTTTCTCGTGACTGGTTCCGATGGTATTGAATCATCTTCAGCTTCATCATTAGTAGGATCTTCAATAATATCAGCGACAATTTTCTCTAAACTTTGAATCATTGAACATTCATTATTTTCACCTGATAGTCCACCAATTTGTTGACGTCCATTTCATTGTGACAACCAACATCATTGACCATATTCTCAAGCCCATGTAGGCTTTCTCCAAAGTTTGTCTCACTTGAGTTGCTTGAGATTTCTTCATTTGAATGGATTTTGCAGTGTCGAAAGTAATTTTCTATTGACACTTGAGAAACATTGGTTGTCCAAACGGAGACTGCAAAATTGATGGCATCTAAAACATTAATCTTTTCAGGATTAGGTAGCCCCAACTCATGACCTTCCAGTAGATTTTTGTAGAATCTCCTACAATAGTGCATCTTGAAATCTCTAATTATTTCTGCATCACATGGTTGAATCTTTGATGTCATGTTAGGTGGTAAAAAACAACTCAACATTCTGTAACCCTTCAATAATTTTTGGATGGGTTGGACAATTGTCAACCATCAATAAGATTCTTCTGTCATTCATTTTGTGATCAAACCAGTGAACATATTTATAAAAAAACACACTAGTCATGCCCTCTTGTTGGCACAATGATGACAATTGATGCTGCTCATTTTGATATTTTTGAAGCAACGTAGCTTTGCATATTTTCTAATAATCCATAAAGAATTTTTTTCCGAATCATCCTCATTGCAACAAATAACAATTGTAAGCCTCTCTTTGTCTTACTTTCTTCTCTCAAGTTGTTTGGTTGCAAGAGAGTGATCAGCTTGTAACCTGTAAAGCAGTCCTGTTTCATCCAAATTAAAAACATCCTTCATGGGAAATTAGTTTATTTTCTCCCTTATATTCTGCAGTTTCATTTTCATGTCCTGCATGTCATCCGAACCACTTTCTCCAAAATGATGGAATGATTTAATACAACATCTTACCTTGAATTTTTCAAGCCAATCTTGAGAAAATTAACGTTAAGGAGGGTGTTGAGGATACAATAGCTTCATTATATCCTTTGCTTTCTCCAAAATAAGCTCTCCAGTCATGTTGACTCGATCTTGGTACTGAAGAAACCATTCATAAAGAACCTTCTCCATATCTGGATATTTCGCCAATTTGTGTCGCTTAATATCCATATCCTTTTCAAAGTTGGCTGAAAGGTACTCCAATGATCTCTTGAAAGTGTTTGATTTGTACCTTAACTAACTTTCAAACGATATTTTTCATTAACCCACTCTTGTAAATCTTTTTGAGTGCATGTGGGATGATCTCTCTTATACTCACATAATGCTTTACGCGTTTGATCATTCATGGATGATTTTGCGATGCCTTTTAGATGAGAAGACATGGTTGGGTGTTATGAATTATTTTATTTCCATATTGAGATTTATATAATATATGTTTCATTTATCATGCATGACTATATTTAATTGGCTATAATAGTTATTTAAGTGCAATGAATTAATGTAAACATGTATGTTTAAGTAATTCCAATGAATTGATACACGTGTCCATGAATATAATAGTTAATTGTATACAATGAATTGATATTATACATGAATATATTTAATTAGTTACAAAGAATTGGTTGATGCATGAATATAATCAATGAAACATGTATATGAATTCATTTATTTTCAATACATATGTACTAAATTTGCTGAATTTAAAAAGTCTCTCTTTTAATTAATAAAATATTACTTTATCGATATATTAATATCTTTCTAAATTAATAAAATTTCATGATCCCAAAATTATTAATTTATAGAGGTTTTACTGTAGTGGGTATGAAGAATTCTATGAAATAATATGAAAAATATCAAAAAAAAAATAACTGAAATTGTAAAAAAAATTGAAACAATTCGATCTTGTTGGTTGGTCGAACACATAGAGTATTGTTCAATCAATATTGACCGAGCACATAATATACCATTCATTCAATACTGGATAAACACATAGTCTATCATTTATCCAGTACTAGTTAAACACTCTGTCTTATATATGTTCGACCTATATCGATCGAACGAACAATCTTTGCATCGATCGAACATGTTCTTTGCATTTGTTTGGGTTAACATATACTTACTTTTCAATTTTCACTAAATTTAATATTAATTAATGGGACCAACTAAAGGCACCCCAAGGAGTTCTAAGAGCATCCCAACTACTTAGGGCACCCCAATAATTAGAAAAAGTGATACACACATTTCTAAGCCCACCCCAATACTTTCCCACACTACATTTCTCCCTCATTTCCCTCATTCCCTCACCAACAGCTGGCTCAGTTTCTTCACCAAACTTCAATTTTCAGTTGAATTAACCGATTTTTTTTATTGCTAGTGCTTTGGCAGAATTTGCATTTCTTCAGTTGCCTCTTTCCGACATGTTTGCTAGTATGGAACGGTGTAGAAAAGCTTTTGGAACCGAACATAAGAAGCAAAAATTTACCGGTAAGTTGATTTCAACACTCTCGTATAGTTGCGTTTTTCCTATGTATTTGGTTAGAGTCATTCAATATTAGCAATGGGTTAGTGAAATATAAGTTAATTTGCTAAAAATTCGTGTTATTTTTGAAGAAATTTGCAAAATTCCCGTTCAGCGCCGTTGGTCCTGGTTGGCTGACACCTCTTGTATGTTCAATCAAGTGGGCCGAACAGGTGGGAAGGTAGTCGGCCATCTTGGCCGAACTCTATGCACTGTAGTCGGCCATCTTCGCCAAACGGGAAAGATTGGTGTCAGCCATCAATGGCCGAATGAGAAGGTTTGGTGTCGGCCATCAATGGCAGAACGGGGTGTGTATGTACGTCGATTATTTGTTTTATTTTTGTAATTATTTTTCTTTCTAATATAGGTACCATATACGCGAGAAGGATTCTCACAGCTTCGAATAGGATGCGTTGGGGTGAAGAGGCAGACTCGGGAGTCGAATGTTCGGGTAATGACTATCCGGCCGAAGTCCCTCTCCCGATCTTGCAGTTGGAGATGGGAGGGCAAAAAATACCTGAGCCCGAACATGTTGAGTGGATTGAAGAACACGTTCGGCCTGAGCAACAAGAGGATGGGGAGGATGCTGAAGAGGATGAGCATCAGATGGAGGAGCCACAAATCGATGAGCATGTTCAGGAGGATGCCGAGGGAGATGTGCTTACCAGGCCATTTCCTAGGGGCTCCGCTGATCACCGTCTGATACCCAACTTCAAGATGCACGTGGTCTCAATGATTTGGTTCAATGAGGAAAGAGGCATTTTGAAATGTTTATGCCACACAATGAAGATGGATTCCTGGAGGTTGGAGGGTGACTTGGGCAAATGGTTTGGTCTGCTTCATCGGTCCAGGATTGCAGACTTACGTGAGATCTCGTACAAGAGCCCGAACAAAAACCTCATTTATGCTTTCGTCGAGTGCTGGCATCCGAAGATGAATAACTTTCATATGCCCTGAGGTGAAATGTCGATCACCCTTAACGATGTCTACTACATCACCGGACTTCCTATCACCGATCGACCCATTGTCCAACGGGAAGATGGAGATGAGGCCCCAACTGCTATGATAGCCCGACTTCTAGGTTTGTCATGCAGAAATGCAGAGAAGGCAGTTCGAGGACTCAAAGGTAGCTCAGTTAAGTTGGAGTGGCTGCGTTCCACATTTGCCTCCGATGCCACCTCTGATGATCCTGAAAAGAGACTATGTGCTGCTCGAGCTTATTTGTGGTTTGTGCTAGGTAGTACAATATTTGCAGATAAGAGCGGCACTAGAGTGAACACAAACATTCTTCCATTACTGGAGAATGTTACTCGAGTTCACAAGTACGCGTGGGGAGCCACTGCACTTGCATACTTATACCGACAGCTTGACCTTGCATCTCGGTTTGGGGTTAGGCAAATGTGTGGTTACTTGACCTTGTTGGAGGTAAATGGTGTAATTTAAATTTCAATATGTATGTTTTTTCACAATGTTATATCATTACATTTATTTTTTGTTGTTTTCAGGCATGGATATACGAGTATTTTCCTCACACGAGGCCTACGCATAATGTGAACTACAGGGAGAGAGCACCTCTAGCCTTACGATGGGCACAACAAGCCTCCCTTGGTGGATCACTTGATCGTTTGGTGGCTTGGAGGGAGATGTTGGACGTAATATCGGCGAATAATGTAAGTCTGGATTAGATCTCCGCATATGTTTTAATTTACCATGAATGTTCTGTTTATCTCATTATTGTTTGTACTGTACTAGGTTGTGTGGACTCCATATGTCGGGATGTGAGATGTGTTTTCTTGGCAAGAGGTGACATTCTACCACGGATGCATTTGGGCCTTTGATGTGGTCGAACCATATCATCCAGACCTAGTGTTTAGGCAGTTTGGGTATGTGCAGACGATTCTGGAAGTATCGTTGTTCCCGGTTAAAGTACGTCGAGGAAGCATTGGTGCCCAATACAGGGTTGTTTGGGACTTCATGAGCTCGTACTTTCGGATGTGGAGCAGTCATGTACTGTCCGATAAGGCTCGAGATAAGGTCACATCTCCTCTGTGGGAGTGTTCTCCCGGCTACTTAGATTGGTACTTTACCGTTTCCCACCCGATGATTCAAAACCCGAAGAACAGGTCATCGGCGGCACATGCTACGCACGTTCCTCAGCAGTCCTGGGATATTATCCAAACAGCCCATGGTCATACTGCACAAGTCATTCAGTGGTGGCTGGAACACGACCCAAACATGATGCTCGATTATGTGATGCCCTACGTGATGAGGACGTACGAGGCATTGTCTGTCGATGATAGTGTCCCGTCTGAACCCACCACACGTGCCTCGTCTAACCGGTCTCGTAGTCGTCGTAGGTGATAGATGTACTCAAACATGTACTTGACAATGCACTAATTATTCTACGTTTTCGTTATGTTTTGGATTGAGAATGCTCTTATCTCATTTTACGTTTTTGTTATGTGTTGTATTGACAATGCTCAGAACTAGTCGATTATAGTACTTCTTTTGATTTTCATCCCCTGTGTGTTATGATTTTATGGGCGTTTTGCATTCGTTATTACATTTTATATGCATAGAATCTGAGGAAAATACACGTGACAGAAAAAATAATGAGCTAAGCTGGAATCGAACCTATTCGACCGCCTTAGCCGAACGGGCCACTATTCCTGTTGGCCATCTCTGGCCGAACAAGCCTGAACCCTGTCGGCCACCCCTGACCAAACACAGTATGGTTACATCGGCCGCCTCGACCGAACAACAATACACAATATCGACCGACTCAACCGAACGGTTTGTGTATGGGTCGGTTGACTCAGTTGAACAGTGGCTCATCCCGTAAACGAGGTGGACCAAGAATTGAACACAACCTAGAAATGCACTGAAAACACAGAAAAGATGTGGCAAATAACGAGATCGACATAAAAAATGAATAGTATACAAGAACATGTCCCCAATGTAATACAAGAACATGATACACATCAATCATCATCTAAACTAATACTTTCCACTCCAAATGAGGTTCTATCCGCTCCAACCATTTCGCTGTACTTGGCGATCTGTTATTGGAATACGACATTCTATCTGACGGCATGTGCTAACCGACACGCGAACCACATATTTATGATTGGAGGAATGGGTGCACCGTCTACTAGGTTCACCTACAAATTATCATTGGAAAAACTCATCACACATGCAAAAAATCGAGAAATTGAAGGTTAGACTTTGAGATGAAAACTAATAGTGCATACCCGGATGAAGTGATTGTTTCCAACTAATGCCATACACATACAACGAAGGTTTATCGGCACTTGTGTTCGTAAGAGAAGAAAAATATACTTATCTCCGACGATAAGTGAACTATCGCCATATTGTACGCAGAAGCAGCCAAGTAATAGATCTCCAGAAACACGAACCAATATTTCACGTTATACACCTCTGTTTAGAAACAGTTCAACGTTTCTAGAATCTCATCGACCGTATGGGTGGAGTTATGTTATACCGAAGTATACAAGGCCCTAAAGTTTTGCAACTCCTGGATTAGATCGTTACGAATCTGAGGCCATGAATCCTTGTCCATGCCAAGTACGTCGGTAAGATACCGAAAGCCACAATGCCCATCTCCCTTGATATTTTTTGTGGAAGCCACAAACTCTCGAAAACACCTCGACAGCTGCTCAACAAATAGAACACCGAATGCTGTACGGGCGGAACGACGCACAACATGTTTTTGCCACTTCTTCGCCACCACCATGTTCGCACTTAAACATTCCCCACTAACATGTGCATCCTCAGTTCGGGGGGAATTACTATCATGAAAAGACTCCACATATTCGAAGGCACTCTTCTCACGTTTGGTAGATTTATCTAGTCAAAGTATCAGCTTACCTGGTCGTCCACGTGTACGTGTTTGAACTTCCGGTTCAAGCAGTGAGGTGATCGACACATTCTGGATCTCACGCAGTCTCTTGAGCATCAACAATCTTTGTGACTCATTCACCGAATCGAACAGTACATTGATATCACTCGCTGTCTCGGTCCATCGAGACCCAAGATCTTTGGCAACACTGACATCCGACTTCGCGGGTTCACAATCCAATTTCCTCCAAAATCTGTCAATACTTTCAAGTCTGATCGGTTCATTCAGCCACAGTAATTCGCCAAGTTCATGAGCACATGGTAGACCACAGGTCTTTCTCAGTACACAATCACAAAGTAACGAATCTACCCCGGCTGTATTCACTTCTTGCATCTTCTGATAAATTTTATGAATAGCAGCGTGAGACATGAATCCATGAATATTCCTGAACATTGGAGACTTATAACGATGGTGCACTCTATGTCGGGATTGTTCGAATGAAGCCTTGATTGTGCTGTAACATGTGATCAACAAGCCATGTATCTGCTCCCAGGACATTTCAAAATTTGACAAACTAGTGCCGAGTTGTTTCTTCAACTTCGAATGTGCACTATCGGCCCTGTGCAAACATATTCATATAGGTCTTTCATTACAACAAGTTCAAATACGAATCTCAAAATAAAATGCATTCGTTAAAAACAACTTATACGTACCGACAAGTTGTAGTGTTCTCGAAATGCATTATCTCGTTCATCCAATAGGAAACAAATCTCTCTTTATATAGATTAAGCCAATTTGACACACATAATCCACGGTAACAGGATAGTCAATGAAATCGTCCTTCAATCTTCTAAGTAGCTCGTTGAAGCTCACTTCATCCTCTGCAAGAATCAATGTATTCCATGAATAATTAAATGAATCTCATTTCGTCTTCATATGAAATTCTTTCTTGCACTTCGTAAACACATTTTTGCTAATATGTCATCTACACGACAAGTGTTTGGAGCCCGAAAATGTGAACTCCATAGCATTCATCAACGTAATCTCATGATCAGTCACAATGACTTCTGGTTGAAAAGATTGGTCCATCAATCCTTTCAGAGTCGTGAGAGCCCATCTATAGTGTTGGTCCCAAGTGGTGTCCGAGGTTCAGAGGGGGTGAATGAACCTTGGTCGATTTTGTAAATCTTTCAAAAAACCTTTCTGCTCTGTAAGTTACTTGAACTTGCAGTGCCAGACAGTTACTGCTTACAGCACTAGGATGCAGTGTTGCACGTTGTAACTAGAGTTTATACGCAGCGGAAAATATGATTTAAAACACAAGGCTAGTTTTCTCAAATATGCTCCTTTTAAAAAACATTTTATGCTTATGAGATAGACAAGAATAATAAAGAGATAAACACAGATAAGAAAGCAATAAAGCACTTATGGTTTATAATGGTTAGAAGGTGGTGTAATCCTTCTACGTCCACTCTACTGCTCCTCGAGCAGGAACTTCGTTAAGCAAGATTGAATTACAGGACCTTCCTAACAATCTATCAACATTACAAAGTAACAATCTACTAGAGTCTAGCGTACACACAGCAACTGTAAACTCCAAAGGCTAACCCACACAGGGTTCAACACTCCCACACAGGAAAGTTGTCTAACACTTAGACAACTATACAAACAGCAAGGATCTCTCCTATCAACTGTTCGACACCTCTAAAACAACCTAAGCACACAGCAACGAGGTTAAAAGTATATGTTTTGTTCTTCAAGTGGTGCAGTGAAGTGAGCTTCTGAATCCTTCAAAGGATCTTTCAGTTTTGAGCATGCTTCACTTCACAGAGGTTGAGTGACTAAAACTGATGGTAGACTTGAATGTTTGTAACTTAAAAGCTTGTGAGTTTTTGCGTAAGTGTTTCAGTAGTCAGCTTCAGTGTTTCTCATCCTCTATTTATATTTGTAGGAGAAGATGTCCGTTGAAGGAGACATCTCTCTTTTGAATTTGAAATACTTTGATCAAAGGCATAGCTCGCATTTAATGCGACTTGACTTTATCTTTCGGAGCATTTAATGTGGTAATTGCCGCTACAGCTTATAACAGCGCGTCAGTCCACATGGCATCTTTGTATTGGCTCTGTGTCTGCAACTTTGATCTTATCTCGAACGGCTCTATTTATTCTTACTTGGATCTTCATTCCTCGTATTGCATTTATCCTTCCTCGGATTGCAGGATACTTCTTGTTTGTGATAGGCACTGTTGGCTGTTTGGACAGTAAGCTCTGCGCTGTATCCTAGGTCTGGGTGCAGCTGATGTTTTCTTACAGTGCTGATGTAACTAAGACCTGCTTGCAGTATCTTTGAGCAGTACTGCTGTATCTTTTTCTTACAATACTTCATATATCCTTTTCTTACAGCGATGCTGCAAGCCATTCTCTCTTACTTTGCTGCGGTGCTGTAACTTCTTTCTTGCATTAACGCTGTATCTGTTTTCTTGCAGCAGCATCTTTCCGATAAGCTCGATGCAGCTAAGTAATTTATGAAAACCTCCATCTTTCAGTACTTATATCTAGACTCAAAACTAGTCTATGACTTCACTTAAACATTGTGAAAAATGGGGTACTCAAAACTTCCTAATACATATATGTTTTGTCTCATCAAAATCTAAACATCGAAATCCCAACAATTTTTCCCTTTTTGATGATGACAAAACCTTTACATTATTTCGTTTATGAAGAAGTTTTAATTATTACATTATCTCATTTTTCATCAGAGTTACATGCTTGAAAAACTTTGAACAGATAAAACTAATCCTGGATTCATCAGAGATGCATCATACTATTCCTCCATCACATAACATCAGGAAAACGTAAAAAGCATGCAATAGTTCATAAGGTTTGAACTTTGAACAGAAATTAAAAGAAAATTTCTTTATTAACTGAGAGAAATTTTACAAGGTAGATATTACATAAAGAAATCATAAGAGAGTAGATATATTACTAAAACAGGGACCGTTTTGTAGACAAGTCTTCGGGTCTTCTTTCAGCAAATCTTTCCAGATATTCTCTTTCTCTTGATCCCTTCCACTAGTCTCTGATGGACTCCTGATAGGACTGATCTAGCTTCTCCTTGAACACCGGGATTTGAATCCATCTTAGCCAGAAGTCCTCACAGTAAGGCACAATCCTATCTTACTTTACTAGGTCTATGTAGAAATTTTGAATCTCTAGCTCTCCTTCCCTAGTAAGCTGCTCATATCTCTTCAATGCAGATTGGCAAGAGTGATATCTTCTGAATTTGCCCTTTCTACATAGAAGTCTGAAGTTCTGAGGTATTCTGATCGTTTGAACAGAATGATCTCCTCAAATGATGGATTTCTGTCAGTAGGTAGCTTGACTGCCTTGAAGATGTTAAAGCCCCAGGCCATGTTCTCTCCTTCAGGCCTTTGATCCATCAAAACTAACACTTCAGCTAATATGTTTTCAGTGTCAAGGCGTGAGATTTCTTGAGGGGGATATTGGTAGAGGTCTCTGGCAAAAATTCTCTCCTCACCAATTACTCCGAGCCTTTGAATCCAGGCATACTGATCTTCTTCAGCTCTATAATGCCCTTTGGTCTCGACCCCGCTCATCCTCTTCCTTGAGCCTTGTTGCTGGCTTTCATTCCCTCTCTTAGAATGATGATAAGAGGGAGACGTTGTATCCTTGTCTGCAGCTCTGCTGTATGCAGCACCCGCTGCTGATCTGCTTCCAGCAGCTGCACCAGCTCCTCCAGTTCCTCCTTCATCATCTCTTCTCCAGCGCTTAGGAGATGGGATGTCAGCAGTAGCAGATGATCCAGACCTCCACTTCCTCTTGTTGAGAGGCTGGTCATCATCTTCTTCTTCCTCTTCAGTCCCCCCTGAGCTCCTGTATCTTTCTTCAAATCATTCCCCCTTTTTGGCATCATCAAAAGCCGGGGGCTGAGCAGGGGCAGCTTGGACCACTTTGGAACGTGGTCTTCGGGGTGGTTCAGGGGCGTTCTTGGAGGCTTCTGTATACTGAGGAATTGCACGGTACATAATATCCCTCAGTTCTCTAACGATCAGCTCCAAGTTCCCCAAATGGTCGTCCACACTTCTGGTTCTTCTGGTTTGTTCAGTTGTGCGGTCCAGAAGTGTGTCAAGGATGAGGGAGTGAGTCTGCAGCCTATCAGAGGCATTCTCAGTATGGCGCTTGCACAGCCTTACTTCTTGGCGAGTATATGCAGCTTCAATCTTCAGCTCTCCCTTCATTCTTACCTGTTCCATGTATAGCCTATGGGAGTGATCATTCAGCGTCCTCTTGATCATCCCAAGCAGGGCTTCAAGGTTCTTTTTGAAACCCGTCATGCTTTCAGCATGGAATTGAGCAGCGATCCTGAGGCTGTTCCACATGGTAGACTCGTGCTCCTGGAGAGCGTGCACCAGATATCTAACAGCGGCTTCAACTATTTCGATCGATTCGTCAGGAGTCAGCCCCGAATTCCTTCTAGTGGAGGCAGCATTGGATGCAGCGTAAGGAATGACAGCTTGAGGGTTCAGTGCTGCATCCTGCCTCGGTGTTTCTATAGCAACCTCATCCTTATGATTGCTGGGTTGAGAACTGGTTGAGCTTGAGGATGGATGCTCGTCGTCTTCGATCTTCTCTTCACTGGATGAGATGGTGACAGTTTCTGCTCTGCCAGCTTTAGGCCCGTAAGCAGCTATGTTTCACGCTCTCATCATCCTGGCGAATTCGGTGTCATCTACTTTAGCATCCTCAGTAACCTCTGCTATTGTAACCTGGGAGGGTTCTTGAGAGCATGCAGCAGCTGCAGTATCAACCTCCTTTTAAGGTGTCTCTACCTGCACAGGGGTTACCTCTGCTTCCACTCCAACATCCTCTGTGGGTACTGTCTCAATAGCCTTCACAGCAGAGGTCTTCTCTCCCTTAGGGAGTGTTGTCAGAAAAACAGCCTCTCCTGAGGTCTTCTACAAGGACCCCGACTCCTCGGCTGGTCCTGTAACTTGGACAGGTTCTGCTGCAAGAATGAGTTCTTGCAGCTCTGGTTGGTTTCTTGCAGCGTCCACAGCATCCAGCACTGTAACTTCTAGTGCTGCAAGAATCTCAGCTTCCACCCTCCTCATTTCCTCAGCAGCTGCTTCAAGGGTGGATTTGGGCAATGTTGGAGATCATATCTCTGATGATGGCGGTCGGTTCCCTTTGAGAATCTGCAGCAGCAGCATCCATGCGTACAGAGGAATCGCCGTAATCCATCAGTTGAGGCTTTTCCTCCTTCAAAGGATCAAGCGTGATAATATTGGAGAGGCCTTCAACCATTTGCTCGTATACAGGGGAGTTCGCGTGATGTTGGCTTGAGCTTCCTTCTCCACGCATCCTCCTAAGAGTGTGCTGCATTCTGGTCTCTTTCATACTTTGTTGCAGCGCTTATTGCAGCATAGCTTCCTCAGCTTGTTCCACTCCCAGGGTGTCAATTTGCTCTTGAGCAAAAACGATGTCATCGTCCCTTCTTATAGCCTCCGCAGCCGGGGTAAGAAAAACCTGGACGTCTTTTAATGCTGCTCTCATCGGCAGCTCTGCAGAGTCAGATTCTGTAAGAGTTTTTCCCTTTCTCTTGTCTTTCGCTCCCTGAGCAGCACTGCTTGCCAATTGATCTTGCACCATTGCTGCATACTCAGGTTGTAGGAGCGCCAAAATATCTTCTAATTTGGCCCACCCAGAACAGCTTGCTCAACTGTCAGGAAATCCTTCCAGTTCAGCAAGATTTCCCCCTTAAACGTCGCATCTCCCTCTAGAGATTGTATTGCAGCTCCATATTTCTAGCCGCTGGGAGGGTAGGATCAAGCACTGATGTGTGGGCTCCATGATCGCGCAGAGAAGCTGAGTCCGCAGCCCCTTGTAGATGAACCTCCACACCAGTCTCTTAGTCACATCTAGACCGACGTGACTCATCCCCAACAGTAACTACAGCTAAGCTTGCTGTAGAGAGTTGGGAATCAACAGCTGCAGCAGCCTTCTTCTTGCTGCGTGGGGCCCTTCTCACCAAGGGTACAGCGTCATCCGAGGAAGAGGCTTCAGGTTCAGGGTCAGCCTCTCTTGAGATCCTCTTGATAATGGGAAGAAGGCCTTGAACGTCATCTTCTTCTTCATCGCCCCCGCTGCCTACAGCTTCATCTTGCAGGGCTAGGGCTGCATTCTTTTTGTCTTTGGTTTTTTTCCGTGCAACCCCAGCTGCTGCTGCCTTCGATTGGGTCTTACCATTTTTCTTCTTCCCGAGATACTTTTCGATGGGGATGTGGGTGGGTGCTACAAGCTGAAGACTAAGCTTGCAGAGCAGAGAGCAGATGGTGATGCCAAAGCTTCTCCTCCATTATTTTTTCTACCTCTTCCCACAGCCTCTTCATGATGAACCTTACCCAGTTCACCTTCTCTTAGGCCATGATGGTAGACATGATCCAGAACCAGAGATCTGTGCACTTGTCGTAACTCCCCATCCTGCCCTCGATGGAGTACACACAGATGTCATGAAGGAGTTCAAACTCCGGTTTGAAGAGCTTCTTTAGGGCGCTTCTCTTGATTTCAGCCCTAGCGTCCCTTGCTCAAAAGAGATCCCACATCTCTTGAGCATTATCCTCCCTATAAGTCACAAGCTGACCTGGGGTCATCCCTCTGGCAGAAATGCTGAAGGTGGCAGCGATATCTCTGATGGTGAGAGATCGCTCTTCTTCATTTGCATCCATCCTGAATAGGATGCAGTTTCTCTCATCCGCCGTCTTAGCATAGGAATAGAAGCGTTGAACTGACTCCACTGAGAAGCCAGCGTAAACAGTTGTTAGTAGCCCCATGACTTGAGTCCTCTCAAGGGCATCAAAAATCCTCCGAATCAACCCATTATCATACAATCCAGAAGCATAGACGTGCTCCTGGTTGATTAAACGACCTTCCAAAATGATGGATTGTCTGGCAGCCATAGATTTTTTTGAGAGGGAAAGTGAAAAGTTTCAAAGATTTGGACTTAGGAAAATTTTACGAAAAAGAAACTTCTCTCCTTGGGTGATGGTGTACAAGAAAAAAGATTTTGAATTAGGACGGTTATGGGAGTTATGACGGATCTTAAGGGATGTGTAGTAAGATCAATGGTTGAGAAAATAAGAGGGAATTGATCTTACGGTCACTAGAAAAAGACGGAGGGGTCAAATCGTTAATAATCATTACTAGGCGTGTGGGCTTCTGACCGCGCCCTTTCCACTTCTGACATGCGCAGACATGCATTAAATGTTGAAAGACATGCGATTTGTCGCCTAAATAAATGACTTTTTAAGGTTGCAGCAATCTTGGTACGAGGTTATAGAGTAATCAATACTCTTTGAAATAAATGCTGTAACCAGGTGCTGCTTATGCTCCCGTTGACTGCTGTACTGTAAGAATAACGAATGCAGCGCTGTTTGAACCCAGCAATGTATGAAGGCGTAGCTTACAGCACCATACTTGCTGCTTCTCGCAAGCATGCAGAGATTCCTCATAGGCTTCTGCACCATCTTTTTCACCTCATAACTTAAGAATTCCCAGCTCATTTCTAAGTATAGTATTCACTAATTTCTTTTAGCTACGCCCGCAAGTGTACGGTGTAAATTGTAGGAGTGGTGAGCAAGGTCGATCCCACAGAAACTATCTATCTAGGCACTAATTAACTACTCAAATCCGGTTCTCAATTTTATCTAGGTAAATCAAATTTCATCAAATTCAGATTAATTCAACAGAAACAATGATAACGCAAATAAGTTAGCTTGAAGATAACAGAAATCTGAAACAGGTTATAAGACAGGCTTTCATCTAATTCTCATCAAGATATTACTTTAACCAATCCAAGTTCATTAATCAATCATCACATATGAGCAATCACACATATCAATTAATAGCTCTCCCGAGTCAATGAATCAGTTGATCATTATGCCATCAGAGGTATTCCTACTCAATCTGATAGAAACATAACAACTCCCAAAAGTACCCAAGATTGATTTATCATCACATAAATTCCTTAATCTCCCGATCTAAGTATGTTTATGTGTCATGTGTTTATTCTTCCATAATTAAATCTCATCTCCCGAATTTTGATTCAATTATTAAAACATGCTCAATTATTGGCCAGATAATCAAACACACAATCAATTCATAAACACACAAATAAGATGAATGATTATGAACATTAAATTAAATTAAAGATCCATCAAGATTCGAATTAGACTACTAACAAGCCTTAAAAACCCTAGAAAATTAGCTAGAAATAATTATCCACAAACTCATAGACAAGATTGGAAATATCATCTCTAAACTAACAAGAGAGGAAAGATTAAAATCTTAGCGACGATGATCTCGCGCTTCCTTCGGTTCTTGAATTCTTGTTCTTCTCTCTCTGTGCTTCTTCTTTCTGCTTTCTTTCGCTAATCTAACTTCTCTTTTCGCTTCTTAAGTCTTTTATATCAATCAAAGAATGAAAATACACAAAACCAATCAAATTTGCGGTGTGCCCGGGCACGGTCGTGCTACATGGCACGGTCGTGCCCCATCCTTCAGTTTTCATCGCGCGTTCTAGCACAGTCGTGCTATACTGCACGGTCGACCGTGCCCCATCCTCCAGCCTCGATCTTTCATCAAGCATGGTCTGGCCGTGCTATTCCGCATGGTCGTGCTCTCCTATTCAGCCATTTCACTCGAAACTTGCACTTTTACTCATTAAAATCATGAAACTAAGCATAAACCCGTCAAATGCATCTTATATACGAATAATCTCAATAATCACCATAACAACGTAGCCAACACATTCAAATGAATACATAAACATACGCAAAAATAGGTAAAAATTGGTACTTATCAAATAGAAAACCTCGATTCACTTAAAGATTTAGTGAATATATCTGCAAGCTGGAGATCCGTATGAACTTTCTCAAGTACAACATCTTTCTTTTCCATGTGATCTCTTATAAAGTGATGTCGTATATCAATGTGCTTTGTTCTTAAGTGAAAAACAGGATTATGGGTAATTGCTATCGCACTTGTATTATCATAGAGAATTGGAGTCTCTTTTTCTTCAATCTCATAATCTCTAAGTTGCTGCGTATTCAGAGAATCTGCGCATAGCAACTTCCTGCTGCAACATACTCTGCTTCTGTTGAAGAGGTTGCAATCGAGGTTTATTTTCTGTAAAACCATAAAACAAGTCTATTTCCCAGAAATTGACAAGTCCCACTGGTACTCTTCCGATCAATCTTGCAGCCAGCATAATCTGAGTCAGAGTAGCCTTTAAGCTTGAATCCTCCTTCCTTGGGATATCATAGGCCTACTTCCTGAGTTCCTTTCAGATACTTGATAATCCTCTTAACCGCTGAAAGGTGCGACTCCTTTGGTGCTGCTTAGAATCTTGCACAGACTCCTACTACAAACATAATATCTGGCCTGCTTGCCGTTAGATACAGCAAGGATCCGATTAGCCGCCTATATTTTGTGATATCAACATCTTTATCATCTTCATCTTTATCAAGGTTTATAGATGTAGACATAGGAACGGATGTTGCTGCACCATTCTCCATACCACATTTCTTGATAAGCTCCTTTGTATACTTGACTTGACTGATGAAGGTTCATGCAGACAGCTACTTTACTTGCAGCCCGAGAAAGAAACTTAATTCTCCCATCATACTTATCTCGAATTTTGACTGCATCAGGTTGGAGAACTTTTCACATAACTCTTTGTTGGTGGATCCAAAGATGATATCGTCCATATGTATCTGTACCAGCAGTACACTGTCTCCATCCTGTATCCTGAATAAAGTCTTGTCAACTGTTCCTTTCTAGAAACCATTCACCAGTAGATAGAGAGATAAGGTGTCATACCAAGCTCTCGGAGCTTGCTTAAGTCCATAAAGGGCCTTGTGTAATCTAAACATCTTCTCTTCTGCTTGATCTTCAAAACCTGGAGGTTGTTCAACATATACTTCCTCTGTAAGAAGACCATTCAGGAATGCACTCTTTACATCCATTTGATAGACATTGAAGTTCATATGAGCTGCATATGCCAGAAAAATCCTTATTGCTTCCAGCCTTGCTACTGGAGAAAAAGTCTCATCAAAATCAATTCCTTTTTCTTAGCAGTATCCTTTAGCAACTAATCTTGATTTGTTTCTCACAACAAGTCCAGTTTCATCTAACTTGTTCTTGAAGACTCATTTTGTTCCTATAACTCCTTGATGAGTTTGATCTTGCAACTGTTTGTCATACTTGGTTTCTTTTAAAACCATTCAACTCTTCTTGCATAGCATGTAACCAGTTGTTATCTTGTAGGGCTTCTTCAACATTCTTGGGCTTTGTTTGAGATATGAAGCATGCAAACATTGCTTCATGAGGGGTGGACCTTCTTGTCCTTACTCCTATAGATGGATCTCCTATTATAAGATCTCTAGGATGATTCTTTAGCCATGTCCTGTCAGGCTCAAGGACATGTGCTGGTCTAGGTTGCCCCTCTTGTTGCTGTATGACAGGTGGTTTTGCTGCTGTAAGAATGTCTGCTGCATCCAGAGGTACAACTTCTTCTTTTTTGTCTTCTCTTGTAGGCAGAACTCCTTCTACATATGGAACAACATTCTCTTTCTTTAGAGCTGTGTCTTCAGCAGGTTCTTCCAGGTTTTTAGTGTTACAGTGTGGTTCATCAAACACCACATGAATAGATTCTTCAACCACTAAGGTTCTCTTATTGAATACTCTGAAGACTCTACTTACAGCAGAGTATCCTAAGAATACTCCTTCATCTGATTTTGCATCAAAGGTTTTCAGATGTTCTTTTCCATTGTTGAGGATATAACACCTGCATCCAAAGATATACAGATATGATACATTTGGTGTATATCCATTCCAGACTTCATAAGGAGTTTTGTCTAAATCCTTGTTGATCAAACAGCTGTTCTGTATGTAGCATGTAGTGTTGGTTGCTTCAGCCCAAAATCTCTTGGGTATTTCTGCTTCTGCTATCATTGTCCTTGCTGCTTCCTTAAGGGTTTTATTCCTCCTTTCAGCTACACCATTCTGTTGAGGTGTCCTTGCAGCAGAGTATTCATGACGAATTCCATTGTCAAAACAGAACTTCTCAATGAATTTGTTTGTGAACTTAGTTCCTCTGTCAGATCTTATCTTCACTATACTCAAGCTCTTTTCATTCTGGATTTTCTTCATGAGATCAGGTAGCTTATCTTGAGTTTCTGATTTCTTTGCAAGGAATATTATGTAGGAACCGCCGGATCGCCGACCCTATACGATTATCCGAATCGGGGTCCATGCAAATATGATTAACGCGCAGCGGAAAACGAATCATACATTTTACCCCGAAATTAGTTCTAAGATCAGAACCGTAGATGGAAAAATCGATGAAGCCTGGACCTCACGATCTTCTGTTGTATTCCTCACCTTTATCTCGAACGTTGTGTGGGCAACGAGCTATCGAGACTTTCAGCCGTCTTCTACTAATACGTATCTCAGATTTTTATGTCCGTGTGTCTGTATTTCTATGTTTCGAAAACGGCTGACTTGAGGCTTATTTATAGGCTACAACAGGGACCTTGAGGAGGATTAGGAATCGGTCTCCTGATAGGCTTAGGAGTCCTTAATTCGATATGAATATACTTCTTAAGCCTATCAAATAATATCTTAATCCACTAAAAAGATATTATTGAACTACCGTCCCTTATCCATATTAGATATGACTCCTATTTATTATGTGCGCGTTTAAGATATCGAATGTCCATTAATTAAATGAATTACTGACAATTCAATTAATTAATATTTAATCCAAGAGTAGTACCACTCAACTTTATTATCATGCCGGAATAAATCCACCTACAGGGTTTACATGATAATCCTTATGAGTTCCTCAAGGGGACATCATCATCCTAAATAATTAGGACACGGTTTCATTATATAATCAACAGCACACCATATAAACAACACTGTATCCCAATTTACCGAGCTTATTGATTTAATAAATAAATCTCACCCATTGGTAAATTAAAGAAACATATATCGAGTATACATGCCCGTTATCATACAATGATTAAGAGGACACACATCCATAATAACAGAGGTCTTATTTTATTTATGTAGTCAGTACAAATAAAACAACCTCAATTGGTCCTGTTCAATACATACAAAATGTACTAGTGTAATTTTATAATCAAGATAAATTAATACCAAATTACACTACAACCATTCCGATAATTTGTCCAAAATTATCTCGGCTGTGAGCTACCATTTATAATCTATAAGGAACTGATAACATGATCTTCTGTGTGGCACCACACACCATGTTATCTACAATATAAATTAATTGGACAATTGCAATAACATATATAACAAATATATAAAATGCAAACATTTGACCATAAAAGATTCTCATATCATAAATAGATGTTCATACAAAAGCTAGGCTTATAGTATACATCCTAACAGATTGTCCATGTGTATCTGGAGTAGTCATCTACTACCACAAGTGAGTACTTCTTCCCGCTTATGCTTACTGGTTCTACTGGTCCAAACAGGTCCATATGTAGAATATCTAGAATCCTGTTAGATGACTTATGTATCTTGTCTTTGAATGAACTTTTTACTTGCTTTCCTTTCTGACAAGCTCCACAGACATTCTCTTTCTTGTATGCCACATCTGGCAGTCCCCTTACAAGACCTTTCCTTGCAAGCTTGTTGATAGTCTTGAAGTTCAGATGGCTTAATCTCTTGTGCCATAACCAGCTAAGCTCTGGTGGACTTTTCACAATGAAGCATGTCGGTTGAATAGAGAAATTCCAATCAGCTAGATAGATATTTTCTCTTCTCGTTCCTGTAAGCTTGACTTTATTTGATGTACTGTCCTTGATTAAGCATTTGTTGAGGTTGAATTCAACTGTGTATCATTTGTCATAAAACTGACTGATGCTCAGAAGGTTGTATCTGAGTCCTTTCACATATGATACATCATTGATCTTTATATTTCCTTTGACTAGGCATCAACTTCCTTTTGTGCTTCCTTTGGAATCGTCTCCAAAGATGACCTTGGGTCATTTACATTCTTGAAAGTCTTTGAGAGCTTCTTTATTGTCTGTCATGTGCCTTGAGCAGCCACTGTCAATGTACCACACATCACCGCTGCAACCTGGCACTGAAACCTGTAACAATTTTAAATAGATTTAGGTACCCACTTTTGTAAGTGTCCTTTGGGGTTAGTTGCTTTTGGAACCCAAATTTTCTTAACAGACATTGTTTTGCTGTAAGGTTTGTTGGTTCTCTGACTGTATGCAGTTGTTCTTATAAACTGCTTGTTAAATGTGTGTGCAGAGACAACATATGTATTACCAACACCTTTGTAGTGTGGTCTTCCACCATACTTCCTTTGAGTATATCTTCTTTGAGGTTTAGACATGTATGTCTCAGTATAGGTGGGAAATTTTCTTCTATGCTGCAACTTTATGGGTTGCTGCATCCTCTTGCTGTATACAGCAGATGGCTTCTGCTGTTGCTAGTTCATAGATGCAGGCTTACTTCCTGCAGTTGAGCATTGGGGTTTCTTCCCCTTATCCATCATCGTTATTTTGTTCAAGATCTTCATAGAGTTACAAAGTAACTTTTCTCCATTGGGGTTTCAGATTGAACAAAATTAACAGCTTTGGATGTACTTGCTGTAGTCTGGGAGATGTGATTGCTGTAACCTAAACCTAATTTTTCAAAAGGACTTCTGTTTTGGTTTATGCAATCTCTTGCGTCCTTGGATGATTTGCTGAACGTGCTTATAGTGGACTGCAAGCTTTCTTTTTCAGCTTCTAGCTTAGTGACCAGTAGATTTAATCTAGAGACCTCCTTTTGTAGCTTGTTGTACCTTGAGTTATCAGACTCACATGCAGCTAGCGTTTTGGCAATATCAATGTTCTTACACTTAAGGATCTCATTGTCGATTCTTAGGTTCTCATTTTCAACCTTCAGATGCTCATGGATTGAGTTGATCTGCTCAAAGTCACTCATGATCCTCTTTAGAGAGTGGATCATGTTCAGCTCCTCATTTTCAGGTATGGATAGTGGTTGATAGATTACCTCATCTTCTTCACTGTCCTCGCAATCTTTAGCCATCAGGCATATCAGCGCTTCTTCATCAGAGGATGAGGTTTCAGTGTCGCTGTCAGAGGATTCTGCAGCTTTCAGCATCTCCTTCGAGACTGCTGTATCCTTGGCCTTCTCCATCTCTCCTATGAGAGCTCGAAGTTTGTGTCTTTCCTCTCTTCTTTTATCTCTCCTCTACTCTCTATCTCTCCTTCTGGATACTTGTGCACCGTTGGATATGGACAGTTTCTTGTATAGTGTCCCGATTTCCTACAATTATAACACAAGTCAACATTGCTTGTATTTGGCTGTGGAGAGGAGGATACCTGAGGAGGTGGATGACTTCTTCTGAAGTCATTCCTCTTGTTGAGGTTGGTGTTGCCGCTGTTGTTGTTTTTGCTCTTCATGAATCTTCTAAATTACTTTAGAAGTAGAGCCATATCCTCTTCAGCAACTTCTACTGTAACCTCTGTCTGCTTACTGCAACTAGTGGTTGTTGTATCCTTGGGGCCTCTGGTAGTTAGCGCTGTAACTTTGAAGCTCGATTCTTCGGACTCCTTTCTTCATCTGTTGATGTCGTACTCAAATGCTTTGAGATCAGAGAATAGGTCGAATGTACTCGTGGACTTCAAATCCATAGACACTCTCATGGCACTTTCATATTCTTTTCTTTTTTAGTGTAGTGCTTGCCCAGAGCTTCTAGGTCATTCACAATAGATGTGAATCTCAGGTCTAGTTGCTCAAGAGTCTCTCCATTCTTTATTTCGAAGAGCTTAAATAGTTGGGTAGCATTGGAGATCTTGTTATCTTTGGTGAGCTCTATCCCCTGACATATTTGCTCCAGTTTTTCCCATATTTCTTTGGATGTTCTGCAAGTCTTGACCTTGCTGAACGTGCCTTTATCCAAAGTGATGAATAAAGCATTCTTAGCCACATTGTCTAAGTTGGCTCTCTTCCTATCTTCGTTGTTCCATTCTTGTCTTGGCTTGACCAGGAAGTTTGGTGGCGGTTGTGCTCCTTCTTCTAAGTCTTTACCAAGCACTGGATTTACTTTTGTGGGAATGATTGGTCCTTCAGTAATGACCGTCCATATTTCGTCATTCATAGCTGATAGATATGCCTGCATTCTTATCTTCCAATCGTCATATTCCTCTATGGAAAATATAGGTAACCATGATATGCTTTAAGAATGAGTTTTGGGATGCAGAGAAAATAGCGAGTCTAAGGCGGATCTGGGTAAGTGACCAGATAAGTTGGCTTTTAACCCAACTCACTTTGATACCACTTGTTGGTCCCAAGTGGTGTCCGAGGTTCAAAGGGGAAGTGAATGAACCTTGGTCGATTTTACAAATCTTTCGAAAAACCTTTCTGCTCTACAAGTTACTTGAACTTGCAGCGCCAGACGTTACTGCTTACAGCACTAGGATGCAGTGCTGCACGCTGTAACTAGTGTTTATACGCAGTGAAAATATGATTTAAAACATAAGGCTGATTTTCTCAAATATACTCCTTTTAAAAAACGTTTTATGCTTATGAGATAGACAAAAATAATAAAGAGATAAGCACAGATAAGAAATCAATAAAGCATGGTTCGAAGGTGGTGTAATCCTTCTACATCCACTCTACTGCTCCTCGATCAGGAACTTTGTTAAGCAAGATTGAATTACAGGACCTTCTTAAAAATCTATCAACTTTACAAAGTAACAACCTACTAGAGTCCAGCGTACACACAACAACTGCAAATTCCAAAGGCTAACCCACACAGGGTTCAACACTCCCACACAGGGAAGCTGCCTAACACTTAGACAACTATACAAACAGCAAGGATCTCTCCTATCAACTGTTCGACACCTCTAAAACAACCTAAGCACACAGCAACAAGGTTAAAAGTATATGTTTTGTTCTTCAACTAGTGCAGTGAAGTGAGCTTCTGAATCCTTCAAAGGATCTTTCAGCTTTGAGCTTGCTTCACTTCACAAAGGTTGAGTGATTGAAACTGATGGTAGACTTGAATGTTTGTAACTTGAAAGCTTGTGAGTTTTTGCGTAAGTGTTTCAGTAGTCAGCTTTAGTGTTTTTCATCCTCTATTTATACTTGTAGGAGAAGATATCCGTTGAAGGAGACATCTCTCTTTTGAATTTGAAGTACTTTGATCAATGGTATGGCTCGTATTTAATGTGACTTGACTTTTTCTTTCGAAGCATTTAATGCGGCTAGCAGCTTTTTGCAGCGCGTCAGTCCACGTGGCACTTTGTATTGACTCCGTGTCTGCAACTTTGATCTTGTCTCGAACGACTCTATTTATTCTTGCTTGGATCTTCGTTCCTCGTACTGCATTTATCCTTCCTCAAATTGTAGAATACTTCTTGTTTGTGATAGGCGTTGTTGGCTGTTTGGACAGTAAGCTCTGCGCTGTATCTTAGGTTTGGGTGCAGCTGATGTCTTCTTACAGTGCTGCTGCAACTAAGACCTACTTGCAGTATCTTAGGGCAGTACTGCTGTATCTTTTTCTTACAGTACTTCCTGTATTCTTTTCTTATAGTGATGCTGCATGCCGTTCTTTCTTACTTTGCTGCGGTACTGTAACTTTTTTCTTGTAGCGATGTTGTATCTGCTTTCTTGCAGCAGCATCTTTCCGATAAGCTCGATGCAGCTAAGTAACTTATGAAAACCTTCATCTTTCAGCACTTACATCTAGACTCAAAACTAGTCTATGACTTCACTTAAACATTATGAAAAATGGGGTACTCAAAACTTCGTAATACATATATGTTTTGTCTCATCAAAATCTAAACATCGAAATCCCAACATATAGTTTTCCTCACGCTCAGCCTCCAAGTAGATGCATGCAACGGAGAAAGTGATATCCGTAGATATGATGCCAACCACTTCCAGCAATGGCATCTTGTATCTATTAGTCTTGTATGTACAATCCATCAACAAAACTTTCGGAAAGGCATGCAACAAGTCCACACTAGTCGGGTGGGCATAAAAGAGATCCTTCACCCTTTTCGTTTTCTCACATCTCCGAACAAGGAAATAATAGTTATGTGACTGCAGCTTCTCCAATAGGTATTGCATTTGAGATCGACCGCCGTGCTCCATAATTCTATGTTTATGTCTTGTATTGTAGATGGTCTTCAAAGTGGATTCATTCTAAATGAAGGTCTCTTTTAAAGTACTTAGAATGTCTTTGGGTTTGGCCTTATTCTTTGTCAAATCTGCGGCAAACCGATCTTCAGCAGGTGTTAGTCGACCGGTATAAGAGTGACCCTTCAAATTTCATCTCATTGGGTGGTTAACGCCCGATACAACACTTACTGACCATTGTCTATGCTCATTCAGTGAGTAGCCTTTAGAAGAAACGAACAATTAATCACATTTTTTTATCACCGTACGTCTGCTCTGTTTCTTTCCACCACTCGTTTTACCATCACCAACACTTACCATTTCAGATTTTACCTTACTACGCCGATGATATATGCCACCTCATTCACAAACCCGATAACACTCGACCTCATCGACCACTATCACTACTATCAGAGTGCCGAACTAATATGACCATATTATGCCGGTGCACTACAGCATTCACCTACTGCATCATCAGATTGTGAGACTCAAATATTTCTTCTGTCGTAAAATCGACAATAAAGTCTTTCTGCATGTACTCGGGAGCGATATCTCCTTCAACCAATTGTTCTTCATCCGATTTATTAATGTAACTAACTTTGTCCGAATATGAATTATAGTTCTGCAAAGCAAGCAAATAAAATCATTAACATTAAATAGGAAAAAAAATAAAATCGAGTGCATAGAGAAATGTCGGCTGTCCTGGCCGACAAGTGGAGGGCGGCCAACAAGTGCATAGAGTGTTCGGCAATTACTGGCCGAACGGTAAGAGAAGATGTCGGTCGCTACAGCCGAATGAAGTGTGAAGCTGTCGGTCGAACTCTTTCAGCCGTGCTCGGTCTGTACTGGCCGAACGTGAATAGACATACATGAATTTTTGTACATTTTCAAAAACGACACTTCAACTACTTAAACTACTGAAAATGCATGTGAAAACTTACATTGTATGTTTCGAATGAATCTTCGTTCGCCATTTTCTGAAATTTGGGGAAAAAAGGGGCAAAAATAAGGAAGAAAATGCAAATGTAGTAGAAGTTGTTTGCTTGGTGGAGTGAAGAAAAACAATAATGGTGAACTTGTATGTTTGGGGTGCCCTTAGAAAAATTAGGAGACATTCAATAGGATGCCCTTAGAAAAAAGATGCATTAAGGGTATTTTGGTCTTTATTTATTCATTTTAATTTGAATTTTTTTAATTGGGGTGCCTTTAGTTGTCCCATAATTAATATGAGTTGTGTTTAGGAGAGGGTTGGGTGTGTACGGCCCCATCCTAATTATTATTGTTATTGTTACTAGTAGTGCACGAAAAGGCTTACCTTACTGTTTAGGTAGGATAGATGGATGTGGCCCATTGGCTAAAGCTCTGCCAGCTTCTTGTAGACTGAACTTTCTTCTTTTTATCTTTAGGCTCCGAGTTGTTTTTGGGTGGGATGGTCTTTCTTCGCCACTAGTTGTTAGGATGTATACTATAAGCCTAGCTTTTGTATGAACATCTATTTATGATATGAGAATCTTTTATGGTCAAATGTTTGCATTTTATATATTTGTTATATATGTTATTGCAATTGTCTAATTAATTTATATTGTAGATAACATGGTGTGTGGTGCCACACAGAAGATCATGTTATCAGTTCCTTATAGATTATAAATGGTAGCTCACAACCGAGATAATTTTGGACAAATTATCGAAATGGTTGTAGTGTAATTTGGTATTAATCTGTCTTGATTATAAAATTACACTAGTACATTTTGTATGTATTGAGCAGGACCAATTGAGGTTGTTTTATTTATACTGACCACGTAAATAAAACAAGACCTATGTTATTATGGATGTGCGTCCTCTTAATCATTGTATGATAACGGGCATGTATACTCGATATATGTTTCTTTAATTTACCAATGGGTGAGATTTATTTATTAAATCAATAAGCTCGGTAAATTGGGATACAGTATTGTTTATATGGTGTGCTGTTGATTATATAATGAAACTGTGTCCTAATTATTTAGGATGATGATGTCCCCTTGAGGAACTCATAAGGATTATCATGTAAACCCTGCAGGTGGATTTATTCCGGCATGATAATAAAGTTGAGTGGTACTACTCTTGGAATTAAATATTAATTAATTGAATTGTCAGTAATTCATTTAATTAATGGACATTCGATATCTTAAACATGGGGAGATAAACGCGCACATAATAAATAGGAGCCATATTTAATATGGATAAGGGACGGTAGTTCAATAATATCTTTTTAGTGGATTAAGATATTATTGATAGGCTTAAGAAGTATATTCAGATTGAATTTAGAACTCCTAAGCCTATCAGGAGACCGATTCATAATCCTCCTCAAGGTCCCTGTTGTAGCCTATAAATAAGCCTCAAGTCAGCCGTTTCTATACACAGAAATACAGATACACAGACATAAAAATTTGAGATACGTATTAGTAGAAGACGGCTGAAAGTCTCGACAATTCGTTGCCCACACAACGTTCGAGATAAAGGCGAGGAATACAGCAGAAGATCGTGAGGTCCAGGCTTCATCGATTCCTCGATCTACAATTCTGATCTTAGAACTAATTTCGGTGCAAAAAGTATGATTCGTTTTCCGCTGCGCGTTAATCATATTTGCATGGATCCCGATTTAGAAAATCGTATATGGTCGGCGATCCGGCGGTTCCTACACTAGTGGCAACTAAGTTATTGGTAATTTTAAAGGGGGAAGGAGGATCTCCACTCATTTCATTCAGTGCCTGCGGTGAGGCGCGACCCACAAGCGACGAAGGGGGGCTAGGGAAGGCCGACGACTACATGAGGGGGAAGCTCTCGTAGAAGCTTTAGCCCTTGCTTTACATAAATTGTTATGAACTGACTAAATGACTAGATTCTCCCGGAACGCTAGCTAAGCTAATAGTTTTAGTTCCCTTCAATTAAATCAATAAGCTTTTTTATTGATTCAGAGCGCCGCCCCCCTTCAACGAATTAGAACCCATTGAGGGGGGCCTCGGCCGGGGAAGGGGAGAGTGGCCGAGTGGTCAAAAGCGACAGACTGTAAATCTATTGAGGAGTTAAATATAAAAAGTGTATATTATATTAATAGAGATTACGACATACAATTATCGAGATGAATGGTAGTTATATGGAAGCGTGTTTTTTTGAAAATGTAAATCTTAATATCAAGGAACATTGGTAATTCTTAATTCATATATTAAGAATATATGAAACATATATTTACTAACTGTTATATAAATCAAGAATTTATGATATTTATTAAATTTGTATATCAAGTATCTAGGATATTTAATAAATTTTATATAAATCAATTTGGATATTTAGTTATTAAAAAATCGCATCCGTTTCAAAAGTTCTTTTCCAAATTTTTTTTATTAATTTTAATTAAAATTGATTATTTCTTCCCTAAATTGAAAATTTTGATAATTAAATTATTAGATGTATATTTATTTTAATAATTTCACAATATTGTAATAAAATAAAAATTATATTAATCGTCAATAAACTTTGTTGATCTAATAAATATCTTCAATAAATTTTTTTGATTTAATAAATATTCAATCAATAATCAATAATATCCTCAAAAATTATAGTAGCACTCGAAATTTTGTTCGATATACATTATTTACATTACTAATAAAAATATATTAAAACTCAGTAAACTTTGTTGATCTAATAAATATTCTCAATAAATTTTGTTGATTTAATAAATATTCAATCAATAATCAATAATATCATCTAGCACTCGAAATTTTGTTCCCTATATATTATTTTCATTACTAATAAAAATATATTAAAACTGAATAAACTTTGTTGATTTAATAAATATTCTCAATAAATTTTGTTGATTTAATAAATATTCAATCAATAATCAATAATATCCTCAATAATTATAGTAGCACTCGAAATTTTGTTCATTATATATTATTTTTATTACTAATAAAAATATATTAAAATTTAATAAACTTTGTTGATTTAATAAATATCCCCAATAAATTTTGTTGATTTAATAAATATTCAATCAATAATCAATAATATCTTCAATAATTATAGTAGCAAAAAAATTAAAAGTCTTTAAATTAAAAGTGAATTTGAAGGTCTATATCATAGATATTATTCAAATTAAAAAATAAAAGTTTTTTTGATTTAATAAATGTTCAATCAATAATTAATAATATCTTCAATAATTATAGTAGCACTCGAAATTTTGTTCCATATACATTATTTTCATTACTAATAAAAATATATTAAAACTTAATAAACTTTGTTGATCTAATAAATATTTTCAATAAATTTTGTTGTCACGCCCCATTTTCGATATAAAATAAAATATAAGTTTTTAACATTTTGGGCATCCAGCAATTTAAAACAAACTAAAACCGAAAGATAAAAATTATCCATACAATCTACATAATTTACATAAAATGTTTAAGTTATCAGAGATAGCAGCAAAAATATATTTACGGCCATCACGCTTAATTTTACAACCCTTCAAAAATAACTTGTTTAATTACATCAAAAATATATATATCTATATGCATCTTTCTTCACATTCTGCTCCCCACATCCGAATCTATAAAAGAAAACATATAAAGGGGGTGAGCGTATAAAATACACTCAGTGGGATCACACTTGTAAAAAAATAGGGGGTCACATTCAATCACACCCATATTCACCTTCAATCACATGAATCATAGTCATTTTTGAATGTAAGCATTCATCATAAATCAATCATCATTCACATTCAAACATCACTTTTCACATATTTTACGGTGCTTAGCCGCCATGAAAGTATTTTACGGTTCTTAACCGTCATGAAAACATTTTTACGGGTCTTAGCCGTCTTGAAAATATATGCGGGTCTTAGCCGTCCTGAAAACATATGCGAGTCTTAGCCGTCCTGGTACGGTGATCAGTCTCGACATATACGGGTCTTAGCCATCTTGAATACGCATGCACATGCACACATAATTTACTTCACACATACACATTTCACATATACACATAAAAGCACATCTTATTTGCACATATGCAATTATCAACTTCACATCATTCTTCATAACACATTATTCATATGTAATCAATACATGTCACATTTCACATAATATCATATGTTGGAAAAGTTATAAATACCAACATCGCATTTTTTCCCACCTTTAGAGCAGCTTGTCACGGACTTGTTCCCTTAACAATGAACCGTGCGGCCTTTGCTCCTTAACCCGCCTCTTGCGGCTAGCAAAGTCAGCCTAACGTAGAACGATATTGTGAGTGAAGTATGGGAAATTGGCTAAGTATGAGAGCTTAAGAGAACTTTGGAAGAGAGCACTTAAGTAATGTTTAGAAATGAACTTATTTGCTTGATGGTTACAAATGAGGGGTCACCCCCTTTATATACTACTCCACCTCCCTAATGAACGGTGGAGATTGATTTGATCTAATGGTTAGGAGAGTTTCTCTAGAACTCTCCAAGAATATTCCTATGAATATGCTTTAGGATATTTACAAAGGAAACTTTCTGGAAGCTTCCTATATTCTCTATACATTTCCTATACATTCTTTAATATTCTAGAATATTCTAGAGTTCTCTAACTACAATTGGGCTTGTTATTGGGCCAAATCAAATGATTTTTAATCTTTTAGCCCAAATTTGTATGGCTCAATTTTAATGGGTCGTGACATTCTCCCCCGCCTAATCCGACGACGTCCTCGTCGTCTTGTACTCACGTAGCTTATCTTGGAACTGCCACAAATCATTCTCGAGCTCCCATGATGCCTCTGAATCGGGAAGCCCTTTCCATCGAATCAAGTATTGAGTACGAGGTGGTACTTCTTGTCGTCGAATCGTTCTCTTCATAAGCACATTATCCACCTCTTTGTCATATGACTTAGTCACAATAGGTGGCACTCTTTGGGAATGTCCTCGACTTAGGTCTTCCTCATCTCCATGATATGGCTTAAGCATGCTAACATGGAAGACCGGATGAATCCTTAATGAACTAGGTTAGTCAAGGCGATAAGATACCTTACCTACCTTAGCAACGATTGGAAACGGCCCCTCGAATCGTCGAACCAAGCCTTTGTGCATGCCTCGTAATGCCTTGAACTGTTGTGGCAACAACTTCACAAGGACCTGGTCCCCAACGCTGAACTCTAACGGCCGTCTCTTCTCGTCGGCCCACTTTTTCATCCGTTTGCGGGCCTTCTCCAAGCATGTTCTGGCTAAGTCATTTTGCTCATCCCACGACTTAGCCATTTTGGTAGCTCCGGGGCTCCTCCCATCCTCAGTTATTGCTAACGTATGTAGCGTCAGCGGTTGTTGTCCCGTTGCTAACTCGAACGGACTCCGTCCCGTGCCTCGCTTCGTTGCAAGTTGTATGAAAATTGTGCCACGTCTAGGAGTTTGGCCCAGTCCCGCTGGTTGGCACTCACGAAGTGCCTGAGATAGCACTCCAGCAAGGCATTCACCCGCTCAGTCTGCCCATCGATTTGGGGGTGAAAGCTTGTGGAGAAGCACAATTCCGATCCAAAAAGCTTGAATAGCTCCGTCCATAAACGTCCCGTGAAGCGGGGATCTCGATCACTGATGATGCTCCGCGGTAGCCCCCAATACTTCACGATGTTCTTAAAAAATACCCTTGCCGCCTCCTCTGTCGTGCAGTCCTTTGTGCAGGGAATGAACGTCCCGTACTTTGAGAAACGGTCTACCACCACCATAATAGACCCGAATCCCTCAGATTTTGGTAAGGCACAGGTGAAGTCCATGGAGATGGACTCCCATAGTCGTTCTGGAATGGGTAGTGGTTCGAGTAGCCCCGCGGGCTGTCGGTTCTCTACCTTGTCTTGTTGGCACACAAGACACGTCCGTACATAAAGCTCTACCTCACCTCGCATCTGAGGCCAAAAGTAGGCTGTCTCAAGTAGGGCCAATGTCCGTCGTTGTCCAGGATGCCCCGCCCACTTAGTATCATGACACTCCCGGATGAGATCCCGTCGTAGGCTACCATGTTTTGGGACGTATAACCGTCGTCCCTTGGCATAGAGTAGGCCGTTCTCTACCCAGAATTGCTTGGTCTTGCCATCCTCAGCAAGCTTTTTCAGCTCCTTAGCCATCGGGTCATGCTCCAAGCCCTCCCGTAGGCGTGCTTCAACATCCCCTTTAGCTAAGGAAATGGCCGCCAACTCACTTTTTCGGCTCAAAGCATCGGCTACGACGTTGGCCTTCCCTGGCTTGTACTCCAACGTGTAGTCGAACTAGGCAAGAAAGTCCTACCATCGGGCTTGCTTTGGTGATAACTTCTTCTGGGTCTGAAAGTAGCTCGTGGCAACATTGTCCGTCTTGATGGTAAATTGCGACCCAAGAAGATAGTGTCGCCACACTCTAAGGCAATAGACGATGGCCGTCATCTCCTTCTCCTGAACGGTGTAGCGACGTTCAGTATCATTGAGTTTGCGACTTTCGAATGCTATCGGATGTCCCTCTTGCATCAACACTCCTCCAATAGCAAAGTCGGAGGCATCCGTATGTAGCTCAAATGTCTTAGCAAAGTCGGGCAACGCCAAGACTGGCTCCTGACTCACCGCCGCCTTCAGGTCCTCGAAGGCGTGTTGGCACCGTTCAGACCAATCCCATGCTCTTCCTTTCTTGAGCAGGTCCGTCAATGGTGTCGCTCTGGCTGAATATCCTTGTATGAAACGGCGGTAATAGTTAACTAAACCAAGGAAAGAACGCAACTCTGTTACCTTGGTTGGGGCCTCCCACTCTACGATGGCTCTTATTTTGGCACCGTCCATCAAAAGCTTCCCATGGCCGATAACGTGCCCTAGGAAGGACACCTCCTCCTTGGCGAATGAGCACTTCTCCTTCTTAACATAGAGTTGGTTCTCTCGTAATACTCGAAAAATGGTGCGTAGGTGGTCGACATGCTCCTCCAATGTGTTGTTATAGATAACGATGTCGTCCAAGTAGACCATCACGAACTGATCCAAGAACGGTTGGAAGATCTTGTTCATCAACGTGCAAAAAGTGACGGGTGCATTAGTCAAGCCAAACGGCATAACTAACCACTCGAAGGAACCGTAGCGAGTGATGCACGTTGTTTTCGGCTCATCGCCCTCGGCTATGCGGACTTGGTAGTAGCCCTTTTGCAAGTCCATCTTTGTATAGATCTTAGCTGCTCCAAGTCTATCAAATAAGTCAGCAATGAGAGGGATAGGGTAACGG
Source organism: Scutellaria barbata (assembly GCA_028654395.1). Taxonomy (NCBI): domain Eukaryota; kingdom Viridiplantae; phylum Streptophyta; class Magnoliopsida; order Lamiales; family Lamiaceae; genus Scutellaria; species Scutellaria barbata. Next base: position 325,865 of record CM053644.1, read on the forward strand.
TTCTTGACGGTTACCTTGTTTAGCGCCCGATAGTCCACACACATCCTCAATGAGCCATCGTGCTTCTTCTGAAACAGCACCGGTGCACCAAATGGTGCCTTCGAAGGTCGGATTCTCCCAGTATCCAATAACTCCGTCAATTGCCTTCGAAGTTCTTCCAACTCCGGTGGTGCCATCCGGTAAGGTGCCATAGCGGGTGGTTTGGCACCGGACTCCAACTCGATCTTATGATCCACCTCTCGCCTAGGTGGAAGCTCCTTTGGTAACTCAGGCGGCATGACGTCTTTGTTCTCTTCAAGAACATCTCGGATGATTAATGGCACATCGTCCTCCTGCGTCGGCCCGCCATCCTCCTTCAACATGGCCAAGAATGTCAGCTCACCTTTCTTCACACCCTTTGTTACTTGCATGGCCGACAGTTGTTTGGCCTCTCTTGACCGCCCGTCGGGTGAGTCGGCGGCGGTAATCATACATGGTGCCCCTTTTTCTAAAATACAGACGGTGTTAAATGAGGGCATAGGAATAGCGGTTACCTTGCGGAGAAAGTCCATGCCCAACACAACCTTGAAGTCGTCCATCGGTGCCACCGATAAGTCCACTTAGCCGATCCAAGTGCCTAAACGTAGTCCCACACCACGTACAACGCCATTCAGCCGTTGTGCCTTAGCATTAACGGTCTTGAGCCATCCCTGACCCTTTTCCCATGATAAGCCAAGACGTTTGGCCTCGTCTTCAGTGATAAAGTTATGGGTGGCGCCCGTGTCCACCAACGCCTTAGTTAGTCGCCCATTTATATGCGCTTCGACGTACATCAGCCCCTTACTAGGTGTCGTCGTCATTGGTTTGGCCTTGAGCCATTGAGGAGTTGGAGCGACCCCATGTTGCCTGTCTCCTCATCATCAGCATGTTCCGTCTCATGTCGTTCAACAAGGGCCGACAAAGAACCAAGTTTGGGACAATTGCTCATAGCGTGTGGCCCCTTGCACACATAGCAACCACCCTTCGGCACAAACGCCTTCTTCTTCTCCTCATATTCCTTTCGTGCCTGGTTCTTGTCACCTCCCTTGGGTGGTGGCGCCTTGCGGGTGTCCCGGTCCTTCACATCCCGTCTTTCTCCCCTATCTTTACTTGAGTTCCACTTTTCCTTCTTCTTATCGAACGTCAAGTGGGGTTGGAACTCAGTAAGAGACTCAGCAACGGCTATGGCTTCATCCACCGAATGAATATCGCGGCGTTGCAACTCTTGCTTCGCCCATACCTGGAGACCGTCTATGAAGAAGAACAATAGGTCCTCTTCCGACAAGTTGGGAATCTGAAGCATAAGGGTGGTGAACTCCTTGACGTAGTCTCGGATCGTACCCCGTTGCTTCAGCTCCCGCAATCTCTTCCGCGCTTCATAGACGACATTCTCTGGGTAAAAGTGCCGCTTGAGCTCTTTCTTGAACTCCTCCCAAGTATCAATCCGACACGAGCCCTTCTCGATGTCGGCATGTTTACGGCGCCACCATAATGTAGCTGTATCTGTGAGGTAGAGTGTGGCGGTCTTTACCTTCAACCCCTCGTCGGTAAGGTTGATCGACTCAAAATATTGCTCCATCCTCCATAAGTAATTCTCTACCTCCTTGGCGTCCCTTACGCCGTTAAACCCCATCGGCTTGGGACAGTCCACCCTTGGACTGCCGATGGTGATGATTGCTCCTCCACTAGCGGCAGCCTTCTTGCATAATATCAAGTCCTCATTCATTTCGTCAATACTCGTTTGGAGGGCATGAACAACATCCTTCATCCTCGCCTCTAGCCGGGCAAAGCGTTCCTCCATCACCATGCTAGCATCGAGGCAAGATTGGGTACTTTCCTTCACAGACTCGAGCTGCTCGAGGACGTGGTTCTCCAATGTCTCGATGCTATGCTCCACCATCTCGATTCGTTCCCCCATCTCGCTAAGAATGTGGTCCGTAGGAGGAGCATTGCTACTCCCACGTTTCTTCTTTCCTTCTCCGATGGTAATACTCCTCCCGCGGTCCTCCGTTACGTGTGAGCCGTCAGTCGCCATTACGTACACGTCACAACACAAAGCCCTAACCTGGCTCTGATACCACCTGTCACGGACTTGTTCCCTTAACAATGAACCGTGCGGCCTTTGCTCCTTAACCCACCTCTTTCGGCTAGCAAAGTCAGCCTAACGTAGAACGATGTTGTGAGTGAAGTATGGGAAATTGGCTAAGTATGAGAGCTTAAGAGAACTTTGGAAGAGAGCACTTAAGTAATGTTTAGAAATGAACTTATTTGCTTGATGGTTACAAATGAGGGGTCACCCCCTTTATATACTACTCCACCTCCCTAATGAACGGTGGAGATTGATTTGATCTAATGGTTAGGAGAGTTTCTCTAGAACTCTCCAAGAATATTCCTATGAATATGCTTTAGGATATTTACAAAGGAAACTTTCTGAAAGCTTCCTATATTCTCTATACATTTCCTATACATTCTTTAATATTCTAGAATATTCTAGAGTTCTTTAACTACAATTGGGCTTGTTATTGGGCCAAATCAAATGATTTTTAATCTTTTAGCCCAAATTTGTATGGCTCAATTTTAATGGGTCGTGACAAGCTGATCAAAAGCTTTAGATTCCCAAAATATCTACGGCGCAAACTCCGGCGTATCGCCTACAAACATAAGGGTTCGACTTAGACTCTAATCGAATTATCATCGAATTAATAAATAATATTTTTAAGGTAAACCCTATTTTGTAATTAAATATAACCTATTTTGTAATTAAATATAACCTATTTTGTAATTAAATATATAATTCATAATCTATAAAGTTCGATTTGAAATTAATATTTCGGATTAAAATAGATATGAATTTAGGGTTATTAAACCTTAGATTAGAAAAAAAAACAATTAAATCGTAAAATTAATTTAATTAGCATAATAATTCTAAGTTTATAATTTTTAGTCTCAAAAGTAATCTTGCGAAACAAAGGTTTAACTTATAATTCCAAATAAATCTTTGGTTAAAATTTATAATAAATAATGCAATAACACTTAATTCCAAAATCGAGCTTAAACTATATTTTCTTAATTAATTGAATAAAATCTATGACTTTATACCCTAATTAATCATATAAATAGATCCAAGTAACATAAATTAATTTATATAATCTTTCTTTATCATTTAATTAAAACTCGTCTCATTTATCAAATTCTATTTACTTATAAATAATATCTATAAATCCAATATATTCAACAGTTCAAAACGTCATTTTCATGAATTCAATAATTATGATAATAGATTCATAATACCATCAAATCTTAAGGAAAAATCTATATCATTTTATTCAACTCAAAGTTCGATATTTATCTACCAAATTATGATACTTAAAGCATAATTTAATTAACGTACATTATCTTTATCCATCAATTAAAGCTCGATTTTTCATAGGTAAAATTTCTATTAGTTATATAATAACATCCATAATTCTAATATATAAGTTCATAATTAAATAAAAACATATCATTATCATAAATTCAATAATTCTTAAGAGAGATACACAATTTCAATAAATCTTAGGGAGATCTATGTAATTTTTATATGTTCGAGGGTTCGTTTGCCATTTATCATAGTTCGATAGTCTTAAAAACATGCTTTAACTAATTAGGGGAGCAAATCTGAATTTTCATAATTGCTAGGGGCTAAATTCAATTTTGGCAAAGTTGACATTTTGCAACTTAACCCTTCAATTATCTTAAATTCTCAAAATAGCAACCCCAATTCAAAACCTCTCAATCTCTTCATTGCTGTCCGTCACTGCATCCTATTACCACTGCTGCCACCGCTCTGCCGCTGTCAGCGACTCCCAGTCACCGACGACCACAACCCGACTAAGACCCAACTCAAACCGACCCAACCTTACACAAATGATCAACCAAAACACCAACCAACTAAGACACCAACCAACCAAGACACAAACGGCGCCGCTGCTCACGGCGGTGCCTCTGACCGCCTGTCGGCGCACTCCGGCGCCGGCCACCCTCAACACACCCCCTCCGACCAAAACCCAACACAGACGAACATAACAACCTACCTATACACATTCACGCACGGCTGAAACACAACAGGACCGAATTAATCACAGCTCAGCCCCACGCAGCTGTCGCTTCCAGCGGCGGTCCTCCAACCTGACTTGCCGGCGCGAGCATCGCGCCAGCCACACCACAACTCGACAGCGAAATGGTGGCTACATGGACGGTAGGGATAGCTTCAGCGTCAGCAAGAGGGAAAAAATCAGAGATAGAGAGAGCAGCCGTGAGAGAAAGCAGTTGTGGTTCGAAGTTCCGAACCCGTCCTTGAGACGAGCTCGACATTTACTATACTTCGATCCGATTACCTCATCAGAAAATCTGATGATCGGCGGTGGAAATGGTGGTCAACGGTGGCTGCAAAGTAAATGGAAGTGATAAAAGAAATATGGCTTGTTTGTGTTTGTTTCGAAAGTGGAGAGGAGAGGGAAATGAAAGATAGCTTTATCCCATACCTTTCCAACCTTTTTCCATGATTTAGGGCTTCTAGAAGAGTAGATTAATATTTGCTTATCTACTTATGCTTATATCTACACTAATGCAATATAGTATATATTATATAGTTCTGTATTGTATTATTATCTCATATAACTATATATATATATATATTAATGCAAACTAGTATATACTATATAGTTTTTTTTTTTTTAAAATTTCTAGGTGTTAAATCCTTCCCTCCTTCAAATAAATTTTGTCCTCGAAATTTAGAAACAAACCTAGAATCGATAAATTCGGATATTTTGCTAAAATGTCCTCTTCTTCTTCCCAAGTGGCTTCATTGATATCGTGATGACTCCATTGAACCTTGACTAAAACGATATTTCGATTTCGTAGTTTATGAATCTTTTTGTCCAAAATAGCCACTGGAACCTCTTCATATGTCACGTCCTTCTCCAGTCCTATCTGTTGTTGATTGATGATGTGACTTGGGTCGAAAACATATTTTCTTAGCATGGAAACATGAAAAATGTTGTGTATGCCGGCGTAATCAGGCGGTAAAGCTAATCGGTAAGCTACTTCTCCGACTCAATCCAAAATCTCGAACGGACCTATATATCTTGGCTTCAACTTTCCTCGCTTCCCAAAATGATATACCCCTTTTATGGGCGATACTTTGAGAAAGACTTTATCTCCCACTGCAAATTGTAGTTTTCGGCGTCTTTTATCCGCATAAGATTTTTGTCGATCTTGAGCCGTCTTGATTCTTTCTCGAACTTTTCTTATTTTCTCCACTGCTTGTTCCACCAACTCGGGTCCCAAAATTTATTTTTCACCTACTTCATCCTAATAAAGAGATGAACGACGTTTCCTTCCATATAGCGCCTCGTACGGTGCCATCCCGATAGTTGCTTGATAGTTGTTATTATAAGCGAACTCCACAAAATATAGATGGTCTTCCCAACTCCCGTGCAGATCCAAAGCATTTGCTCGCAGCATATCCTCCAGAATTTGTATTGTTCGTTCGGTTTGTCCATCAGTTTGAGGATGAAACGCAGTACTGAAAGCTAGCTTGGTACCTAATTCCTTTTATAAACTCTGCCAGAATCTGGATGTGAAATGAGGGTCTCTATCTGATACAATAGAAATGGGTACATCATGCAGTCTAACAATCTCTTTTATGTTTATCTAAGCTAGTCTTTCCAAACTAAACGTCATCTTGATCGGCAAAATGTGGGCAGACTTGGTTAGTCTATCCACAATGACCCATACTGCGTGATTTCCATGATTGGTTCGAGGTAGTCCCACTACAAAATCCATGGTGATATGTTCCCACTTCCATTCAGGTATCTCTAGAGGTGTGAGCATTCCTGCCGGCCTTTGATGTTCCGCCTTCACTTGCTGGCAAATAATGCATTTCTTTACAAAAAGTGTAATGTTGTTCTTCATGTTTCTCCACCAAAAGCTCTTTTTCAAATCCTGATACATCTTCGTACTTCCTGGATGAGCTGTATATGGAGTAACGTGTGCTTCTTCCATGATTTCAGTTAGAAGATCTTCTTTATGTGGCACACATAGCCTATTCTTGAACTTAAGTACCCCATCCTTGTTTACTTCAAAGTTCTTTGCTAAACCCTTTTCCACTTGTTCTTTCATGATTTGAGTGAAGGTTCATCATGTTGAGCCTGCAGTATTCTATCCTGAAGCGTGGGTTTGATTATCAAAACACTTATTCTTGCTCTTATGCTGCTTGGAGGTATCACCAGTTCCATACTTAACCTTCCAAATTCTTTATTCAGCATCTTCTGAGCAGTTATCATGTACGCCACTTGAGCCTTATCCTTCCTACTCAGTGCATCTGCCACCACATTTGCCTTACCAGGATGGTACAGGATTGAGCAATCATAATCTTTTACCAACTCTAGCCATCTTCTTTGTCTCATGTTGAGCTCTTTTTATTCGAAAAAGTACTTCAAGCTCTTATGATCGGTGTAGATTTCACACTTTCCTCCATATAAATAATACCGCCAAATCTTAAGAGCGTACACTACAGCAGCTAATTCCAAATCATGAGTGGGATAATTTTGCTCATGCGCCTTTAATTGTCTCGAAGCGTAAGCTACCACCTTTCCTCGTTGCATCAGTACACATCCCAAACCTTGTTTGGATGCGTCACTATAAATAACAAATTCCTTCGTTCCGTCTGGAATTATTAAAATTGGTGTAGACGTCAATCTTCTCTTCAATTCCTGGAAACTGTCTTCGCATTGATTCATCCACTGGAATTTCACCTCCTTACGAGTCAAACGCGTCAGAGGAATTGAGATCTTTGAAAATCCTTCAATGAACCTTCTGTAATATCCAGCTAAACCCAGGAAACTTCGCACTTCGTTTACGTTGGTCAGTGCCTTCCAATTACTAACTGCTTCCACTTTAGTTGGATCCACCTCTATTCCTTTTGAAGAGACGATATGCCCAAGAAAAGAAATTTTATCCAGCCAGAACTCACTTTTTAAACTTGGCATATAATTTTTCTTTTCTCAAAGTTTCCAGAGTAATCCTCAAGTGTTCTTCATGCTGGATCTTATCATGTGAATACACCAAAATGTCATAGATAAAAACTATCACAAAGCGATCAAGATATGGATGAAAAACTCGATTCATCATTTCCATAAAAACGGCTGGTGCATTACTAAGTCCAAAAGGCATTACCACAAATTCGTAATGGCCATACCTTGTTCTGAAAGCCGTTTTAGATATATCGTCTTTCTTAATCTTCACTTGATGATATCCGGATCTTAAATCAATCTTCAAAAATATGCTTGCACCTCTTAATTGGTCGAACAAGTCTTCAATCCGAGGTAACAGATACTTATTCTTGATCGTTCTTTTATTGAGTTCTCGATAATCTATGCACATCCTAAATGTTCCATCTTTTTTCTTCACAAACAGCACCGGAGCTCCCCAGGGTGATACACTAGGTCGTATGAAACCCTTTTCTAATAGTTCTTGCAACTGCACCTTCAGTTCCTCCAACTCTTTCGGTGTCATTCGATATGGAGCCTTCGATACTGGTGCTGATCCAGGTATTAAGTTTATGCTGAATTCGACTTGTCTATCAGGCGGTAGACTAGGTAATTCTCCTGGAAAAACATCTGCATATTCATTTACTATCGGCACCCTTCCAACCGAATCTATCTTCTGCTCGGGATTTACGATATTTACCAAGAAAGCCTCACAATCTCCCTTATTAATCATCTTGGTAGCCTGCAGAACCGATATAACACGTGGATTTATGCCGACTCGAGTTCCGAAAAATGTGAACTCTTCTTTTCCTGGCGATCGTATAAAAATCTCTTTCTCTCAACATCGGATCACCGCATTATTAGCCTTAAGCCAATCCATGCCCAAAATAACATCAAAATCTTTCATGTCCAAGACATGTAAAGTAGCTGGAATGATTGCTTCTCCAAAAGAAATCTTCATATCTCGGCACGTATTTTGGGTTTTTATCATTTTCCCAGAAGGTATACTAACTTCTAGGATTTCAGCATCTACCCTATTGTTCTTATATCCCAAAAGTTCATAAAAATTAACAGATATAAATGAATGGGTTGCCCCGGTATCAAATAATACAAGCGCAGGCATATCACATACTGATAGCATACCTGCCATGGTCTCAGGCTCTTCTACAACCTCGTTTCTCGTGAGAGCAAAAGCTCGAACTCTCCTTGCCTCGGGTCTTGGCTTGAAATCCTGTGTAACTTTATAGTTAGGACAAACATTGGAGCTATGTCCAAATTCTTGACATCGAAAACAACGTCCTGTCCTCCATAGGCATTGCCAGCCGTGAGTTCTTCCACATTTGGAGCAGACTGGCCTTTGTCTTGGTTTAGATGCATTTGGTCCGCTACCCATTCCTGGACGTTGGTTCCTGTTAAAGGTCTGGTTCTGATTTTGATTTGTGTCGTTCCACTTTCTCTTTCCGAGCACATTTGGAGGTTTTCTAAGTGGAACATTATCCAAACCCATACGCGCTGCAATCTCTTGTGCTCTTTCCACAGTTTCTGCATATGTCATTCCTCCGTGTCCTGCCAAAATGGTGCCAATTTCTTATCGTAGGACCCTGTTGAAACGTCTGGCCTTCTTCATATCCGTATCTACTAAATGGATCGTGTATCGGCACAACTGGTTGAATTTCCTTTCGTATTCACCGACGGTCAAGGATCCCTGTCTTAAATACAAGAATTCCATCTTTTTCTTGTCTCGATAACTTTGAGGTAGATGATTATGCATAACTGCCTCCTTGAAATCCACCCAGGTCATCGTATTCCTCACTTCCATGGATAACGATCTCTCATAAGACTCCCACCAGAAGCTCGCTTCCTCTATTAACTGAAACACCGCATAAGAGACTTTCTGCTCCTCTAAACAAGTTAGATGAGCAAAAAGTCTATCTAAATTTCTTAGCAATTCCTCTACATCCGCAGGTTCTCCTTTGCCATTGAACGTTGGCAGATTGAAACGTCGAAATTGTTCGATTATACTATTTGTATCACTTCTTGGTGCCTGGTTGGGTGCTTCTCTATTAGCATCGAACTTATCAGCTAATCCCTTTAGTACTGTTACTAAATTTCCCAATAATCTTTCTTCTGATGGCGCAGACGGCCCCTCTGTTGTTGTTGGTTGTTTTCGTGGTCTACCTCTCGGAGGCATGATTCTGCTACAATACACGTAAATATCCGATAGTTAAATATTACGACGCTATTATTAAAATAATAATGCAAGCTATGAGAAATTCACCAGCTTCAATAGGATATATATATACATAATATATAATATTTTATAAAACAACACTTTTCATAAGCCATAATCTTATATACATCTAACAAAATTTTGGCTACATAGGCATCATATCCAACTATCTACATTCGCTACTAGCACACTATTTAAAACATACATATATATTGTTTTATCCGATATGCATCCCAAAATATACCTAACCCCTACTCCCAGCGTCTACGCTACAGCAGCTGGGGGTGATGGGGGCCTAACTACCCCGGAAGTCGAGGCACCTGAATCACCCTCATCGAGGTAATCATCAGGATCCTCCTCCGGATCCTCCTCCGGGTCCTCCTCAGAGTTATCACTAGATGGGTCATAAGGCCCCGACTCAAGGGTGGATGGATACTCGTTCCTACCCCAGGCCTCTAATATATAGCTGTCTTGCGAACCTCCCAAAATCTATAATAGGAGAGTTATCTACCCCTGAATATACTACCTCGTTATGGTAAATAGTGTGTGCTCGTGCTGCCCACACGTCGGGCAATGTCCGGATCAGCTGATGACAGCCCTCCACACTATCTATCAGTCCTTCTGCACCACCTGCTCGTCTCCAGGTATGCAGTAATCGAGCGATGTGCTCTCCTACAGAAAAGTCTGCATACACTCGACTATCAAAGAAGAAATCTCTAAGTCTCCTCCTGGGAATCGACTTCCTAGCCGTAAACTTTTTTCGGGCCATCTATATACATAATTCTATATAAGCTTTACTTAAGGAAGCCTGTCTAACAACCCCCGTAAATAATCCTCAAAACACGTATTTACAACTCAATAATAATTCAAACATAACATTTCATAATAATACAATCTTTTATTCATATTATGTAAGTTAAACACATAAAATCAACTCATTTTCATGCCTATTGGAGAAGAAGTGGAGAAAGATGCGTATTTAACTCAAAATTTAAATATTAAGCCCGTTTTAGAAAATTAAAAGTTTAATAAACTTTTAAAATTGAGCAAAGCCCTACAAAATAGAGCTAGGCTCTGATACCAAAACTGTCACGCCCCATTTTTGATATAAAATAAAATATAATTTTTTAACATTTTGGGCGTCCAGCAATTTAAAACAAACTAAAACCAAAGGATAAAAATTATCCATACAATCTACATAATTTACATAAAATGTTTAAATTATCAGAGACAACAGCAAAAATATATTTACGGGCTATCAGGCTTAATTTTACAACCCTTCAAAAATAACTTGTTTAATTACATCAAAAATATATATATCTATATGCATCTTTCTTCACATTCTGCTCCCCACATCCGAATCTATAAATGGGGTGAGCGTATAAAATACACTTAGTGGGATCACACTTGTAAAAAAATAGGGGGTCACATTCAATCACACACATATTCACCTTCAATCACATGAATCATAGTCATTTTTGAATGTAAGCATTCATCATAAATCAATCATCATTCACATTCAAACATCATTTTTCACATGTTTTACGGTGCTTAGCCGCCATGAAAGCATTTTACGATTCTTAACCGCCATGAAAATATTTTTACGGGTCTTAGCCGTCTTGGAAACATATGCCGTGCTTAGCCGTCCTAGAAACATATGCGGATCTTAGCCGCCCTGGTACGGTGATCAGCCGTTATATACGGGTCTTAGCCGTCTTACATACGCATGCACATGCACACATAATTTACTTCACACATACACATTTCAAATATACACATAAAAGCACATCTTATTTGCACATATGCAATTATCAACTTCACATCATTCTTCATAACACATTATTCATATGCAATCAATACATATCACATTTCACATAATATCATATGTTGGAAAAGTTATAAATACCAACATCGCATTTTTCCCCACCTTTAGAGCAGCTGATCAAAAGCTTTAGATTCCCAAAATATCTACCACGCAAACTCCGGCGTATCGCCTACAAACATAAGGGTTCGACTTAGACTCTAATCGAATTATCATCGAATTAATAAATAATATTTTTAAGGTAAACCCTATTTTGTAATTAAATATAACATATTTTGTAATTAAATATATAATTCATAATCTATAAAGTTCGATTTGAAATTAATATTTTGGATTAAAATAGATATGAATTTAGGGTCATTAAACCTTAGATTAGAAAAAAAAACAATTAAATCGTAAAATTAATTTAATTAGCATAATAATTCTAAGTTTATAATTTTTAGTCTCAAAAGCAATCTTGCAAAACATAGGTTTAACTTATAATTCCAAATAAATCTTTGGTTAAAATTTATAATAAATAATGCAATAACACTTAATTCCAAAATCGAGCTTAAACTATATTTTCTTAATTAATTAAATAAAATCTATGACTTTATACCCTAATTAATCATATAAATAGATCCAAGTAACATAAATTAATTTATATAATCTTTCTTTATCATTTAATTAAAACTCATCTCATTTATTAAATTCTATTTACTTATAAATAATATCTATAAGTCCAATATATTCGACAGTTCAAAACGTCATTTTCATGAATTCAATAATTATGATAAGAGATTCATAATATCATCAAATCTTAAGGAAAAATCTATATCATTTTATTCAACTCAAAGTTCGATATTTATCTACCAAATTATGATAATTAAAGCATAATTTAATTAACGTACATTATCTTTATCCATCAATTAAAGCTTGATTTTTCATAGGTAAAATTTATATTAATTATATAATAACATCCATAATTCTAATATATAAGTTCATAATTAAATAAAAACATATCATTATCATAAATTCAATAATTCTAAAGAGAGATACACAATTTCAATAAATCTTAGGGAGATCTATGTAATTTTTATATGTTCGAGGGTTCGTTTGCCATTTATCATAGTTCGATAGTCTAAAAAACATGCTTTAACTAATTAGGGGAGCAAATCTGAATTTTCATAATTCCTAGGGGCTAAATTCAATTTTGGCAAAGTTGACATTTTGCAACTTAACCCTTCAATTATCTTAAATTCTCAAAATAGCAACCCCAATTCAAAACCTCTCAATCTCTTCCCTGCTGCCCGTCACTGCATCCTGCTACCACTGCTGCCATCGCTCCGCCGCTGTCGGTGACTCCCAGTCGCCGGCGACTATAACCCGACTGAGACCCAACTCAAACCGACCCAACCTTACACAAACGATCAACCAAAACACCAACCAACTAAGACACCAACCAACCAAGACACAAATGGCGCCGCTACTCACGGCGGCGCCTCTGACCGCCTGTCGGCGAACTTCGGCGCCGGCCACCCTCAACACATCCCCTCCGACCAAAACCCAACACAGACGAACACAGCAACCTACCTATACACACTCACGCACGGCTGAAACACAGCAGGACCGAATCACAGCTCAGCCCCACGCAGCCGTCGCTTCCAGCGGCGGTCCTCCAACCTGACTCGCCGGTGCGAGCATCGCGCCGGCCACACCACAACTCGACGGTGAAACGGTGGCTACATGGACGGTAGGGGCAGCTTTAGTGTCAGTAAGAAGAGGGAAAAAATCAGAGATAGAGAGAGCAGCCGCGAGAGAAAGTGGCTGTGGTTCGAAGTTTCGAACTCGTCCTTGAGATAACTCGGTGTTTACTACACTTCGGTCCGATTACCTCACCGGAAAATCTGATGATCGGTGGTGGAAATGGTGGTCAACGGTGGCTGCATAGTAAATGGAAGAGATGAAAGAAATATGGCTTGTTTGTGTTTGTTTGGAAAGTGGAGAGGAGAGGGAAATGAAAGAAAGTTTTATCCCATACCTTTCCAACCTTTTTCCATGATTTAGGGCTTCTAAAAGAGTTGACTAATATTTGCTTATCTACTTATGCTTATATCTACACTAATGCAATATAGTATATATTATATAGTTATGTATTATATTATTATCTCATATAACTATATATATGTATTAATGCAAACTAGTATATACTATATAGTTTTTTTTTTAAATTTCTAGGTGTTACATTTGTTGATTTAATAAATATCTAATCAATAATTAATAATATCCTCAATAATTATAGTAGCACTCGAAATTTTGTTCGTTATATATTATTTTCATTACTAATAAAAATATATTAAAATTTAATAATTTTGTTGGTTTAATAAATATCCCAATAAATTTGGTTGATTTAATAAATATTGAATCAATAATCAATAATATCCTCAATAATTATAGCAGCACTCGAAATTTTGTTCGATATACATTGTTTTCATTACTAATAAAATATAGGGTAGAACTATCCGCACCCCAAACTTTTCTTAACACACCCCAATTTTTTTTGGTTTTAATTAAAAAAACTTAAAAATACAAAAATTCTCATATTACCCTTTTCTAAACACACCTAAAGAAAAAAAACCTCCCCCATCCACTATTCTTTTTTTTTTTCATGTTCATCTTCAATTTTTTTTAGATATAATACAACAATGCAATGAAAATAATTTTAAGGGTAAATATTGTGTAAAAATCACGTAAAAAGTGTGCAAAAATAGTATAAAAATGCTAAAAATCGATAAAATGAAACAGTTTCGTTCGATCCTGATAGGTCGAACACATAGAGGTGTGTTCGGCCACCAAGCATCGAACACATTGAGGTATGTTCGGCCATCAGGCGTCGAACACACCACGCTAAAAATCAATAAAACAGAACAGTTCCGTTCAACCCAATAGGTCGAACACATAGAAGTGTGTTCAGCCATCAGGCGTCGAACACACTATGATATGTTCGACACCTGGTGGTCGAACACATCTCTGTGTTCAGCAGACCAGAATCGAACTAAACTATTTTGTGATATCGATTTTTTTGCTTTTTTTACATGACTTTTATATGATTTTCACACGATATTTACGTATTTTGTCAATTTATGAAATAATTTCCATTATATTGTTTTGTTATTTCTCAAAATTTCAAAAAGAATAGAAAAAAAAAGGAAGAAGAAGAGGTTGAGCAGCTTGACGGGAGGGTGAGAGGGAATGAGAGATTTTTTTTAATTTTTAAGGGTATAATTGGAAATTAAATATTTTTATAATTAAAACTTTAAAATTTTGAGATATATTTAGAAAAAGGTGGGGTGCTGATAGTCCCACCCTAAAATATATTAAAATAATCAAAAAAACAGTTTTATAAGAAAACTAAATTTTCGATTTAAAAAAAATTAAATGCCTTTAAAGAGTGACGTGTTATTATATATATATATAAATATATAATATATAAATATAGATATAGATAGATATAGATTTTATGTTCTCATTCAGAAATTATAGTTACTTATTTTCTCTTCCCTCTGCGATCTGTTTATTCAGTCCTTCCGTTCTTCATATCTTTCCCGTCAATGGCTTCAACAAGTTCCGGCAATTCCATTCCTGCTCCCGGTATGCACAATTACCCAAGTTCTTAAAGAACATTATCAAATTCTTAACCTCTTATAATAATAATAATTTAGAATTTTCGTGATGTTTATTGATTAGGGCTGTACTCTTAACTATATTCTGTTTCTTGCAATTCTCAGAGGCAGTGCAAGTTCTTGTCTCTTCGCTGGCAGATGAGTCTCCAATGGTCAGAAAAGCCTCTGCTGCTACTCTCAAAGACATAGCTTCTGTGTAATTTAACCCTACTTACCATTTTGTTTTAGTGAGTCTGAATACTCTGTTGATGGATGCATGCTAACGGATTCAGGCTAAAATATTTTTATAGCTCTTCAATTATATGGTATTCATTCTAAATTGGACGAATTGTGGAATCCTGAAACACTCACCTGTTCTTCAATTTCGTGGCTTTTATTCTAGATTGAATTAATTCTTGAACGCTTATGTTTAATAGGAACCCGCTTCTGGTTCTTGATTGCTGTTCAACTGTCTCACGTGGTGGTCGAAGGGTAATATTTTGTTTCTGGCTTTTGTTTGACAATGATTGTATTATTAAGTGCTACCATGATATCAGTATGATTTATTGGACGTGGTATGTTTCAATTCAGAGATTTGGGAACATAGCTGGATTATTTCAAGTCATGTCTGTGGCAATTCGAGCATTGGATAAAGATGATGTTGATCCTCAATATATGGCGAAGCTTGCCAAAATTGCTGCTGCTGAGATCATCTCAACCAAGGTACAATATGAGTACAATGAAAAGTTTCATGTACATGCACTTTTGTATATCAAACAAGTAAAAGAGAAAGATTGTAAGTCATGAAAGAATGTTGGAGAATATATCATATTAACCTTGTTAAACTTTGACTCCTTTTTGATCTTCTTGAAAAATGTGGTAGATTGGACATTCTTTCATTAATTTTTTACCTTTTAATTGTGCTTATTCAGAGAGCTACACAGATGCTGTTTATTTGATTCCTGATTAGTTGATCTTGCTCGGTCTAATTGATTATCTCATAGAGCACTATTAAGAAGGGATTTTGTTGTCCATAGAAACATATTCACGGATTAGGATTCCTTCATGGTGGTAATGATTTATTGGTGGGAGCTAAATGGAGATTGGGAAAGATTTCACCATGCAAATATTGATATTCAACTTTATTTGAGCATCTTTAATTTTGCAAGCAGACAAGTTACTTATTGGAGTATCTTTTGTTAGTCATTCTTGTAATCCTTATATAAGAAGACTTTAACATTTGCTCATCGATCGTGGTAATGAAGATGAAGACTTTTTTTCCGTTGTGTCGTTCCGCATTCCTTTTTCCTATTATAAGCACATACTTAATTTATGTTAACTGTTGCAGGACCTCATATCCAAGACAAGGAAAAAACTAATACTTAATGTGTTTAACTTTACATTCTGTAGGAACTTAATGCTGATTGGCAAAGGGCTGCATCTGGGGTACTTGTTGCATTAGGTTTACATCTGCCTGATCTTGTACGTTCCTTTTGAGTTTTATACCATTTTATATAGTATCTTTTTGCAGTTTTGTTCATATTTTAGCTCAGTAACACGATCCTAAGGTCTTGTGCAATCTCGAGTTTTGATTAAGGGATGTAAAATGCTGCATAACCTTAATCTTGATTTACAGTTGTGAAGATTGGAAGTTGAATACTCAATGTTCTCCCCAAATGGCAAATCATATGTATTAGGCTTTAATTTAACCGTGACAGGAATTTTGGTTTTTTGATAGTACTGTATCATGGCAGTGGGGAATTTTTTTATGATATCAGATATTGACTGTCGTTAAAAGAAAACTTATGACACATCCATTCTATATTCTTGAGCTCCACTTCATAGTAGTTACTATGCATGTGTAAAACTTTGACTTAGTTTATAAAAGAAATGTTGACAACAATGACAAGGGTTTTATGGCTCCTCGGTTGACATATTACACAGATACAAACACATTTTAACTTCTTTCTTTCTTCCCTCGTCTGCCAGATGATGGAGGAAATATTTCTTCATCTCTCTGGATCCAATTCAGCTCTTCCAGCTATGGTTCAAATACTTGCAGATTTTGCTTCATCCGATGGTATTCCTACCTCTATAGCTTTTTGCTGGATTTGGATGTCTGATATCGGTTTCTTAAACTTGTTGATTGCTCTAAATTTGTATTATCTGAAGCTTTTCAGTTCACTCCACGACTCAAAGATGTACTTACAAGAGTTCTTCCTATTCTTGGGAATGTAAAAGACATTCATCGGCCAATCTTTGCAAATGGTATGCTAAGTTCGGTTACATCTATGCTCTTATTAGGTGCCTTGTGGTTTTTATGGTTATTATTCCAATATTTGAATGGATATCAAGAGTATGTAAGATGCTAATTTGTCTCAAACCCAAACCATGCTGTATGAGAAGCTCAAATATAAATAAGCCAATATTCTTTGGGGTTAGATGTTGGTATTGCTGAACATAAAACTTCTGGGGAGATAGTTCTGGTCAAAGAATTTGATACAGAACTCTAGAGGATGAATTTGCATAAATTTGTAGGACTAAAGGCTTTCTGTCATGGGTGACAAATAAATGATTTGCAGATCTCATTGATTCAAGGACTTATTAACAATAGACCTCTGATTAGGAGGAAGTTCACAATGGTCCTCTATGCTTTATGTTTCAATTAATTTCACTTTAGATTGGTCTCACCCTTTGGTACATGGTAGAAATGTGGTGACATTATGTTACTATCAATAGGCACATCATGTTCTACTTATATCAAGTGGATTTTTATCCTTTTGCAGCATTCACATCCTGGTGTCAGGCTTGTTGGCAATATAGTGTTGATTTCCCACTATATACAGCTGTTAATGGTGATGTGATGTAAGACCTGTTTACTTGCTTCCAGCCTTCCACCCAATTCAGCATATTTAATGTTGAACTTTCCACATGTGATACTTTGAGTTGTGATGAGCCATTTGGTGCAGGTCCTTCCTGAACTCTGCATTTGAGCTTCTATTGAGAGTTTGGGCAACTTCACGGGATCTAAAGGTCTTATTTTAAACATCTACATATGATTTCCTGTCTCATTTGTTTCTTCCTTTCATACTCTTAGATCACCATCTCAATCTTTCCTTTCTTTTGTTGTTTAATGTGAATCAAGGAGATTCTTCATGTCTGCATGTATGATATTGCTGCATGAAGTAGTTTTTGGAGTGGATTCTGCGTGGTTGCTTTTAGGCTTGTTGGGGTTCTACTTATACTTCTATAAAATCCCTTGTAAGAAGTTTGATATATCAAATTTCATGTACTGGATACTTGAAGTTGTCAAAAGGTTCAATAACACCATGGATTTCTGGAATGACAGTGAGATTACTAGCTGGGAGAAGTAGTGAAAAGGCTTAGAAGACCTTGAATATTTTTCTTTATTTCTAATGTTATCAAACATTTAACATTATCCATGTCTTTGTGCCTAGAGTCAGTTATATTATTCATTGTGAGAGTCTTAGCGACATTCATAGCATAATTCTTAGGGGCGGGAGGTGCACAAAGGCATCTTGTGCCTCTGGCGCGCCCATCTTGAACAAGGGCGGAAAAAACAGAAAAATTAATTAAAAATTACAAATCATGTAGAAAACATCAGAATAGCAAATTTGAAGTTCAAACACACTTAAAGTTTTAACTTCAATGCACTAAGTTCATCATCATCATCATCATTCAACTACTTGAAGAGGCTCTGTTTTGTGTTTTGTTTCCTCCTTTTTTTTTTCCTCTGATACTTTAACTGCTCCGAACTTTAGTTGTCTAAATATGTTTGACTGATATGTATGGTAAAATATTATCATTGGAACTTGGAAGAGAATATTGTTTTTTTGTAAAAAACACTGAAAGTGTGTTTCAGGAAAAAAAAAAAAAAAGATCCAATAAGAGAGGTGCAAAGGCACGTCTCGACCGCATAGATAGAGGCGTTAAAGGTGCAAAAGCGCCTCCTTAACAGCTCCCGCCACAGCCATTCAGAGGCGCAAAGACGATTGCCCTGTGCGCGTATGATTCCTAGCCAATATAACTTCGTGTAAAGTATTATGCAGTTTTGAGGAGTAAGAAAAAGTTTCTGCATTACTTCAGAAAGCTACAGAGCTTAGTATAATAAATGCACTAATATTTTTCCTTATTTTAGAGGAAAAAGAATCTCTAAAAATCAGCTAACTAAATAAAGGATTTCCTACTAATATACAATTGTATCTACTCACTAATAACAGAATATTTACTTCCTTTTTTTTTTTTTTTTAATATATCTAAACCTACAGATTACAAGGTGAGACCATTTTTGCCGTTGTTGGTGTGTCCTTGCCTCTAGATAGTCCTGGATTGGTTTAATCTCCTTCACCTCATGGATTTATTAGGATCAAAAATGCATTCCCCATATTGTTACAAATTTTTACCACTTACCTGTGAATTGCGGATACATAAAGTATCTCCTTATCTCCATTTCATTATAAGGTTACTTGGTCTGAAAATAATTAGTGTTCACCACATAAAATTACTATTTATCCTCTATCTAAAATGTATCACCCTGAAGTTTTAAAGAGATTTCTTCTTCTATTTTATGGGGAGGGAAAAATGAGTATTGTCGTGCCTAGATCACAAGAGGCACACGGTCCTGCAAGGTCTTGGAAAAACACACATTTGACCTTTTTTTTTTGTATATGTGTGTATATTGACTATTCACTGAGGTTTAGTAGTGACTGCCAGACTGGAGCTTTGTCAATCATACAGTCCTTTTTGTTTCTGCAGGTCCGTGTATCCACAGTCGAGGCTATAGGCCAGATGGTTGGTCTTGTTACCAGGACGCAATTGAAGTCAGCTTTACCCAGACTGGTGCCCACTATTTTGGAATTGTAAGCTGTTAGTTTTAGTTGTTACTTATTTATCTTCTCAGTTAACTAATAATATGTGACCATCCTGCCGTATGTGCACTTGTTAGTACTTTTACAATATTGACATTGTCAGGCCGGGCACTAATTATCTGAAGTCATTTCAATTTGTATATCAATTGTATCAGTTAGCTTTTACTTTTGTTATTTCTTTCTCTATCTTGTTTTTTGATAGTGCAGGTATAAGAAAGATCAAGATGTTGCCTTTGTGGCTACATGTAGTCTGCACAATCTCTTGAATACTTCCTTACTTTCAGATAGTGGCCCACCTTTGCTGGATTTTGAGGTCTTTGAATATAATTTCAGTTTTCCCATTTTCGGTGTGATGAGTTGTTTCGTTAATAAACTGGCTTAGAAGTTTGTCATCTAGTTTCTTTCTTTCTTTGTGATTTTTGATTCTCTGTGAGTGGTTTATATTTTCTCATTTCAAGGCTACCTACACTTAGGTTGCTCTCATAATTGCCCCCTTTGCTTGCCTGTTCTAATGATCTGTGATCATCTTTACTTAGTAATATCATCGCTCCAACCAAAGGAGGTAAACCTTTATTGAGAATTTAGATCTCCAAGTTTTATCTCAGTTGATGCTGGCATAAATTTATAAATGGTGGACTGTTTAATACATAATTTTGGCGGGAGGGCAGGGCTCAAATGAAATGGTTCACTTGACAAATGTTAGTCGGTAGAAGCATGTAAACTTCATTGTGTTATTGATTTTAATGCAACTTAGTAGGGGCTAAGTGATTTTTGTTCCGTTGTGTGTGAACTTCATGTTCATTTTCTAAATGAAGTTAGCTATATTTATATTACATGATGGAATTACTTTGCCATGAAATTATAAGTTAAAAGGGCGGTGTGAGTGTGAAACATGAAGGTACAAGTTTGATGGCCACAAGGGTTTAACAAAATTTTTATTTTTTTTTGGTTTAATTCGTTAGCTATTTCTGCTTATTTCCTCCAAGATGTTATGATCTTATATTAGTTATAAATTGCAGGATCTTACTGTCATATTATCAACACTTCTTCCTGTGATTTGCATCAATACTGATAGTAAGCGTCATTCGGATTTTCCAGTGGGACTCAAGGTAGAATTTGTCTGTTCAACCATACTTCTGATGTGGACTCTTGTTTATGTATGAGAAATTATAATTATCTTCATTCTCGCCTTTGCATTATCTCTTTCAAATGCCAAGATGTAGTATTTTTGTGGTAATTATGTCCTCTTGAATGGTTATTTGATTCTTGCTATTATGATTCTTTTTTTTTTTTTCTCACTTTAACTCTTTGTGGGATCAGAGGATAAAATGAATATTTATTACTAAAATGTTTTGGTTATTTCTTACTCCTAAACTTTTTGGTGGACTTGCTTGGGTTTACAGAGCAATCTACGGATTCCTAGCTACAAAACCTCTTCCCAGTTTGAATTTTTTACCTGCATTATGGTGATCCTGTCTTACCATTTTTTTTTTGTCTGGTCAATGTAATCTTCTACTTCCATATTTGAATTTATGTTTCCAGTTTAAGTTATAGAAGAGTGGATATTTTGTAATGAACACTGATTGATAATTGCTTTATATACCTTATGCTATTGCAGACCTACAATGAAATTCAACGTTGCTTTCTCACAGTTGGTCAGGTCTACCCTGAAGATATGTTCACATTCCTTCTATATGTGGGTAAAATTGCCAAAATTATTATTTTGGTGCAAAGTTTTTAGTCACCCATACCAATTAAACTTTATATCTTTTCTTGCTCCTTAAGATTTGACCTAAAACCTAGAAATGAAAAGGAAAAATATGTACATGAATTTTTTTGGGTTTCAGTGCCTTACGTGTAGTATCTGAATGATGTATGTTCCAGAAATCCAGGTTGAAGGAAGAACCTTTAACTTTTGGTGCACTTTCTGTCTTAAAGCATCTTTTACCTAGGTTAGCCCTTTTGTTTTCTTCTTTAAAATGCCCTGATTGCATGATCGTTTGTCAACATATGAACTCATTTATACGTTTTAAAGATTGTCTGAAGCTTGGCATGCTAAAAGGCCTATGCTAGTTGAAGCAGTGAAAATTTTGTTAGATGAGAGGGACTTTGCTGTCTGCAAGGCACTTTCTGAGGTAGTGTCTCAATGTCAAAGTACACATTGTTGTTATATTTGGGATCTTTGACAGCTTATGTTTTTCATGATTGTCTCGAATTGTAGTTACTCGTTGTTATGGCTTCGCACTGTTACTTGGTTGGTCCACCAGGAGAGTTATTTGTGGAATACTTGGTACGCCACTGTGCAATAGCAGACTCGGATAGGGCAGACATTGATAGTTCAAAGGAATTTATTAGGTCCACTGGCCCTTTCTATCCTTTCCCGTACAAGAAATCAGAGGTTTGCTTTTTCTTAGAATAGACAGGTCTCTTTTTTGACTCCGTATCGTGAACATGATCTACTACTGATCAAATCTGATAATCATATATTGCAGAAAAATCTTCTACTATGTCTTCTATATGTAATCACACTATGCTTTATATGTGTCCTATCAGTTTATTGTATGTATGTATGTATATTGTTACATTGTAACCACCCTGTATAAAAAATAACATGCACATGATTAAATTTTTATTTGTAGCTATTCTATCATAATTGCATCATCTCTGAACCAGCACAAAATATTTTTATAAAATGCTATGCTTTACTTGGTCGTTTGCATTTCATTTTGAAACTGTATTTAGTGTCTAACTACTTTACCAGCACCAACGACTTAAAGAATAGCTTAGCCTAATGGTGCTTTCAATCAATGAATTTCTTAATTATTGTGCACTTATGACAATTTTTTTTGTACACCTTCAATATTATTCTGAGATATTATTTATATTAGTGGACTGGCAAGTGGCAACATTGGTGTCCATTAGTGAAATATGCCCCTTAAAGAGAAACATATAATCTAAGTGAACTGTTCATATATTCATATTCATTACATTTATGGCATTGAATGAATTTTTTCCTGATTACTGTTTCATTAGGAGTGAAATTTCCTTGAATGGAAGTTGCATTAGAAGCAGTTCCTTCATCACTGGATGAAGTTCTCATTTGCATAAGTTCCAAGTTGTGTTCATGTGGCATGAGAAAGTGCTCTTCTTGTTATGATTTTCAGAATGAGCTTGCTTTTTTTTTTTGCTTCCTGTTCCTTTTAATCACTAGGATCATTGACAGGTAAAGATTGGAGCCATATCTCCTTTAGATTTGCGCGAAACCTGTGAAAAAGGTCTCCTATTAATTACTGTGACCATACCTGAAATGGAGGTATATTGATGCATTTAGGCTATTGTCCCTTTTACTCATTCAGAACTTGTTTTCATACTTCAAATTTCTGATTATAGTTGGCAGATATAATACAATAAGTTATGTTTGATATTCCCAGCATGTGCTCTGGCCATTTTTGCTGAAAATGATCATACCACGAATTTACACTGATGCTGTTGCCACGGTAGGTTATCTATATCTATTTGTAATTTGAAATACAATCCGAGCACTTGTGTCTACATTCCTCCATATTTTTCTTTTTCTTTTTTATGCTGGAATTTTAGTCTCATCATGTGAAATGTATTTCTTTACCCACAGCAATTTAATATTCTTATACAGGTGTGTAGATGCATCTCGGAATTATGCAGACATAAACATGCTCAAAGTGATATGATAATTTCTGATTGTAAAGCTCGTGCTGATATTCCTAATCCGGAGGTTTGGTCTCCTTCCTTCTATGTATTTATGGAATTTGCTGTTGTAGTAGGGAACTTGTTACCCAAATACTTGAATTCAGGATCTTTTTGCACGTCTTGTGGTGCTTCTCCACAATCCTTTGGCAAGGGAGCAGCTGGTGACTCAGATTTTGACGGTAAGTGTGCTATATCTCCACCTTGAAATTATTATTATATAGATGGACAAAAGTCAGTGCAGAACTGGATCATGTATTGCTTCTGAATCACCATATTGTGCAAAATATGCACCTAAAAATTTAGTTCACTGTGGGTGTACTTTTTGACTAGGCAATGCGACATGCATCCTCTTTAATTTGTAAAGTTGCCTGGATAGCGCCTTAAATCATGATTGTACCGTGGTAGCACTCTGAACAGAGGGAACAGCCTGAACTCTACCAAAAGTGGCTAGCTTAAACTTTGACATGTCTTCACTTGTGAGCGCTTAGAGCCCACAATTCACTGATTGTTGAGATAGATTTAGGTTGAGTTTGTGATGAACATTCACCCATTTAAGTGGGTTAGCTCTGACTCTTTTAATCAACTCTTAAAGAAAGAGATTGGGAGTAAAAAACTTTGGCGGTTTGGCCTCATATATATGTGTGAACTTGGGGAGCACAAGAAAGGATGAAACATCTGGAGAATTTTCATTGCTCGGGGGGGAGATATGGATGACCAGATCCTTATTGTAGGGTCAGAGAGGCAATAGAGTGAGGTTTGGGGAGCATAGGAGGAGGGGGGTTGCTCCTTTTATCGATTTGTTCTCATTTCTTTACCAGATTTATTCACTCCATCATCAGCAGATTGCTTCTGTTTTTTGTCCTTCCTATGCAAATGGGGGTTCTTCTCTATTATGGAATTTTCACTCTAGACGTAATCTGAGGATCTGTCTAAATACTCGAACTTAGTCCCCCTTCTGGTTTTGTTAGGATGGAATTCTGGTGGCTCAAGATCACGTCTCTCTGCACCGACATTTTTATGTTATTTTGTTGTCTAGTGGCTTGGCCGAGTTGCTCCTTGTTTGGGTGTATCCTAGACCATGTCTGGATCTTGTTTCTGTTGACATAGGGCAGTTCTTAGGTGGTAGAGGCAAGATCATATAGAGAATAATTGTTCCTATTGGTGTTGGTTAGTATGGTTGGAGAGGAATAGGATAATTTTCGATAATTCTGAAGAGTCTGTACTAGATTGGTTGGATGGATTCAAGAGTAGGGTGGTTTTATGGGTTTCTGAGGCGTAAAGATTTTAAAAATTTGTTTGCTTTTGATCTGGTTAAGGATTTGAGTTTTGCAAAGCAATTAGCCTTTTAAGTTTCTCTTGTCTTGAGTGAGTATCTAATCTTCAGGCGGTACATATGCCTTTGACTTAAATTGACTACTTGTAATGTTCATATAGCAAGCATTAGTGTGAGTTGTTCCTTCATTTATTGCCATGTATATAGTAAAGACTACCTTCATTAATTGTTTTAGTTTTTTTTATTTTTTTATTTCATGTGGGTAATGACTAGGATATAAAACTACATGTGGGCTGATGACTGGGATGTCGACATACATTTCGGGCTCCACGTGTCAGCAATTAGAGCCCGAAAAGCCTGATCATTTGTCGAGTTGATACGAATTATAAATTGATGATTTATGGTGTTAACATCAAAGTTCATGTTGTAAATGAAAATGGACCTAAGTTCGTGTTATTTTATGTAATTATGTCAGTTCTTAACATAACAGGAGCACCTTCCCCCCTTCCTATATGGGGCTTATAGACATTAACATCTTGCATCAGCTGTCCTTCAATTCAGAAGATATATGTTTTGTTTCTTATCAAGCTTAGTCCATAGATGCATTGTCCATTTAATATTTTATGTGAAGCATTTTAAAATGGAATCCACTTGAGAGGTGGCCTGTGTTGAGCATGCGGGACCTCATTTATTCTACAGTTGTTTTATCAACACTATCAATACAAGATTATAATGTATTAGTATGAGTCTGTCTCTTCCCGTCAAGCAATATTGAAACAAAATCCAGCATTGACTTGAAACAAAATCCAGAATTGACCGACTAATGAACAGTTTTAAGACTATATATGTTGTTTTGTGCAGGTCCTGTATCACTTGGCTTCTCTATATCCAAAGAATATCATCTTATTTTGGCAGGATGAGGTATAGCAGCTTGATATTGGTCTCTTTTATGAGTTGCTTAAATTTTTTGAGGACATGCTTTACGTTCTTTTATTACTACATGTAGGATAGGATTAGGTCTCCAGGTTGTAATGGTAACAGTTGTCTATTTCTAGTATTAGATAAATTATGGGATAAGAACAATAGGGACTGGGGAGTGGGAGGTGGACTTGGTGGTGGAATTGACTTATTGCATTCTTCGAGGTAGGAGGGTATCAAAGATGAACTCCAAGCATAAATTACATGATAGCCTCAGTTATCAGGATGCATTGGCATTTCAAATATTGGAGTTCATGGGACATTGTTTTCCTGTGAGAGTTTTTATTTTATATTTTTTTAATATGATGTCTTTGAGTAATTATATAGAATTTGTAAGTCGTTCCATGAACTTCATGTTTTTAGTATTTTGTCCATACGATACTCTTTTTGCTTGGAATTATATGGCTTTATATACGTGGAAATTGCTGAATTTCAGTTTTCTCAAAGATTTTACACTCATTATGTGTTAGATCATGTCCACATTTACAAATTAGATACACAATGATAATTCTCTTCTAACTGTTTGTCTTCTTTTGTAAGCTCTAGATTCCAAAAATGAAAGCTTATGTGAGTGATCCAGAAGACCTAAAGCAAGATCCATTATATCAAGAGACTTGGGATGACATGATTATTAATGTAAGCTCCAGTGGCTCTTGTTCATCTTTGTATTTCCAAAGTGATGCATTTTATTCCTTAACCTTTATATATCGGGAAAGTTTCTAGGATTGAACAAGCCATATTAATTACATAGAAGAAATTGTTCAAATTTCATATTTGGACTCTTTGGTCATCTAATCATCCTCCTTTCTCTCGATATGAGCATATAAATTCCTCTAGTTCCGCTGCATGTATCCTTTTGTGCAAATGTGCTCATGCTTTCTTGAAAAACAGAGATAACATGTATGTTAGGTGCTGTAATGGTTTGATTTTATAGGTCCAGATTTGTTGATGGATCTGGATATTGTCTTTGTTTGTGATCAACAGTTTGTTGCAGAATCACTGGATGTGATTCAGGATGTTGATTGGGTGATTTCTCTAGGGAATTCTTTTTCTAAACAATATGAACTTTATTCATCTGATGATGAGCATTCTGCACTGCTTCACAGGTATGCAGCATTCTTTGATTTGTGAGTTAGATTTAAACTTTCACATCTATTTGATATCTCTTAAGAATTTGCATTTCCACTTTGAGAGGACGGCAGCTTTTCCTTCTATGGAATCCATTTCATACCTTTTCTTCACGAAAAGCAATTTCAAAATTCTCTGGATTTTATCTTCTATCTTCTGGTCTAGTCTATTCTCTGTGTTGCTATATCTCTTTATTTTGACTTCTAATTTCCTGTCTATTTGCTCTTTTGTTTTTTTCTCGTGTCTGCTTGTGGTGGGTAGTATAGGTACTGAAAAATAGACATTTACTATCAGGACGCCATGATTTTACCTGTTTGTGTGTTTTGAATCAGGTAATAATTGTTATTTTATCTTTTAGTTGAAATTTTGATAGTCTGAACTCAGAAGCTGGAAAAATAGGAAGCAAAAGGTAATTCCAGGGAGTTGTTGAACTTCAAAGTAATTTCAACTAGGATAAAGAGGATCTGAGTTTTGATTATCTTCATACTATTTCTTCGAAGCTACAGCCCAATTTATAAATGTTTTGGCATGCATGTTGTGCTATCTATTAGATTTCATTTCTTATGTTTAAACGTGCTCACTGAAAAGTCTTTATATAGTGCTACAGCAAGCTGAATCCAGTTGGTCTTTCCTAGTTCAGGTGCCTTGGAATTTTGCTGCAGAAAGTACATGACAGGACCTATGTCCGTACTAAGATTGATTTGATGTACACGCAAGCTAACATTGCTTTGCCAGTGAATAGGCTTGGTTTGGCTAAGGCCATGGGATTGGTAATCACTCTCCACAGAGAAGTGCTACTCATATATGCTTAGTTGAGCTCAAGTACTCAGAAGAAGAGTCCTTTTAATACTTGTAAATGCTGATTACATTTTTTGTTATATTGACACCCAGGTTGCTGCT
The DNA here is from genome assembly GCA_028654395.1 of Scutellaria barbata. Taxonomy (NCBI): domain Eukaryota; kingdom Viridiplantae; phylum Streptophyta; class Magnoliopsida; order Lamiales; family Lamiaceae; genus Scutellaria; species Scutellaria barbata. The sequence continues at coordinate 353,501 of CM053644.1, forward strand.
TCGCACCTGGACACAGTTCTGGATAAGCTGAAAGACATTCTCGATAATGTTGGTGATAGTATCTTTAAAAGGTATATGATGGGGGCTTAAAAGTTTATCCACCTTCTACAGTTTTATTACATCTTAGTTACAAAAGTTATGGGATTTTGAATTTCCACAAATCTGATTGTCATGATGATATCATGTATTACCTATATATGTAAGACGTCATAATGATGGTTACCGGTCATATGGATAGCAAATTAGCAATTGAAGAGTATACTGATGCTCTCACTGTATCTCATTCTAAATTACACAAACCCGAATGCAGGATTCTGTCATTCTTTTCTGATAGAGCTCAAATGGAAGAATCTGATGATGTTCACGCTGCTTTGGCTCTTATGTATGGTTATGCTGCCAAGTATGCTCCATCAACAGTTATTGAAGCCAGAATAGATGCGCTTGTGGTACAACAAAATCATTGAACTTTGTTTTATAAGTTGCTATGCCTTCTTATCCCAAGTATGAAGTGTCTGTTCTGATCTGTTTATTCATATGAGTGTATAGCATGTCAGTGTATGTGTATTTGATTCTTGATATTGCTGAAATCTGCATTATGAAACATTATTCTTTGGATCCACTGACTGCTTGAAACGTTATTTTTTGGATAGGAACATGTATTTGACAACAGAGAAGCATAGTGACCATTAGCATAATATGAAACACTAGTCATTATTTACTTGGAGTTGTCTAATATTTGATCATGTATGTGGCCCACATCGACATGTTCACTGAATCTAACCAGTTATTGACTGCTGATAGCTGCTGGGTACAGGTGAAATTCTTGAAAGGGGAGAGGAGGGCAGGGAATGTATATCGTTTTTGGTGGTTTTGTCTTCCTAGATAATAGGACTTCTGGACCGAAATACTAACTGTTCTGAGGTTACATTGAACAGATAATTTGGTACTGCTCTGATCGTGTGGCAAACTTCATTTTTAATGGCAGCTGTCAGATATCTATTTTTGAGAGTTGTGGTTATAGGAGTTATGCAAATAGAATTGCTCTTGTTTTGGAATTCTTGCAGTACATTGTATTGCTCACTCGTTTTATTTTAAATGATATTATTCAAGTGGTTGGTGAAACTTGCGGTTGTGGAATCATATTGTTTCTTCAGTCCTTGGTTGACAAGAATTCTCTAAAAGCAAAATATGATTACATTTATAAAAGTTCTGACTATGATTTTGACTCGGAATACAAATATTTAAAACAGATATATATTTAGATGACCATGTATCTATTTGTATATACTTGCTTCAGACACATGAACCATGTGTTATACTTCTTTTAAGCTTCAAAGTACCTTTTTCTTTCTTGGATAAGTAAAAGAAGAAGATAATTTACTCTTCATGAACTCAATGATAGCTGTATTCCTAGCTTCTTCTTGCAAATTATTGAAATGTGCTTACATGTTCTCAATTGTCTTAGGTGTGCATCACTACCAGTTTTTTTTTTTTTTTTTCTGACTTCTGGTATCTGTTCTTAGGTGTCTATTTAGGAAAAAAAATATATAAATTTATGATATATTCTGCTGTTGTTTGACAGGGGACTAATATGCTTTCACGACTTCTTAATGTACGCCATCCTACAGCAAAGCAAGCAGTTATCACTGCTATTGATTTACTAGGTTTGTAAATTCATCTTAATACTGATCTGCCGGATTTTTTCTTTTTGTTTTTGTTAATTTGTGCTTTCGAATAATGTCTCTTTTCTGTAATTTATATTCACAAGTCTTCTTATTTGGTAAATTGTTTATTGTACCACACACTGCCACACCAAGTGCTTTGCTGATAGCACATCCTCCCTTTATTTCCTTTTTAAATAAATAGAAGCGTTAGTAGGAAAACAGAACAATAAAAATTAGCGGTCATTGCCTTGTTTTGTCTGCAAAGAATGAGCACAATAATGGAAGGATACTTACGAGAAATATTATCCAAGTCCATAATGATGTCTGAGAAAATATCGTGTCTTTGTTGTTTGGCTATTGTTCCATATTCTCTCATTAAGCATGATTTTGCATCATATGGTGGGAAAAATCCATGACTCACATGATATTGGTATCTTCTGTTTTGTTGAATTCGATATAAAATAATGTTTGAGGTGCTCTCTCTTTGCTTAATCAATAACAAATGCAGGTCAGGCTGTTATAGGTGCTGCAGAAAGTGGGACATCTTTTCCGTTGAAAAGGAGAGATGTGCTTCTTGACTACATAGTAACTTTAATGGGTCGAGATGATGAAGATGGAGTTTCCGATTCTAACCTGGAACTCCTTCACACCCAGGTTGGTTTATTTGGATGTTGTGATCTGTTTTGATATTCCATGTAAATGAGACTGGTGGCTCGAGTCAAACATGTCTTCTTGCATCTGTGACCTTCTTGGCTAAGTACTTACAATGTAAATTGTTATATACTCGATCCTACATGGACACTTTTGTGTATCCACTCTTGCATTGCTCATAATATAGCTGATAACGTCTTGAGACTGTTTTTCATTCAAATAATCCTTGTTTCCAAGCTTTTTTTGTTGTGTTCACTTGGATCTGGATTTAATTTTTCAGTGCCTTGCATTAAGTGCTTGTACAACTTTAGTTTCTGTGGAGCCAAAATTGACTACTGAAACGAGGAACCTTGTTCTGAAGGTGAAAGTCTCTACTTAATACAGTTTTTGTTTTTTGACAACAATTCTCCTTTTCCTGAATATATTGCTTTTTAACAGGCCACTTTAGGATTTTTTGGTTTACCAAATGATCCTCCTGATGTTATTAATGGTCTCATACACAATCTTATTACTCTTCTTTGTGCAATCCTGGTTACAAGGTATGCTTCTGAAATTACTAGGTTATAAATTTTTTAATTTGGCATGTCTAATTGAAAACATTACATAAGTAAAGATTTCTATGCATTTGGTAAAAGCATATGCTTTTGGCCTCTCAACAATCAAAAACTGGCAAGGTCAGATACACCAATAGAACCTGGTAACAAGTAATCATACTGTTGCAAGATTCCCTAATTTACGGCTTGGCAACCCAAGAAAAGCTGGTCTCTCTTTGTTACCCAGGTGTACTATCTGAGAGGAGGCTGAAAAAAGAGTCGCAGCCAGCGAGAGGCCGTTTCTGATTTGTCTAAGCAATTACTTGGCAACTGAGCATAGACACAGTTTTAGGTCAACAGGACTGGAGTCACTGGATAGAGCTTCCAAGAAATATTATTTTCATTATTGTCTAGGAAAATTGATGGTCTCTTCATACATGCAGTGTCTGTATGTGTATACATTATTTTTACTTGTTCCATTGTGTGGTTAAGTATATTGACATCTTAGTTGTTGCCAAGATTGGAGATAGACAACTTATTCCTGTACATATTCTATGACTATATCTATTTTAACCACTTCTTTTATTCAGTGGGGAGGATGGGCGAAGTCGAGCTGAACAGCTACTGCACATCTTGAGACAGATTGATACATATGTTTCCTCCTCTGTGGAATATCAGAGAAAAAGAGGATGTCTTGCTGCTTATGAGATGCTTCAGAAGTTCCGGACTATATGTGTTAGTGGATACTGTTCACTTGGTTGCCAAGGAAGTTGCACTCACAACAAACGAATCGACCGTGCTTCAAATTGCAATTTCTCTAATTTACCAAGTCTCTCTCTCTCTCTCTCTGCTTCTTACTTTCATATCTCAAGCTTAAGCTATTCCTCTTATTCTCAGCTGCATTTGTATCCCCAAGTCGTGATGCTTTGTGTTTGGGGGAGAGAATCATGGTGTATCTTCCACGCTGTGCAGATACAAATCCTGAAGTTAGAAAAATGTCTGCTCAGGTTGGTCATTGTTGATGCCTTTTGTTCTCTACTTTGTTCATGTCCTAAATCAAATCTATGTTGTGAGTGAGATTAATTGATTTATTTTTCAGATCAATGATAGGTCTTTTTATATAGTGAGATTAATCATTGCCCTCTTTTTGCAGATTCTTGATTTGTTTTTCAGCATCTCTCTTTCATTACCGAGGTCTGCAAAGTCTAGTTTTGGCCTTGATATTGAATTGTGTTATAGTGCTTTATCAGCACTTGAGGATGTTATTGCTATTTTGAAGAGTGTAAGTCATAGCTGAATCCTTTTCTTGGGATTTTCTTTTTACCTCATCATATCATATTTATTCAATGGCCAACAGAAAGAGGATTGAGTATTTTTAGTCTAAAACTGTTGCTTTCATTTCAAGATAATCTTTCTCATTTATACTTTTGCATATAAGGATGCATCTCTCGATCCATCAGAAGTATTCAACAGGGTTGTTTCATCTGTTTGCATATTATTCACTAAGGATGAGGTAAGCATTTATAGATTTTAATTGAGGAAAAAAGTTTTTTGGTCCTCTAAGTTGTCCTCTAAGTTTGTCTCATTGGATTTTTCATCATAATCTTTCACCTTTTGTTTTTCAGCCTTCTATGTTTAAAAATACCAATGTTTGATCCATTTACCCGCTACAACTTGTAAATGTCTTTAATTTTTGGGTGAATTACATCTATCACCCTCTTGATATAATTACCAAAGAGACGCCAAGGTCTAAGCTTTGTAAAAATCACAACCAAATCCTTTAATTATGAAAAAATTAAAAAACTCATGCAATGTTTTGACTGGGTTCTATGAGTAATATGATATGAATCACTCATTTTAATCTCTATCATACTATATTATCATACTTCAAGTTTTAATGGGGTCATATTTTGAATAATTGATCTAATCACAACCTTCGAGTCGGTTCAGTAATTTGACCAAACCTTGAGGGTTGTTGGAGTTATAGTGTCATACAGAATTCAATTTTATAATAAAAAAATAAAAATAAAAGACTATTTACATGTTTTAAATGGTAAGCCAAAAAATAGATTTTTTTAAACACTGGAATAAAAAACAAAATGTGAAAAATAAATGATGCAAAATCCAATGAGGCAAACTTAGAGAACCAAAATCTTTTTTTCCCTTTTAATTCCTTGTATTCATCTTTTGACCAACTCTCTGACCTCATTTCCTCCCCATTCTTCATACAGCTTGTTGCTGCCCTACATGTTTGCTCAGCAGCTATATGTGATAAGATTAGACAGTCTGCTGAAGGTGCAATACAAGCTGTGATTGAATTCATTACATTGAGGGGGAAGGAACTGAATGATTCTGATATCTCAAGGTGGAGTGAAATTTTTGAGACTCAAGTGTTAATTAAAATTACGAAACTGATTCACATTTGTATTAACTGAGTCCATATGGATGTGGTATCAGGACAACACAATCTTTGCTTTCTGCAGCCGTCCATGTAACTGATAAGTACCTACGTCATGAAACTCTCAGCGCTGTATCCTCTTTATGTATTATTCATCTACCTAGTAATGGTGGCAAAAAGATTCTTCCATTGTTTATTTTTTTGAGTAAATATTTGTTATCTAATACCTCTTGAATGCTGGAGCTTATTTTTTGTGAGTAAATTCTTTAGCTGTTAAAAGATATCATCTCTTGCTGAGAATACCAGCTCAAGAATTGTTTTTTATGAAGTGCTGTCTGCGGCTGAGAAAGATATAGCCACAAAAGATGTATCTAGATTACGTGGTGGCTGGCCAATACAAGATGCATTTCATGTAAGCCTTGGGATCTGGTATCAAATTATTTGCTGATTATTTTTTCTTTTCTGTGTTTGTTTGCATTATGTCTGATGCTTATGAAATTCTCCTCTACTGCTGGCATTTACCTAGTATTGAAACCTACACACGTTTGACAAGTTATTTCATCTTTTTTGTGTGTACTGGGTTCTTTTTCTTTACCTTCTAGTATATTTATTTTCATTATTTTCTGTGTTTCTACTTTTTGTATTGGGCTTATCAACACTTATCAATACCCTTTCCCCTTTTTATAGTCTACTAATAACTTATTTTAAAAGATATTGTATAGAATATAACCCCTTTTTATTAGGGGAAAGAGTGGTCGAACTGGATGGTGTGGTGATTTTATAGTCTTACAAGATAGATCTGGTTAATGGGAAACTAACTCTAATGTTCTTCTGAAGAGACACATGATTCAATTAGATGAATTAATAGTACAGGTTTCACATTTTTATCTAGTTGATACAGAACCAGCTCGAATTGTAGCAAGAATTGGGAGAGGCCCCATGCCTCGCCTATGAACACATGTTACATTGGGTTGCACTAAGTTTCTTTGTTTCTTTCCAAAAATAGTTTTTGGCTATTTTACCTTACCTTGTTTGCTTTCTTGGATTATTAGGTATTTTCCCAGCATGCAGTTCTCTCATATTCATTCCTGGAGCATATAACTTCTATCCTGAATGAGACGTCTATAGTCAGAGGTGATGTGGTGAAGGGAGATAGTTCCAACAATTTTGGTGAAAGTCATGTAAAAGATAATGTGTTGCATGCTGCTGTCATAGCTCTTACTGCCTTCTTCAGGTCTACTTTGAATTGAATTCTTTTGTTTTCCCATTGGTCTTTACTAAGGCCGACATTATATGCATGTTATTTACAGAGGTGGTGGTAAAGTTGGAAAGAAGTCTGTCGAGCAAAGCTACGGTTCTGTCCTTGCAACTCTGGTGCTCCACTTAGGAACTTGTCATAGTTTACCTAAATCTGACCAGCAGGAACCTCTGCGGTATATCATATTTTCTTACATGCACACTAGTAGAAACCAGAGTAATTTGACCCTTTTGTTCTCGTGTACTTTTGTTTAATCTTCTAAATTTGTCTTGCAGTGCGCTACTTGTTGCATTTAATGCATTCTGTGAATGTGTTGGTGATCTGGAGATGGGAAAGGTACATGAGGCTCTAGTTAGTGCAATTTCCACAGCTGTTTTGAGTATTACAGTTACAAAATCATATCATTTGCAGATTCTGGCTAGAGACAGAGAACAAAGTGAAGAAGAGACATGGATTGGTCTGATTGGGGACCTGGCTGGATGCATTTCCATTAAAAGGCCAAAAGAGGTTATATTATCATCAAACTCTTACTATCCAGTTGATCATTGTCATATTGAAGGCATGTTTCTTTGACCTTTGGAAGAACTCTTGTGTAAGCCCTTGGAACCTATATGTGATCACAAGGTTGCTAGGGTGGTATATTGAGGTCCATTATGCTGCGTATTTTTTGCAAAGTTAGGGTAAATGACTGATCTTGTGAGAGTTTTGGAAATAAGTGGCGCTGCAAGTTCATTTTTTTACTACATGCTAAGGAACCTTGGAGTACTTTGTGGGCCCTCATTTGAATGCTAGGACTGTGATACAGCTATTTTTTATTCTACAAGTAAAACTAGAATCAAAATCATTTTCTGCTCTTTTTTGGCACATTTAAGATACACTTTTGGCTTACATATGGGTGCTTTTATGCAAAAAAATTTGCTAAATCATGCTAGAAAACTGTGAGATTTATCATTACAAAACTGATTCATGCTTCACATTACTTTTCTTAGAAAGGAACATGTCAAGAGATCGTTAAGGAAAAGAATCTCAGGAGTTCTTCTCTAGAAGATTGAGCATCATTGTTTGGAAGATGATTGAGATTGGGCTACATCCTGAACTGCTTCCTGTTTTTAACCTGTTCTTGTTATTCATATAATTATGTGGAGTTCCCTCTGATGCACATGCTTAGAAAAACTAAATGCGTCAAGTTGCAGCTTCCTTTCTCTGAGAATAATACAAGTATTTGTTTGTTCTTTATTTTTGTCACTTCTGATTTTCACCTAATTGTCACCACTTAGGTACCTGTAATTTCTTTGATTCTTTGTAAATCACTGGATCGACCTGCAAGATATATGAGGGAAGCTGCTGCGGCTGCACTGTCAGAGTTTGTCCAGTTTAGGTACATTCATAGTTCCCCCTCTTATGAGTCGTGAGATACATCAATTTAATTCCCAATTTTGGTTATCAGAGATGATTTGTGTGTGCAAATCATGAATGTTTTGCAAATATGTTTTTCTGGCTTATGCTTCTGCATCTGAAGATGCTTATGGTAGTATGTGCTCTTTTCTCCCTGAAGTAGGTTTTGGAGTTGGTTCTCTTGTTACAATTATTTAGCTCTACATGTTCACATTTACTTTAGGAACTTGAACACTATGTAGCCAAGGATACACAAGCCTCCATTAGAGACCATAAAATTACATTAGGGCAAGAAAATGAGGAAATAATTAAAAAAATTATAACAAGGAGAGGGAGGATGTATCGAAAACCCACACTGTTAGAGTTAGAGAAACGGAACAACAAATTTATCAAAAGAAAAGTAACAATTGAATTAGTGAAATTCAATCCCAAGTTCCAAAACCAATTCCCAGATCTGATAATCCTCCTCCCTCAAAACCTCATCTATTACATTATTTATGCCCATTGCAAAAGGAAAAGATATGCAATATCTTGCAATATCTCACAAACCAAATCCACGAGATATGGCCTGAAAATAACTAACTATTCAAAAGGAAATAAATAAGAATTGGTGGACTAATTCAATCCATGCAATCTTTGCCAACTTCATCCACTCCACTTCCCGGATTGGCCGCCGTGCTCCCATGCAGATTTCCATGCAACGTTCGCTCGCCATCGCCCCTTCTTCATCGCCGTTTGTATACCCGATCTACAACACACACATGCAATTATCAGAACAATGTTATTCCAAGTTTTATATACATATTTATTAAATTTTGTAAGCATAAATTCTTATCATTTTACAAATAATGAATAACAATTACATGATATGATGGGATTGTGGGTGACCTCTTGACTCCCAATGCTGAAGTACACAAAATTCTAAGAGGTATAAATATTAAAAGTACAATAAAATCTAGAAGAGATAGATCTATTAAAGGATGAAATACATACCAAGAAATAGTAGTACTGCCTTGAATAGTGTGTTGACTAAATTCAGAACCAGGCTAAGAATGTGAATGATCTTTCCTGAGACATCAGAACCAGAGAATGCCTACTGTCTTAGTCTATATCATTTATTGCAAACCAGTTTGCTTGAGCAAATATCTGTAGTTGAATCACTAAGCTATCGTAGTGATGGAGTACCCATATCTGCTGCTAGTGGTAAACGAAAGAAGAAAAAGCTCCTGGGAACCATCAATTTCATCAGCTTGGAATTGAAGGCAGAGAAGGTGCTAGTTGAGCGGGTTTCATGCACCACCCACGTGCTGCATGCACCTGGGTGGGTGAACCCAAATTCGCTCTCAGATGTTGTACCTTTATGTCATGTTAGTCATACATTTATGTCATGTTAGTCCTACGTTTATGTTACGTTAGTCATATCTTTTAGGATTTTTAGCTGTACCTTAACATATTTTTAGACATCTATTAATATTTTTCCTACATTTTACTAATATTAGTTATACATTTTAGTTATGTTAGTCGTACCTTTCAATTATGATAGATGTATATTTATGTCCTTTATGTATTCATAAAGTTATGACTAATATTACTTAAAGGTACAAGTAATGCCACATAAAGGTATATATGCACAAATTGTGCCGAAATTAAGGGTTTTTATGCCGAAATTAGTTTTTTATTTTTAAGTTAAAGTATTGCATAAATGTATGACTAATATAATATGACTAAAACAACATAAGACAAAAAAGAAAAGGAAAAATGCATGGATCCGGGCTGGATCAGGCCCGACCCAACCTGCATGCATGGATCTAACCAGCCACACATAAGACCAACTCTATATAGTAAGCATCAAACCAGATTGGAATGTGAAGATAAAAGGGATATTAAATGATTGTTCCCTTGGAAAACATAAGTAATATGAACAGCAAACAATAGTAAACTGCTATGCAATTTAAGTTGCAGAGTGAGAAAAAGTGGGAAAGTAGTCCCTAATATCTCGGGAATGATGATTGTAGGACTTAGGATCCTCTGTAGAGTTCCATGCTAAGAATTTGTGAATTGTGGGATTTGCGCATTACAGCACTAGTGTAGATAGTTTTTCTTGGACGTGTTTGTGCCTTTCAAATGCAATGTATCCAAGCATTCCCTATCCGCTCAGTCAAGAACAGACTGCGTAGGTCAGCTGCCTGTCAGGCTTTGGCCCATCACGGAAAATTTCCTGCTGAAGAGGCACCTGTGGTTCTCTGTTTCGATATATGTTTCTTTGGAAAATAGAGATTATAGGTGCTACTCTAGTGTCATTATCACTAGATTTAAATGTTCTTCAGTTATAGAATTTAATTATGTAGAAAATAAGATATTGTTGCTAACTGTTGTTGTTTCAACTTTCATGGATCTAGCTTAAGTTAGGTTAAACTTTCTCTTGCTTTCAAAGTCTCATATCAAGGTTTTATCATTCTGCAGTGAAAGTTTTGGTTCTTTATTGGAGCAGATGGTGGAAGGGCTGACTCGGCATGTTTCTGATGATTGCCCAAATGTTAGGCGCCTTTGTTTAAGAGGACTTGTGCAGGTATTTTGTTCTAATAATAGTCAAGTTTACTCAGTACAATTTTTGAAGTTGTGCTAAATGTTAGTAATTTGGCTGATCCAAAATTTTCTGCCCCTTGTATGTGGCTACGTAAGAATCTACAGCTTTCTTTTCCATGCATATATGTCTAAATACTGTCTCAACCACATTAAGGCTTAGAGAGGTAATTCTGCTACTGACAAGAGTGACTAGAAACTTCCATTTTTCTGTGAACTCTCTCCTCTTGATTCATATACCCTTAATATTGCATATCCTTTCTTTGGAACAGTATCAAGGCACAACCCAGTAATCTTACAAGCGGGGGCCCTCCCTCATTGTAGACATTCTATATATTGTCCACTCTTCAAATATTAATCTATACTATTTAAATATAGATCTTTCATAGATTTATCCCCCAACCAACCCCCCCCCCCCCCAACAAAAAGTCTCCCTCTGCCCCTGCTTGAAAATAATGGATACATTCACAAAAGGAAAATTATTCTGCCAAATACCAAAAGCTGTTTTAAGAGTTGATAAACCGGCAGCTCAGACAGTGTTGGTGGCCTCTGAATCATAAATCATTCGTTTTGAACTTGTATCCTTTGCAGCGTTAAATAATTAATGCTGTGGGGGCACTCTGAGTCAATATTTTTATTTTTATTTTTTTCTGGGCAAGTGATATTTTGAGAATACTGAAAGAAATGAGGCCTCTTTGAGAATAGAAATCTAGCTGGAGACCCATACTTTTCCTTGTCTCTTATTGGCATTGTGATAAATTTCTTTTTCACAGGTTTATTCTCCCAACATGATATGTCTAATACTTCTGGTATAGTGGAATCCACCTTACCAACAATTCAACCAACAATTGCTTTTTATTTTCGAATGGGTGTAGGACCTCATTGATTTATAGGAAATGCCACTAGAGCCACTTTTAGAAAAAAAGCTCTGTCACCCTCTTAATCTCTGAAGTGTCCTCTAAAATTTTTCAGATGATGATAGAACATATACTGGAGATAAATGTAAAGAGATCACTATGTGAATGTTATGTAATTGGTCTCCATTGTTTTTGATTTGATCATTGCTTGCAGATGCCACTAGTCCATGTTGTCCAGTACACTACCCAAATTCTCAGTGTTATAGTTGCTTTGCTTGATGATCCGGATGAATCAGTACAGCTTACTGCTGTCTCGTGCTTGCTGACGGTGAATTATCATGACGTTCTTCACGAAATCATCTACTTCCTCCATAAATTAAATCTTACTCATTGTGCTAATATTGATCTTTCTAGGTCCTTGGATCATCTTCCACTGATGCTGTAGAACCCATATTGCTTAACCTTTCTGTTCGGCTTCGTAACCTTCAAGTAAGTTTCCAGAACTAGAGTTTATGATTATTTTCAAGTGTCCAGGTTTAATGGGAAGTATTTGTTGCCATCAATAAAGCTTATGATTCTTGGGAATTTGTATGTATTGTTTGTCCCGTCCAAATATGTGAGATGTTTAATTATGCAGATATTTATATTCTTTCCATAGTCATCTGCATGGTCCTATTTCCTAGAGGCGGTCTAGGATCAATCCCTCCCCACTCCTATTATCCCTAATTGTACAAGGGGTTGAATGTTCGGGGAATTTTTTCCCCCCACCACAGATAATACTCTACTTTTAGTGATGATTGCATTTAAATAATACATTACTTGGAAGAACACCGTGGAAGATACAAGTTCTTAACCACTGCTTTTGAGGGTCAAATTGTAAATGCTTGTTATTCACTTCTTGGTCTCTTTCCTAAATGCCAACTCAGACAATGGTATTCAGTTGCAGATGAACTATGCAACATCTAAGCTTGTCTTGGTTCATTTGATTAGTGGTTGCTGAAACCCCCAATCTCACGAAGGAGCTTGATAACATATCTAATCTGGTGCAACTTGTTTATGACATGGATACATCTGAATTCTTTCAATAATTGTATTGTTACCAACAACAATGGCAACAACAATAGGTGCATCATCACTTGTCATTGAGTTTGGTTGACACACGTGTTTTCATTTATATTTAAGTATTAACATTTTTCAGTAGTTTCTTTCCAAGTCTTTCTAGGGCTTCATCTTCCCCTTTAATTTGACTCCATTTATTTCTACTTTCTATACTGCATAGTAGGCATCTATAGGTCTCGTATGTACTTGTCCAAACCATCTTAAGAGTGCTTCTTGGATTTTTCATCTATTGGAGTTACCCCTTTTTTTTCTAATGCATTACTTTCGTATTTTATTGAAGTTAGTGTGTCTGCACCCAACTCAACATTCTCATTTTTGCTACCCTCATTTTTCTTTTTGGTCCCATTTGTATTGTTAATATATCTATAAAAATGTCAAATGTAATTGGATTGATGATATATATGATTATACACAGTATTGATTATTATAGCTTTTGGATGCATTTAAAGAATTTTGTGTCTGCATTATAAATTATAATTATACTTTGTTACAGTAACAACAACATTCATATCTGAAAAATCGGAACACGAAAAGTGATACAAATAAAATATCTTTAAATTTAATTAAAGCGCGTACTAATCTCATTGAATTCCTCTTATCCTTCTCTTCGAGAGCTTCACTTGGATGCTTGAACTTTTGGAGTCGATTCTATTAGATTTTCTCCGAATTCGTTTTGACTTGAATAACAAAAATTTGAGTGCTCAACACTTTATTTCACATTAAATGTTAATTTTGGTGACCTTCGCAAAGAACACCTTTGAATGCATGAAGAATGTTGTTGAACATGATGGGTTTTTGATTTGGGAAATGTCAATCAGAGGGGTTTAGCACCTTAATCTCGGATCAAACACCATAGCTGATGAACTTCTACAAAGAATGCCTTGAATTTCGTGGAGAAAATTTCGAGGAAAATCTTCACTACTTCGTAGCTTCTTGATTTGTGTGTTGAATTATGAAAACAGGCTCCTATTTAAGGTGTACGACATGAAAGATTTTCATACTTGCTTAATCAAGCAACATGATTTGATTGGTCATTCCTGATTTGATGAATTTTTTTGCCTTTAATTGGAAGATATGATATGATTTAATTTAATTACCACAAATAAAATAATTAATTCCATATTTGCAAAGATTTTATCTTGATGGCCAAAAATAAGGATTTGCATATTTGACTTAAATTTTGAGTATCTACAGTTACATTGGCATAGAGTTCTCTGAGGTCTATGATAGAAAAACCTCCAAGGAGCTGCTGTTGGATGGATCTTTTGGTAGATCCTCACAATTCAAATCTACAGAGTTGATGTACTCTTAGATCCAAAGTTCAATAGGTCTTTTAATTTATTGTGTGTTCGTGGTTGGTGGTGAGATAGATATGGATAGAATTGTGGGTGATAATATGATTCTGATAACTACTTCTTTTAGTTTAATGTTTCTGATGTAGTGATGAATCAGCTAATTTCTTTATTTCCAATGCTTCCAACAGATATGCATGAATGCAAGAATTAGAGCAAATGCTTTTGCAGCTTTTGGAGCGATAAGCAACTATGGCTTTGGGCCACAACGTGATACTTTTCTTGAGCAGGTATATTAGTTCCTATGACCTGAGATTTGGAAGTATTTATGTTCTTATCCTAGTTATTACATTTTATTGCAATATTTAGTTTTTGTTTACATGATATTAACCAAAATGACAATGTATTGGAATTTCCTCTGACTGCATGATGTAGGGGTGAATCACGACAGTCTTCATTTTTTCGAACCTTGTTTTGGCAGGGTGCCAGTGTAGTGGAACTAACGCCAAGCTTGTCCCCTTAGCATATGTATAAATGAGATTTGGGGTTTGGAATGTTCCCTAGTTAAGTTGTTAAACTAATATGGGATTGGCCAAAAGCTCAAATTCTTCCTCTGTGGTAATTATTGCCACATTTGCTGGCTACCTAACTGACTCCATGTGGTGTGAGAGCTAAGCTTAATTTTATTTCCATGAGATCTTAGTCATATCGAAGGAGAGGTGTTTGGTGGGTTTGTTTTGTAGAAGGAAAATTGTTGAATGACCGAACATCTCATCTAAAAGCTTAAATTGTTAAAAGAGGAGTATCATTATACATTTAACATTTTCAGCACGCCCTTAACATCTATGTTAGAAATTGGTTTGGAAAAGTTGGTGTAGATCAATATTTGACCAATTTTTATATTGTGTTTCGTTTGTTAAAAACAAAAAGAAGTTGCAGATTTGAAATCTACGTTTCGTGTATATAAATTTTGAGTCTCGAATGAATGAGAAATTAATATTTGATGTTGGCAACTAAAATTGAAAATGTGTGAAAGTTTGAAGTGGTGTGAGTTTGATTTGAATTAATGCAACCCAAATTAAAGGGATGCAACCAATCCAAACCATTGTAAGACACTATTTCATACCAAAAGGTGTCTATTTATGGAGAGACACCAATTCAAACTAAAAGATGTCTAATTATAAAAAGACATCATTTCAATTTAAAATGTGTCTATTATGGAAAGACATCCACCTTTTCAACTTCTATAAATAGACCCTACATTCAATCATTTCATTCACTCTACTACAACTTGCATTATTAGCATCATTCTAGCAATTGTAGTCTCTCTTCTTCTTATCTTAGAAAGTTCCAATATTGTTCTCGTTTGCTGAAAAACTTTTGGATTCGTTGTGCTTAAGTTAGTAAGTTATTATATCTTGGGGATATTTTTCGTAGACCGTAAAGCACTGAATATGGGGCAATTTCGTTTTACGGAGTAAAAGTCTAACTCTTACCTCGACTTTACCCTTTTGTTATTTTGAGTCATTTTGAAAGTACACCATATTCAATTTCTAACAATCTGAATGGGTTACTTTGTATTCAAGCCTTGCACATTGAAATTCTTGAAAAAATGGCTTTTATTGAGATATGAATACATGATCTTTCATTTGGTTTGGTTGGGTGGTTTGTTCCGACACCATATTGATGACCACCTTATTAAAAGCTTATGTTGGTGGACAAGAGCATCATTGTTAACATTTATCTCAATTCTCAATATCTTCCACAAAAATCCTGAATATAACTTCTCATGTTGAATCATGGGAGAAATATATATTAGTTTATAATTAGTATGACAGACTTGTATTTGTAGGGATGGGTTATCCCTTTGTACTGTTCTATTTATGTTAATAAAACTTTTCCATGTCTTATAAAAAAAGGACCTTTTATATTTTCCACTTTATTAATCTGCTTGTCTCAATTTATATATACCTTTTACAATGATTTCCAATAGATGCAAATTTGAGCCACTTATTTTATTAGGTTCATGCTGCCTTTCCGCGCTTGGTATTGCATCTTCATGATGATGATCTTGGCGTGCGGCGAGCTTGCCGGGTGGATAATCTTTCTCCGCTGTTTTTCTTAAGTGCCTCTTCTTAACAAGAAAATAATCTTTTCTTATTGGTATCTAATTATTATTGACTTGTTATTTACTTTTTATGTCAGAACACTTTCAAACGCATTGTTCCTTTTGTGGAATTTGATGGTATGGTTGCTCTTGCCAACACACATCGGTTTAGTTCTGATCATAGGTATGTGTAATCAGATCCCAACTAGAGCTTCTCTTTATTTAGATTATAAATTTACTTTATTTTTGTCCATTTATTCTGCTTCAGAGGTGACTATGAAGATTTGCTCAGAGATATTGCAAGGCAATTCACACAACACATGTCTTCCAGGGTTGATACTTACATGGCATCAATAATACAGGTTAGCATTCTCTAATAAGATAGGTTTTTCCTATCACTGTGAAGTACTTGCTTGGAATTTCACCATGTCGTGAAATGATATTATTACATGACTGTCTAGAAATTTATCTAATATCCATTTTTAACTCAACGATGACCTCGTTGAGATAAATAACAAATAGGATACCGTAATGAGATCTAATTTCCTTCTAGAACTGGAAAAAAATATTATTGCCTGAGTCTGGGGATCAAATTTGAACCTAAGTATTTGACTATTATGAAAAAACTAGTGTGTATGCTTATATAAGATACTTCTGTATCTTACTTATTTATAATAGAAGTTGGTTAATAATTATATCCCAACACATTGAAGTTTGTCCAGATTTGTTAAAACCCTCCTTGCAGAACTGTACCTTCCAGTCATTAAGCTACAAATATTTGCTATCTGCCTACTTATGGTGATACTGAAATCAAAATATTAGCTTAGTAAATTCCTCTTTTATTGTGTCACTGATTTTTTAAAATATTTTGGATCATGCATGTGCCACATACGTGAGACAATTATTGTCCTAGTACCAAATTTGAAGGGGTATAGGTGTGATATGGATGGAGAAACCTACACCTATACAACACAAACATTGATGTCACCATCAGTGTTGGACATATTTTTGTATGGCTGACATTTCCAACACAATTGTGTTTTTTCATCTAGTATAAAGTTTAAGCACATCTGTCATGTTGTACACATAATAAATAGTACTAGCTTGTCTGAACTCTCTGTCTCTTTCTCTGCATGATCCTTAGAGTGAAATTGTTCACAAATTACATTAACCTACAACGGAATCACCAGTATAAATATCTTTGTATCTTTACCTATATTGATTTATCTAACTAATACTGATTAGATGCACTCATTTCTCTGTCTGTATACATGTATATACTTTTATAACTGTATTCATTTACTAGGTACATGCACATACATGTTTTTTATATAAATATGCACCTATATATGATAATCATGCCCATGCCAAGTCGCTCCTGAAAATTTTATGAATTGTTTTCCTTGTCTCTGGTCTGTCTAAACCACTGTATCCAAGTTTCTTTGTGCGTGAATTATATTTTTATTCTCTTAATTAGCTAACATCATTTTTTATACAAAACAATAAATTTTATTAATAAAAGTTGGTGTACAATGCAAGGGTCCAAGTATCTAGAAGGACAAGACTACAAGATATAACTCCAATTTCAAACTATATCTGAGAAAAAGTAACTTTTGAATTCCCTATTACTTAAAACCCACAAAACTATCCAGAATTTCATTCTATCCCTAACTTCCACCACTGACTCTTCAGTATTCTCAAAGATACAATTATTTTTTTCCAACCAAATTGACCAATGTAAAGCAATCAGCTCCTTATCGATGAGACCTTTGTTCATTAATATGGTGCCATCGATCTTTTCCAGCTTTCAAATTACACTTCTGCGTCTCCTGTAACTCACAGGCCCCGTTTACTTCAGGAGATAAGGTAGGATATGACAAATTAATTATCCAATATCAAGTGTTTACTTCAAGGATATCAAGTAGCTTGATATCTAACTGGCCCGTGATAATTTCAAATTTTTGGATAAATGGCATGATAACTCATCCCACCTCCAGACCTAGGATAAAATCTAATCCCTTAGATAAAATTAATAAATATCAATTTTGTCCCTCTCCGCTCATTTTCAGATCTACTCTCCCCTTCTCTCCATATTTTCCAGATCTCTCGTCTCATCCCTCTTCTCTCCTCTCCTACTCCAGATCTTCTCTTCCTCTCTCATCTCCTCACCTTTCTCCGGATCTTCTCTCTTCTCTCCTCTCTACCTCTCCAAAAAATACTATTATTTTCTTCTGTTTATTTGGAATAAATATCCCAAGTTATGAAGTATCAGTGGACTTCCAAGTAAATTGGGCTGGCTTATGTCATCAACAATGGAGGATACCAAAATCAAACATGAATTTTTGATCTTGAAGATGAATGATTGTTTTTTTTTTTTTTTTTTTGTGGAGACGGTTGGGTGGGGAATGAGTTGGATTTGTGTATATTTTGGATGGAAGAGTCGTGGTGAATGGTGGTGGCAATGTTTTCTTTAGGTTGTAATTTCTTCTATAATTATTTTTCTATGAAACTTCAATTAAATTTTTTTTTAACAATTTTAATGAATTATTCAAGTCTAGTGGGGAAAATCAGGGTTTATAAATGATAATATTTTATATATTTTATTAGTATACTTTTTCATTTGGGATGGGGACAATTATGTAATTTAAGTCATTTATCACATTGGATAACTTTAAAGTAAACAGTTGATAGGATTATGGAAGATCTATAAAATTTATCCTTATCCCATGCATATCCTAATATTTATCCTATCCAAATTAATTCAATAGTTCCCAAGTAAATGCAGCCATAGTGTATTAGAAAATTTTGGATGTTCCACTTTTTAAGATAATCTTTTATCACTTTCAATTTTGAAATGAAGCTGAATCCTGGCCTCCTGTCCAGAGGACTTGGTGCATACAACATTAATAAAAGCATCAACTTAGATTTTTTACTAAAACTTTGACAAGTATTCTGGAGCCTGAAGCCTCCTGTGTTCTTTCTGTCCTTGAAAGAAATGTTGACTATTCTTCTGTTCAATTGTGAACAACAAACATACATGTTTCTGTATAAAATAATTGAAGGCACTGTCTTTTGAGTTAGTCGAGTTATACATGTGCAGGCTTTTGAGGCACCTTGGCCGGTAATTCAAGCAAATGCCATTTATTTGTGTAGCAGTGTAATTGCCTTCTCAAGCGGTCAACATATATCTGCTCTTTACCAAATCCAGGTTATAATTTACTGCACTTACACTAATAATTTAAAGTATTGCAAAATTTTGACATTGCATATTTTGAGCTCTTCTTGCTTTTAGGTGTTTGGGATGTTGATTGGAAAGATAAATAGATCGTCAGATGCAATTGTGAGAGCTACAGGTTCTTTGGCCCTTGGTTTGCTGTTAAAATCAACCAATTCAAGTTCATGGAAATTCGCTCGTCTAGATCCAATAGACTCGACTCCTGTGGGGCGTGAAACGGATTCGTCTCGGCGATTATGATGAGCTCCATTTACACATGTGTTTGGTAAAGTTGGTTTAGTAAGAGGTGTTTTTGTCTACAATGAAATAACAGTTTGTTCTCTAAACATCATATAACTGAAATATGTATGCACACCAGATTAAGTTGATTTTTTTATGTGTATATGCATGTATCATGTGTGTGTATATGGTGTTAAGCAGTTGGAATAATTTGTTATAGCTTTTTGATATTCTTGTACACGGCAAAGGGGCACTAGTGAACTTGTTGGATTATACTTGTACCACTTTTTCATGTTACCTTGCAAGATTCAATGTACAGCAAACCGAGTTGTTTGCATCCACACCAGATCCTCTATTTTAGTTAGTGTTATTAGTTAATAGAAAATCCGGATTTCAATGTTAACTTGCAATATTCATTGTATGAGACCATGTTACGTACAAACGGCAAGGAAAGGAGTAATCGGTAATGTTGTTTATGTTTTGTTATGTTGAGTCGGCCTGTGGGCCTGGAGAACCTATTTATATTCCATTGTTGGGTTGCATCTTTTTCAGTTTTTGATAATATAGGATTTGGTAGCCATCTTGGCGTGGGATGAATGTTTTCATTGGTCTGATATCTGTTTCTTGCATTTTCTGTGTGCGCTTGTATTTCATCTCCTTACATCCAATAATTTGGTTCGACGTGTCAGAACATGATAGAGAGCTTAGGATTGGATTGCTATATTGGAGAAGGGGGTGGAAACCCTGGATTCCATTATGGTGGAGGTGAAAACCTTAATCGTGGCCATGAATACATCAATCTCGATAGTTGCAAAATCTGGCGCATGGAAATGAATCCATGCATGAAGGCACTCAGATGGTAGATGTGAAACCCCTTCCAGTGTTCCAGGTTGTTGTAGCACCAGTCGTTCCACCTCAACTTGTATCGCCTATGTTCAAGAGTGAAAATCATTTTTCTTGGATTTCTTGTGTGGATCAATTTTTTTTAGATCAAGACACACTTAAAGACATGAAGTTACAAAATTGCTTTGGTTTGCAATAGCGTGCACGACACTCCGCTGGCTATAATAGCTGTGCCTGGATTTCTCACGTGGATCAATTTTTTTGGATTGAGAACACACTTGAAGACATGAAGTTAGAATTTGCTTTGATTTGCAATGGCGTGCATGGCACTCCACTGGCAATGGCTAATGGGCCGCCTCCTAACCCTTGGTGGAGGTTTACAGTTGAATTGTTGAAATGGGCCCAACACGTGAGGCTCTCGTCTCTACTCATCAGATAGGTATGTTGATGGTTGTGTTGATATCATTTTTTCCGCATATGGTAGGTCCATCTTTATTTAATGCGGACGCTTTAGGCATATTCGTTCATGGTCTTAGAGATGACATTGGGGTCCGTATATGTTCTAAACATGTAGAGGACATTTGCTCTACTATGCATCTTGTGCACAAGATTGAGAGCGAACCGACTACAACTAGGTCCTCATTTTATGGGCACTTGAATACTCCTTCAAATTGTAGCATTTTGGGTGGCCCACCCCTTCCACAACAATAATACTCCCGCTCTTTAGGGGTGTTCATGCCTAGGGCTGTTCCAACGGGCTTCGTGAGTACTAACAACCCATCTAAGGTTTTGGGAGCTGTCTCCCTACCTTAAGCTTGCTAGTTAATCAACGCTCATGACCGCTTTGTCAGATGCCCAAACTGATATATGAGCAAGAGGTGGTGTTTTTCATGTCGTAAACCCTATTCTCCCTTACATGTTTGTGCTAATCGTTCTCTTTGGGTTATGGTGGTTATGACAAGGAGTTGGATCCTGGAGAATCTGTTTCTCCTCTAAACCATTTCGACGTTGATGACATTGTCCTTCAATCCTTGCATCTTTCGACGGCTACTGCTTATGGTTTTGATGGTTTGAGACTATTAATGGATCAAATGTGGTGGTAACATTGGATAGCGGCATTATGCACTATTTTATATCATTAAGAGTAATAGCAGCTTTACATCTTACAATTGATCCCTCGGTTTTTCTTTCGATCAAATTGGACAATAAGAAAGATACTAATACTACTAGAATGTATTTCTATGTTTCGTTGCAAATGGGACTTATCCAATTCACCATTTTTCTTATGTGTTTTCGGTGATCGGTATAAACATTATATTAGGGATCATGTTTTGCACCTACTTGAACACTCTTTAAACCACCACCATCAACATCTCTTTTGAAATTTTCTTTGCCTCATCCTTTGTAAGTAAGTTAGATTCAATCTGTTAATTTTGATTTTCAACATAATTATTTTTATTTTTCTTATTTTAATTAAATCAATTATCTAATCTTAGTTAGAGAAAATTTAGGATATTTTGTTTACACAAATTTAGAAGATTTATTTTGCATTTTTTTTTCATGTGTTTTGCAGATTCAAATAAGAGAGGAGTTTTTCTTATTTTATAGGAAATGTTTGTTTTTGTATACTTCATCTCTTGATAAAAGAATGTGAGATTAAAGGGAGAGATAAAAAAATGTGTTTGAAGAGTGGAGATTGAAGAGAAAGATAAAGATCATGGAGCAATTGAGATCATGAAGCACTAGAAGATCATGCAGAATGGAGATCATAAAGTACCAAGATCATAGAGTAGTGCGACAAGGTCATGTAATCTTTCATGTTCTATAAATAATAGTGTTTATTCTGAAGATTGGGTAAGAGAGAACGAAGAGAGCATAAGCAATTAAAACATTCAGTCTTAACAGTTATACAGTGTTGTTCTCTGTGTTGGTCACATTTAGTTTAACATTTCTTCTTATTTTTGTATAGTGATAAAGTATGTCTACTTCATTGACTATCTAGCAAGATAGAATTTGTTGCATGGTTTACTGATTTTCATATGTATGTATATATTCTTAGTTTTCATAGATATACATAAATATACTTATAGGACGTATTAAGAGTTGTCAAAGAGAGTCTTCTTCCAAAGATCTCTTTGTAATTTGTACTTACAAGTTCATATAATTAGAAGTTTCCCTATAGGCATCCCATGAGTATTTTTATATACTCGTGGATAATTTTCTTATATTATTGTTTTTCATTTTTCCGTTTCATGTTGTCCATAGTGTTGTTCAGACAATATTACGACTCTGTTAGTTTCTATGTTTGACATGCATAGGAACACACTGCAACACTTTCACGATCATCTTATAATAACATTAAAAGATAAGATGAACTCATAATAAAAAATAATATTGTAGAAACAAAAAATATCTAAGAACATATGAAAAATACTTGTCTTTCTTTACACAAATTTTTGTGTGTAACTGTGCACGAATGTAGGATCTATGCAATTGATCCAATTCGATCCACGCGTTGTTCCATGCTTCCTTCATGCACGTGCACCTGTTCCCACACACTTGGGTGGGTGCGTTCAAACTCACCCAAATTTGCTCCAAATGATATACATTTATGTTATGTTAAGCATACATTTATGGTCTTTATATTATATTAAACATACATTTATGTAGTGTTAAATATATCTTTATGTTATGTTAAACATATATTTATGATTTTGTGTTATGTTAAGCATACCCTTAGGATTTTTATGATATACTAAACACATATTTATATTATGTTAAGCATATTTTATATTATGTACGTCATACCTTTTAATTATGTTAGTTGTATCTTTATGTATTATATAAAAATATGATTAATATTATTTAAATGTATGCATAATATCACTTAAAGATATAGATGTGGAAATTATGATTTTTTGTGCTGAAATTAGAGTTTTTTTGTCAAAATTAGGGTTTATTTTTTAAGTTAAAGTATTACATAAAAATATGTTTAATATGACTAAAACAATATAAAAGTTAAAAAAAAAACAGATTCGGATCAGATTCGACCCGACCCTACCCACATTGTATGGATCTTATACAATAATTACACACAAGTGCAAACTTCTTTCTTTATCACAAAATCATCTAATTCTATCCATGTATAGTTTTTCTTAGAATACAAACAAATGATGAAGTAAATATCTTAATTCACAAGATTTTTCTTACCGAACCTTTAAAATTGCATGTGTATAGGCGGATATCAATCAACAATTTTATGAACACAAAAACTTTTATACAAATGGTGTACGGATCTAGGATCTATACACCTGACCCGACCCGGTCCACGCGCCCTCCACACGCACTCCACGCACCCTCCACGCTCTCTCACGCGCCTGGGTGGGTGCGCTCAAACCCACCCAAATTCGCTCCAGGTGCTAGACCTTTATGTTATGTTAAGCATACTTTTATGTTATGTTAGTCATACATTTATGTTATGTAAATCATACCTTTAGGACCTTTATATTATATTAAGCAAACCTTTATGCAACGTTAAGCATACTTTTATTTAACGTTAATCATACTTTTATGTTATGTTAAGCATACATTTATGATTTTATGTTATATTAAGCATACCTTTAGGGTTTTTATGTTATGTTAAGCATACTTTTATATTATGTTAAACATACCTTTTAATTATGTTAGTCATACCTTTTAATTATGTTAGTTATACCTTATGTATTATATAAAAGTATGACTAATATTAATTAAAGGTATGCATAATATTTACATAAATGTATATATGTACAAATTAGGATTTTTTTGTGCTGAAATTATAGTTTTTTGGTCAAAATTAGGGTTTTTTTAGCCAAAATTAGGGTTTTTTTAAAAAAGTTAAAGTATTACATAAATGTATGCTTAACATAATATAAATGTATGCTAAACATAATATAAAGGTACGACTAACGCAACATAAATGTTAGGATAAAAAAAAAAGGAAGTGCCCGAATTCGGGTCGAATTCGGCCCGACCCGACCCGCATTGTATGGATCTAAGATCCATACAACACATGCACACAAGCCTCACTCTTTTATGAATGATTCTGCAGAGCTTCAATGAATAACAATAAATTATGCTTCAAAGTCTCTACTAAAGAGTTATTTATTATGAGATTTGTTAAGCACTTGATTTTACATGACAACTATTAAATATAATCAGCCATTACAGTCTACGTACGTCGCGCATCCAGCTAAATGATGAGAAGAGGTGGCATAAATTAGGATAAGAGGAAAGTATTCATTTTAGCATAAAAAATATAATTATTTACCTAAATTATCATAGAGGAAAGTATTCATTTTAGCATAAAAAATATAATTATATATTCAAATTACCATAATATATAATAGTATGCCACTTTCTACCACCAAATATAATAGTATGCCACTTTCTACCACCATTTTTGTCAAAGTCAACTTGATGATTGGACAATTATTATATTTTATTAATTAGTCAATTTTATAAAATCATTAATTATTGTATAATTTTGCATCAATTTTCCACGTGTATTAATTTCAATTGACTCATGAATTATTGTTTAATTTTTTTTAAATATATCCACGTGTAAGGACCTATTGCAACAATTAATTGGGTTGTGACTATTACACCAAATTTTTTGTTTTGTTTTGTTCTCATTCTTCATTATTGTCTTCATTGAATTTGGCCATGCATGTCAATTAATTCGATTGATGACAGTGCACCAATTTTTTTGTTTTTTCCTTCTCATTATTAAGTGTGAATTCACTTTATACTGTGAAATCACATGTAATTTTCCTCCGTTTGTTCTTCTATATAGGTTGATAATTTCAGTAGGAAATTATCAGACAACATTTTGAAGAACAAAACATTCGAGTATTTTTTCCGACATTTTGGCTCTTCGAAGAGTGGAAAAATTATTGTTGAAATAAGAAAGGTATGTTTACTAGTTAATAATCCTCATTTAACCCTATTTTTTGAGAAATTAGGTTTAATTTGTTTTCATATATGCTTGAATTGATATTTGGAATGGTTAAACGTGTTTAATTTTTCATTTGATAGAGTTAATTTGTTTGAATATATGCTTGAATTTATGTTTGAAATGGTTAAACGGGAAAAAATCGACGTTTGGAATGCAATAAATTTTGATTTTATAGTGATTGTATAGAATAATCACGTTTAACACTGTAATGATAGTGTTAAACGTGAATAAATTGAAAATTCACGAGTAACCCTATAATTGAAGTGTTTTGAGATAGAGGGGTATTTTGGTAATTTGGTCAAAAGGTTGACTTTGACCGGGACTCACGACTCCCGATGAACGGTATGTCGTTGGTGATGACTCGATAAAAAAATATGATGAAAAGAAACGGGATAGAAAACGAATCGAAAATTCACGGTTGGGATTTTTTCCCCGCGACGGGGAAAAAATACCCGTCGCCTCCCGGCAGCTGCCGAGAATTCTCGGCAGCGGGGGCACCCATGATCGGCAGCTGCCGAGAAATCTCGGCAGCGGGGGCACCCATGATCGGCAGCTGCCGAGTTTTCTCGGCAGCGGGGGGCGGGGCTTCCGGCAGCTGCCGAGAAAACTCGACGGGGATGGGCTACACGTGATTTTTGTGGGCTACACGTGAATATTTCAAAATTCACGTGTAGCCCACAAAAATCACGTGTAGCCCTTCCCCGTCGAGTTTTCTCGGCAGCTGCCGGAAGCCCCGCCCCCCGCTGCCGAGTTTTCTCGGCAGCTGCCGATAACGGGTGCCCCCGCTGCCGAGATTTCTCGGCAGCTGCCGATAACGGGTGCCCCCGCTGCCGAGTTTTCTCGGCAGCTGCCGAGCACGCCTGTCCCCGCTGCCGAGAAAACTCGACCAGACGGGGCAACACGTGATTTTTTCAAAATTCACGTGTAACCCTATAGTTTTAGGGCTACACGTGAATTTCACGTGTAGCCCTATAATTATAGGGCTACACATGAATTTTGAAACAAATCACGTGTAGCTTTGAAAAATTCACGTGTAGCCCCGTGTGGTCGAGTTTTCTCGGCAGCGGGGGCGGGCGTGCTCGGCAGCTGCCGAGCACGGCCGCCCCCGCTGCCGAGAAATCTCGGCAGCTGCCGAGCACGCCCGCCCCCGCTGCCGAGAAAACTCGGCAGCTCCCGAGCACGCCCGCACCCGCTGCCGAGAAAACTCGGCAGCTCCCGTCAGCCGTCTCCCGTCGGGCGCGCATGCTCCCGTCACCTGCCTCCCGTCGGGCGCGCGCTCCCGTCACCCGGCTCCCGTCGGGTGCGTGCATCCAAACACTTGTCTCCCGTCGGGCGTGCGCTCCCGTCACCCGTCTCCCGTCGGGCGGGCCTGCTCCGGGCACCTGTCTCCCGTCGGGCGCGTGCTCCCGTCACCCGTCGCGCGCGCCCCATACCGCGCCTCGTTTTTTAAAATCCCGTTTAAAAAATATAATAATTAAAATTGGACAATTAAATTTCATATTGAATTATTTCCCCTTTAATAAATTTATTTAATCTCCGTTTAATAATCCGCACGTACTAAAAGTAATTTCCTAATCCGGCTTGCATAATATATACGTAATTTCAATTTAAAAATTAATAATCCCAATTTCAGAATTCAAGTAACATAATATCGTAATCGAACTTAAATTTTTGTACTAATTTTTTTAATATCCGTTTATTAATCAACACTTAATTTTGAAATAATTTCCTAATATTTTATAAATATTATGTAAATATGACTGAAAATAATCCTCTTTAATAATCCCCATTCCATAATTTTAACAACATAGTTTCCTCGACCCGTTTCGATTTTTTTTCTCGGTTTTTTTTTCTCTCCATTCAATATTCAACTCTTCACTCATTAATTATTTTCTCGAAAATCTCATGATGAGAAAATTGTATAATTATAATTGGACAATTACATATCATATTGAATTATTTCCCCTTTAATAAATTTATTTAATCTCCGTTTAATAATCCGCACGTCATAAAAGTAATTTCCTAATCCGCCTTGCATAATATATACGTAATTTCAATTTAAAAATTAATAATCCCAATTTCAGAATTCAAGTAACATAATATCGTAATCGAACTTAAATTTTTGTACTAATTTTTTTAATATCCATTTATTAATCAACACTTAATTTTGAAATAATTTCCTAATATTTTATAAATATTATGTACATATGACTGAAAATAATCCTCTTTAATAATCCCCATTCCATAATTTTAACAACATAGTTTCCTCGACCCGTTTCGATTTTTTTTCTCGATTTTTTTTTCTCTCCATTCAATATTCAACTCTCCATTCCATTTTTTTAGTTTCTAGGTTAAACCAACATTAGGTGTTCATAACACTGAGTCATGACTTCCATAATTAATTATTGTTGGTGTTTAGAATCGGCTATAGTTGTTGTTTTATTTTATTTGTTACCAGTTATGTGTTGCCTATTACGTGTTTCATGTTTCTCACCATTTTTTTTTGAATTTTTATGCAGCATAAAAAAAAATGACTATTGAAGTTATTGTATGGTACGGTGGCTATTGGGAAGGTTTAGAATACACGAACGGTTTTGAAGAGGTCATTCACCTTCAGGAACGAACCCTATTTCAGTTATTGTCTTCCATTCATGAAGTTGTGGGTGCCGATATGACGCAGTGGGGTTATACGATTCACTCGCTGCTCGATTCTGCCGGAAGACTGAGGAAGATAAAAATAAAAAATACAGAAGTTTTGCAGCGAATTTTGGCCCAAATCGATGGGGCTCTTGTTGTTTTCGTTAGTTTGACGAGGTTGAATGTTGGAAGTTCAGGTGTTGTCGTGTCCCCCGAGCCGGATAATACACTCCCTAGTGTTGGTTCGTCTTATTCAGACATTCCAGAACACCATGTCACCCCAGATGAGTACAGTCAACCCAGTTGGGAAATTAGTCCATCGTTTTCTTCAACCCAAACGGATCCACCTTCATATGTCTACACCGACCACGGTCCCTATTTTGCTTCGGTTCCCCTTGGACTCCAATCCGACCCGGGTTTTCACGCAAGATGGGGAATCCCCACTGAAAGTGACACTACTCATTTTGCCAGTTCATCCGGAATGCAGTGGGATCCTTCACCACCGGAGCATGATCGAAATGACTTTGGTGGCAGACTCGATCTAAATATGGACCTACACAGTGAGGGACATGAAGCTGTACAACCATGTGAACAGTTTGCTGAAACAACATCTGTAGGTGCATCCGATCGGGAAGACGATGGTGAAAGTGGTAATCGTGCTCCCTTCAGTATTTATTACAAATTTTAAGCTTCGTTAATTTAATGTTTCATTATTTTTGATTATGATATTATGTCTACAGGTTCGGACGATCAAGGCGATGATTTTGAATTCAATACTGATCAGGAGAATGCCGTGGATGCTGAGCAACGAGAGGAGTATGAGGAATTCTGTTCGTATATATTGCGACCGGAGTGGTCTATCCCCCATATGTGGGAGACCGAGCTACCCACGGCAGGACAATTAGAAACCGATGAACAGGTAACGTACGTGCTGCAAAAAGGCTCCACCTTCTGCAGCAAGGAGGAGCTGCAGACTACTGTTGGGATGCACCATCTGGAAAACAAAATACAGTATCGTGTGGGTCATTCCGACACCAAAAGATGGTCTGCGCATTGCCCACACGAAGACTGTAGTTTCATGATATTTGCGACACAAAAATATGGGATTTAGAAGATCTCAACGAGTGTCTTGCAGCACAGTTGTGCGTCGGATCTAAACCGTAGGTCTCCACTGCGCCTTCCTTCTAAATTGGTCGGTGCATATTTCGCCGACACACTGCGCAAGGAAAAATCGACCATCGGGCCGAAAGGGATCATTGATGAAATGAACCGGCGGCATGGGTTGACACTAAGTTATAAGTCAGCTTTGAAGGCGAAACGCCATGCCATGTTCCTCGCCTACGGTGATCCGAAAAAATCCTTTTGGAACTTGCCATCCTACCTGCAGGTGTTGAAGGACACCAATCCTCGTTCTTATACAGGCTTGGAGACCGACGAGAGTGGGAAATTCAAATACGTGTTCTACGCCCTAGCGGCCTCAATAATGGGATTTGTTTCATATGCACGGCCGGTAATTGTGGTGGATGGATGTCACTTAAAGGGTTCGTATAAGGGAATCGGATTTGTGGCAGTTACTCAAGACGGAAATGATCAAATATTTCCTCTTGCAATCGGCATTGGAAACATTGAAAATGATGAATCATGGACATGGTTTCTACAAAATGTCCGTGCGGCTTTCGGATGCCCAGATCACCTCCTTATTGTGTCCGATCAACACCGGAGCATTGAAAATGCCATCAACATTGCCTACCCAGAGGCGACTCATGGGCTGTGTTGCTTTCATTTACAGCAAAATTTGGCCAGGTATGGAGCACACCTAGTGGGACTTTTCAAGAGAGCTGCCTATTGTTATGATCGCGACGAGTTCGATAGGTACGTTACAAACCAATTCACTCGCAAAGTAAATTTGCATTTTGAATAGTCCACCTATACAAATTGACCACATCTTTTGACTTGTTTTTTCAGGTACATGAACAATTTGAACGCATCGGAGGTTCAGGGTGCGATAAACTCATTAAATAGAACGGGGCAGAACAGATGGTCACGCGTGCATTGTCCGGTTCGTCGGTTTAACTTCATGACGTCAAATGCTGCCGAGACGTGGAATGCTCGCCTTCTTAGGGTGCGGAGGCTTCCCGTTTGTTCATTTTTAGAGGGGGCCCGAAAGATTATTGAGAAGTGGTTTTATGAAAGAAGCACGGCGGTTGAAGATAGAGAAGAATTCCTGACGAAGGCGGTGCACGATCGAGTCATCGAATACTTAAAGCTTGGCCGACATATGATTGTCGATAAGCTTGGACGGCACAAATTCAAGGTCACGGATCATTCGAGGATTTTCATCGTTGACTTGAACTCAAAAATGTGCACATGTAACGTTTTCCAGAACGACCTGATACCATGCTCGCATGCCTGTGCCGCCATAAGGTATGTAATTCAGGTGACAATATGGTTTTGCTTCTTTTATTTGTTTCAATTAGAAATTATCTTACATCACTAGACGTACAAAACAATGCTTTGGCTGCAGTGTGGGGAACCAATCAGTTACTGAATACGTTTCTCCGTACTACACGACGGCTTCGTTAAGGGGAATGTGGTCTGGTGTCGTCACCCCTGTGCCCGACCCGAATGAGTGGAATGTGTGCGAGGAAGTTCGTAATGTACTTTGTCGGGCACCTGACAAACCAAGACAAGCTGGTCGCCCCAAGGGTAAACGAATTCCGTCAACAGGTGAGTTTTCAGGCCGAACGAGGGGAACAGGGCCATGTGGTCTTTGTGGCGGTTCCGGTCATAACATAAGTAGATGCCCCGAACATGTTGCACGAATATCTGAAGATCAGCCCCATGAGGGAGTCGGTGATGATAATCAGACAACAGGGCAGCCGCAAGTGAGGACGAGAAGACGCAAGAAATGCAGTTTGTGTCGTTCAGAAGATCATACTAGAAGAAAGTGTCCTCTCTATCAGCAAGGCAATCCTGAGGAGTAAGATGGCCAATATGTGTATAGTATGCCCACACATTCATCGTGATGCAAATCTGACCCCTGTGTTTTGTACCCTGGTGTCCTTGTTTCAATATGTGGATGTAAAATGTTTGATCACTTGTTTTTTTCGTAGACAAATAGTTTGAATCTGTAAGTCAGGTGAATATGGATTACGAACACAGGACTGAGCTTTTTTTTCATGCTCTCTGGAGTTTGACCGTCTTTTTTCGTGTGCTTATGTATTGATTTGAATGTGTTAGTTGCCTTTTTTTGGTGATTTTTCAGATGATTTCATTCATCTCTCCTTTTTTAACGATTTTACTATAAAAGTTTATGTTTTGATTTGAATATGTTAGACACACTTTTTTGGTGATTGTTCACATTATTTGTTTTCGGGACGATCACTGTCAAATTTTTACCCACAAAAAAATATGTCCACCACGGAATAAAGCATGCAAACACTAATACATTGAAACTGACGTTAGAAAATGAAATCAAACAAGCCTAGTATGCTCTGCAACACTATGTCGACGAGAAAAAATCACGAGCAACCGTGTCCCCATCGGTACTCCATCTATAGATATCGAAGCCCATCCTTCGTCGAATCTTGTTTATACCCTCGTTCAAATAGGGTCTAGGCCAAATACGAGTTAGACAACACTCGATGGACATGAGGGCATATATGGCGCAAGAACTGTTGTCCGTCTGTACATAACATTTGGCCTCTTCTCCTGTGTACAACTCATACTCGAGGGGCATGGGAAACTCACGTAAGCCCTGTTCTCGTCTTCGCTCATTGAAGGATGCGTGCTCAAATAGAGCTGGGAGAACACGTCTTAGTGGTAGTGTCTGTACCAGCCGACGTTCCTCCTTTATGTTGTCGTACGTGTGCCTCATGCTATCATACATGATGACACGTCCTCGATAAAGTTGAATCTCAACGGCCACCCAATGCTCGTTCATATTGATCACTGTAAGGACCTGCACCGCAGATATTATTAGTACGTATTTGAGCACATAATTTCTCCACGAATTAAATGAGAACCTTTTTAGTACGAGTATAGTAATAAATTATGCTCACACTATCCACGTAACTCCACCATGGTCTGATGCGGTGCCACCTAGGCATGTGACCTCGTAGGTAGGGCATTAATAGCTCTAAAGATGCAGCTGAGAAGTACTCCCTTTTCGGCGTGATGTTGTCCCTAATATGCTCGGGCTCGCCGGCGTGCGCCTCAGCGAAGGCGGCCTTACATTTTTCCTGGTCCGAAATTTGCAAATAATTGTTAGTACGTTTAGTTCGAGCTTGACCCGTGTAGAGTAATAGTAGGAGAAGGATCATTACAAAAAAATGTGTGTCCACTATCTGTATCCTGCCAGCCCACTTTTCATCGCGTTTGACATTGACGAACTTCGCACTGGACTGGAGGATGCCGAGGTATGCATCAATCGGCTGTGTAGACAAGGACCAACCATTACGATAGACTCAGTTTCAATCAGACGTGAGTTATAACAATGTGAACTGGCGGCGATGCCCACGCATTTTGTAATAACAATACGAACCTCAAAGTCGACGTCCACATCCGGGGCCACGAATTTACTGAAAAATTCCGGGTTTTCGGTGCAGCCGGACCCCACATTCAGCCTGAAATATGAACATGAACATTAGTATGTCATTCATTAGCAATAAGATATCATCGAGTGACGAAATAAGAAAGGGGACAAACTCTTCGGCGTTCTTTCCGCTGGCCATGTATCGCTCGAACTCCTCCTCCTTTGCCTTCTTTCTTGGTCGTCTTTCATTCTTTATGAACGGGCTGAGGACATATTTACTCGGAGCTCTCAGCCTAACACCATGGATGCCGGCACTTGTACTAGGCAAAATATTTGAAGAGCTGGCGGCCTCTGACCCATCATCCTCATTTCCAGCAGTCGGTGTGGTCTCCAAAAGGGTCCTGCCTGCTGTAGAAGTCCCCAAATCAAAATGAATCGGGGATATGTGTCCCTCGGGGTGGATCTTGTCTGAAGGTACGACGGGAGTCGTATCAGTGGGTACGTCGCCATGTGGACGATAGAAAGACGCATGCCATCCGGATGTAGGTTGAGAAGGGTAATACTGCTCGTCCGGTGGGTAGAACTGCTCGTGGTAGGAGGGTCGATTGTTGTAGTACTCCGAGATCCCATACTGGATCATGTTTGCAATCTCCAGCTCCAAACGCTCATACTCCTCACGTCTTCGCTCATCCACCTCATTGATCCTACCATCGACGTATGATCGAAGCTCAGAGAACTGGTCACCGACATACCCTGGTAATCCCGTAAGGCCTGCATTCATTGATTCGAAGCCTGTGCTGAACATGTTCCGGAGCTCGTCAAACATCACACCAACAGCAGGTGCAGAAGAATCTCCATAACCGATGTGTGAGGGACCTGTCTCGTCGACGATAGGGGTGGTCTGGGGGGATACGATGGCGACTGGAAACCACCGAAGTCATGAAACTGCTCGTCATATGGGGGACAACTCTCGATCGGACGGGAAGGTAGGCCGTAATCACTCTACAGCGGAATGTCGTGCAGGTCCAGAGAGACAGGGACATCAACATAAGTCGGTACGAGATCCTCCTCCTCCTCCTCCTGTACCCCCAATTCGTCGCCCGCCGGCACGTGTGACAAGGACCCACGTCGTCGAGTACTCTCGCTTGCAGTCAATGTGGGCCGGCGGGACCGCATAGTCCTCGACGCCTGGGGGGGCCGCAATCATGCCTTCACTCAAGACGGCGGTGGGCCTCCGTGGGCGACCCCGTCTTGACTGGGTCGGCATCTGGACACCGTCTGCGAGATCCTGATCCAGGTATTGCAAGTACAATTGGCTCCTCTCACGACGCTCAACCCGAAGGTTCTCATGACACTCGAGACCCTGCAGTAGAGATAGTCACAATGCAATTTGTGAGTAAGAGAAATATAAATGCATGTAATCACATAGAAACTTTGCATTTAATTAAAGGTGGTCTGAACAAACCTCATGATCAAGCTCCCTCGACACGTCCTCTTCTGGCCTTTTCGTCGACCACCTCAGAAGCCTCGGTAATACGTTGTGAGACTTCGAAAGCCGTTTCCCGGCATATACACCGGTGTATGGAATCGCTTCAAAAGCCCATATCTGAAAAGATCGAAGAACATTCAAAGTTAATTGTCAAGTTCAATTATTGAAGCCTAGTATGAAACAAGACCAAATTATGATGTTAACACTAACCATTAGGGCTAATGAGAATCCATAGAAGTGGTACGAGGGGGGCCTGGTTGCAGTTGGCGGGGGCAGCGAAGCTGGTAGTTGGTTGATTTTGCCGAGAAGATGGAGATAAGAAATCTTACCCCAGGGAAAGCTCTCCCATCGATCCTCGTCCTCGACTAAATCCCAAACCCAAGGGTCAACTGAAGTGGTGAGTGGGTCAACTCCAAGCAAAACTGAGTAGAAGAGGATAATCTTAGCAATCTTCATCGTGTCATCAGCACGTGCTACAAACTCCTCTGCTCTAAACCGCTTAAGAAGATCCGCCACAGATATTCTATCCTCGCCTTCAGAAATTCGATAAAACACGCCATCCAACTGCTGCGGCCTCGACAGAACGATCGGCCTAAATGTAGAGTCACCAAACCGTAATCCCGTCACCAGGGCGAACTCAGTCCTACAAAATCGACAAAGCCGACGGTCTCCACCAATGTGAAACCACACCTCATCCGTCGGAGTATCGGGCCCACGCACCTCACGTGATATAAGGGCGTGTAAAAAGCTCTTGCAACTGTCATTCTCAGTTGCCCAGCGCAGAAAATGGCCGAAGCAGCTCGTCTGAAAATCGGTCACACAATCGTCCTGAGTTTTTTGGAGGATTTGCCTTATGTATCCTAGTACTCGGACACGTGTGTACGAGTTAATGTATGCCAGCGTCGTCTGATACTCCGGACGCACCCAATCGACCTGAAAAGGAGAAAAGAACTGTTGGTCACATTAATTCATACATTAATATACAAAATGAAATGACATATGTGAATTAATATGATACGATGTTTCATGAAAAAAAAAGATATGAAACTTATAAAGGTTGGATTTTTGCTTGACCAAATTAGTAGAGCTGGATAAAACGTAGATTTATAAATTACATTAAAAGAATGCTAACCGACCATTATTATAAATTTAAAAAGTTTAAATGATCCAGTCAACTACGGAAACAATTAAATTGGGAAAAAAAACGAGTAATCCAAATTATGTTCGTATTATGCAAGACGGATGAATAAATTATTTTCATTACGTGCTGATTGTTAAACCGATAATAAAAAAAATCATTAAAGGGGAAATAATTCAATATAATATGTAATTGTCCAATTATAATTATTAAATTTTTCCATCATGAGATTTTCGAGAAAATAATTAATGAGTGAAGAGTTGAATATTGAAAGGAGACCAAAAAAAATGGGAAAAAAAAATTCGTAACGGGTCAAGAAAACTATGTTGTTATAATTATGGAATGGGGATTATTAAAGAGGATTATTTTCACTCATATGTACATAATATTTATAAAATATTAAGAAATTATTTCAAAAGTAAGTGTTGATTAATAAGCGGATATTAAAAAAATTAGTACAAAAATGTAAGTTCGATTACGATATTATGTTACTTTAATTCTAAACTTGGGATTATTAATTTTTAAATTGAAATTATGTATCTACGATGCAAGACGGATTAAGAAATTATTTTTAGTACGTGCGGATTATTAGACGGAGATTAAATAAATTTATTAAACGGGAAATAATGAAATATGATATTTAATTGTCCAATTACAATTATTAAATTTTTAAATCAGGAATTTTCAAAAAAATATTTAATAAGTGAAGAGTTGAATATTGAAAGGAGACCAAAAAAATGGAAAAAAATATCGTAACGGGTCGACGAAACTATGTTGTTATACTTATGGAATGAGGATTATTAAAGAGGATTATTTTCAGTCATATGTACATAATATTTATAGAATATTAGGAAATTATTTCAAAAGTAAGTGTTGATTAATAAACGGATATTAAAAAAATTAGTACAAAAATTTAAGTTCGATTACGATATTATGTTACTTTAATTCTGAAATTGGGATTATTAATTTTAAAATTGAAATTACGTATATATTATGCAAGCCGGATTAAGAAATTATTTTTAGTACATGCGGATTATTAAACGGAGATTAAATAAATTTATTAAAGAGGAAACAATGAAATATGATATTTAATTGTCCAATTTTAATTATTAAATTTTTTAAACGGGATTTTAAAAAACGAGGCGCGGTACTGGGGCGCGCGCGACGGGTGACGGGAGCACGCGCCCGACGGGAGACAGGTGCCGGGAGCAGGCCCGCCCGACGGGAGATGGGTGACGGGAGCGCACGCCCGACGGGAGACAGGTACCGAGAGCACGCACCCGACGGGAGCCGGGTGACGGGAGCGCGCGCCCGACGGGAGGCAGGTGACGGGAGCATGTGCGCCCGACGGGAGACGGCTGACAGGAGCTGCCGAGTTTTCTCGGCAGTGGGGGCGGGCGTGCTCGGCAGCTGTCGAGTTTTCTCGGCAGCGGGGGCGGGCGTGCTCGGCAGCTGCCGAGTTTTCTCGGCAGCGGGGGCGGGCGTGCTCGGCAGCTGCCGAGTTTTCTCGACAGCTGCCGAGCACGCCCGCCCCCGCTGTCGAGAAAACTCGACCAGACGGGGCTACACGTGATTTTTTCAAGGCTACACGTGATTTTTTTCAAAATTCATGTGTAGCCCTATAATTATAGGGCTACACGTGAAATTCACGTGTAGCCCTTAAATTATAGGGTTACACGTGAATTTTGAAAAAAACACGTGTTGCCCCGTCTGGTCGAGTTTTCTCGGCAGCGGGGGCGGGCGTGCTCGGCAGCTGCCGAGTTTTCTCGACAGCTGCCGAGCACGCCCGCCCCCGCTGTCGAGAAAACTCGACCAGACGGGGCTACACGTGATTTTTTCAAGGCTACACGTGATTTTTTTCAAAATTCATGTGTAGCCCTATAATTATAGGGCTACACGTGAAATTCACGTGTAGCCCTTAAATTATAGGGTTACACGTGAATTTTGAAAAAAACACGTGTTGCCCCGTCTGGTCGAGTTTTCTCACGCCCGCCCCCGCTGCCGAGAAAACTCGGCAGCTGCCGAGCACGCCCGTCCCCGCTGCCGAGAAAACTCGGCGGCTCCCGTCAGCAGTCTCCCGTCGGGCGCGCATGCTCCCGTCACCTGCCTCCCGTCGGGAGACGACGGGGATTTTTGCTCCCGTCGCCGGGAACGCGCAACGACCTTTTTTTTTGATTCGTTTTCTATCCAAATCTCGTTTTTTTTTTCATCATACTTTATCATCGGGTTTTCGCCAACGAGATAGTGGGTCCTGGTCAAAGTCAACCATTTCACCTAATTACCAAAGTACCCCTAAATCTTAAAACACTTAAATTATTGGGAAAAAAATTCCCATTTTTTTACAGTATTTTTGATGAATTATTCCCTAAAATTACAGTGTTAATCTTGAATTATTAATTATAATTACACGTGATTAAACATGCATATTTTCGATTAAACGTGATTATTTTCGATTATGGCCATTTAACCCTTTCAAACATCAATTCAAGCACATATTCAAACAAATTAACCCTATCAAATTCAAATTTAAACCCAATTAACCATTCCAAACATGAATTCAAGCATATATGAAAAGAAATTAAACCTAATCCCCAATTAATTTGGGGTTCAATTGGAATTCAAATCCACGTTTAACCCTCCGTTTCTTCAACTAATACTCAACAAATTCGAAGTATTAAGACATATTTCCAACAAATTCAACAAAATTTCAACAAATTCTCAAGAAATTTCAGAAAATTCGAAACTTAATGTCAACAAATTTGTGAAAAAACGAGGGATAAATCACTAACCTCTCCTTCTTCGTTTGACATCTTCGTCTTACACGTGAATTTTCACCAAAAAATCGAAGCTTTACACGTGAATTTGAGCTCAATTTTTGAGCTCAAAAATGGGGGAAAAACTGGTGTCTTGCAGCGGCTGTTCGTGCGTTTGGAAAGGGAGAGAAAGTGAGAGAAAGGGTTTGGGGGTGGGGTAGGTTAGGTGAGAGAAATTCCTCTTTTGTTGACTCATTAAACATTCTTTGATTAATTGTTATTGGGTAATAATTGCATAATTCAAAGTCAATCAAAAATGGTGGTATTTTTGGCCATACTTTTAAATTTGATGGTATAAACTATCTCACTTTTATTTTTGATGGTAAAAAAACACCTATTTTATTTTTGGTGCTATTTTGGGTCATATTTTATAGTAATTGTGGTAATTTTGGTTGCTATCCCATTATCATAATATATAATAGTGTGAACTTTAATATCACAAAATATAATAGTATGCCACTTTTTACCACATTTTTTGTGAAAGTCAACTTGGATGATTGGACAATTAATATATTTTATTGTTTTGGTCAATTGGGACAAATATTTCCTCATTAATTTTTTTTTATTTTTTTCTGGAACAATGGATAAGAGGCACGTGTAGTAATATGGTTGCAACAATTAATTTGGCCATGCAACTATTACACCAAATCTTTTGTTTTTTTTTTCTCATTATTTATTGTCCATGCGCGTGTATTAATTGGATCACACCAATTTTTTTGTTTTTTTCTTCTCATTATTTACTGTGAATTCACTTTATATTGTGAATTCACATGTAATTGTCCTGTGTATTCTTCATCTATATAGGTTGATAATTTCAGTACGAAATTATCATACAACATTTTGAAAAACAAATTATCTGAATTTTTTTTTCGACATTTTCACTCTTGGAAGATTGGAAGAATTATTGTTCAAATAAGAAATGTATGTTTAATAGTTAATAATCCTCATTTAACCCTATTTTTTGAGGGATTAGGTTTAAGAATTATTGTTCTATGCTTGAATTCATGTTTGGAATGGTTAAACGGGTTTAATGTTGCATTTCATTGGGTTAATTTGTTTGAATATGTTCGTGAATTTATGTTTGGAATGGTTAAACGGGTTTAAATTTTAATTTGATAGGGTTAATTTGTTTGAATATGTGCTTCAATTGATGTTTGAAAGGGTTAAATGAGCATAATCGACGTTTGGAATGGTATAAATTTCCACTTTATAGTGATTATAGGGAATAATCACGTTTAACCCTATAATTATAGTGTTAAACATGAATGAATTGAAAATTCATGTTTAACCCTATAATTATAGGGTTTTAAGATTGAGGGGTATTTTGGTAATTAGGTCAAATGGTTGATTTTGACCGGGACCCACGACCCCCGGTCAACGATATCTCATTGGCGACGACTCGATGATAAAGTATGATGAAAAGAAATGAGATTTGGATAGAAAACGAATCGAAAATACGGCATCGCGAGCGTTCCCGGTGATGGGAGAAAAAAACCCCGGCGTCTCACGGAAGCTGCCGAGTTTTCTCGACAGCGGGAGTGGCGGGGGTTACAGCTGGGGTTAAACGTGAATTTTTTAGGGTTAAACGTGAATTTTCATGTTTAACCCCCGCTGTTGAGAGCCCGTGCCCCGACTACCGAGAAAACTCGACAGCTGCTAAAAACGGGGTCCCGGTGTGCGCGCTCCCGTCACCCGTCACTCGTCGCGCGTGCGCTTCCGTCACTCGTCACCTGTAGTGCGCGCGCTCCCATCACCCGTCTCCCGTCGCGCGCGCACTCCCGTCACCCGTCGCGCGCGCGCTCCCATCTCCCATCTCCCGTCGCGTGCGCGCCTCCCCCCTCACCTGTCGGGCGCGCCCGTGCACCACGCCCGCACCCCCTTTTTTAAAATCCCGTTTTAAAATTTTAATAATTATAATTGGACAATTAAATATCATATTTGAATAATTCCCCTTTAATAAATTTTTGTAATCTCCGTTTAATAATCAACTCGTAATAAAAATAATTTTTTAATCCATCTTATATAATAGATACATAATTTGAATAACCAATAGATACAAATTTTAATTATGAAATTGGGATTATTAAATTGGTTATTCAAATTATGTATCTATTATATAAGATGGATTAAGAAATTATTTTTATTATGTGATGATTATTAAACGGAGATTAAATAAATTTATTAATGGGAAATTATTCAAATATGATATTTAATTGTCCAATTATAATTATTAAAATTTTAAAACGGGATTTTTAAAAAGGGGACGCGGTGCGCTGGCGCGCCCAACGGGTGATGGGGGAGGCGCACGCGCGACGGGAGACGGGTGATGAGAGCATGCGCACGACGGGACATAGGTGCCGGGAGCGCGCGTGCGGGACAGGGGTGACGGGAGCGCGCGTAACGGGACACGGGTGATGGGAGCACGTCCGATGTGTGACGGGTGATGGAGCGCGCACGCGATGGGAGACGGGTGACGGGAGCACGCGTGCGACGGGAGACGGGGGATGGGAGCGCGCGCGCGATGGAGACGGGAGACGGTTGACAGGAGTGCACGCGCAACGGGTGATGGAAACGCGCGCACACCGGGACCTCGTTCTCGGCAGCTGCAGAGTTTTCTCGGCAGTTGGGGCATAGGCTCTCGGCAGCCAGGTCACGGGCTCTCGGTAGTTGCCAAGTTTTCTTTGCAGCGGGGGTTAAACGTGAATTTTTTAGGGTTAAACGTGAACTTTGACCTAATTACCAAAATACCTGTAACATCCTTGACCCAAAACATACATGTCATTTGGCATTCATTTCATGCATTCATTCCATAATACATTTAAAACATAGCATATTGGTATTCGTAAAGAATTTGGAATAATACTTGGTTTGAAAATAAATAGTAGAAATCATTTAGAAATATAGAAAAGACTACAAAAAATATAATGTATCATATATAGTGTATTTGTTTATCTAATTGCTAGAATAATTATTAAAAAATTAAACAAAAAGAAAAATATGTAAAGAAAAGAAAAGTCAATCACTTGAAGTCTTCTTATTCATCTAATCTAAGTCCCTAAGTAAGATAAGAACAAGTAGATAGAAAGAAGTAATAGAAGAAGGGAAAAACAAAGAAAAAGAAAGGAAGAGAAGGGTATCAACGAAGGTGTGCCAAGAAGAAGAAGAAGGAGAAAAAGAGTAAGAAAATTCTGTTCTGTTTTGCTTCATGATTTTCAGATAATTCGAGTTCGATTTTGTTAAATTGTTAAACATAAAACTTGTAGAGAATCATGTCTTTTAGCTGGTTGTAAAATTTTGAAATATTTGGAGTTAAACTCGATTTTTTATGATTTTTCAAACAAAGTGTGAATTTGAAAGTTTGTGCTGTCGAAAATAAGCTGTCCATCGTATTGTCGAAGTTTCTGGTAATTTTAGAGACGGATTTGGGGAAAACTTAAAACATGAAAGTTATAGCTCTATTTCTTAGCTAAATCCAGAAAAAAACCGTGAATTATTTGGTTAAGTATTGAGGGATATCTTGGCAAATTACAGAGATGGGTTTCATACGACTCTGTTTCGAAAAACTGTTAAGTGTGCTGTAATTGTAGCTTAATTTTAAGCACGTTGGGGCTGAATTAGGAAAAATGTTAAACATAAAAGTTGTAGAGCTATGTGTGAAGTTTCTACATAAATTTACCTTGTTGAAATTGGAATTTTATAGCTCAAGTTATAGGGTAAATACGGAACATGGTCGAATATGTCGAAAGAATAAAAATTGCTAGAATCTTATATTATATGTATATATGCAATAAATGGAATTAAACATACATGCATCGCATTTCATTGCATAATGGAAATAAATATATTAAGGGGACGATTAGGCTAAATTGTATTGAATCGTATAGGAGCGCGGGCTGTAGAACGAGAGGAGGAAGCAGAGTGACGAACAAATTGCTTATCCAAGCCGGGTGAGTGTAAACCATATATATGACTTATATGCTATGTGATTTATACGCAATTGGATGCAATTTATATGAAATGTTTGTTATGTGAGTATAAATCGTATATGTGAATTATACGCAATGTGACGTGATTTATATGCAAGGTTGTTATATGTGATCTATAAGAAATATGTATTGATATGAATTGTCATTGGATCAAAGGATATATTGGTAAATGTATATCGAATTATATGTTCAAAATGATTGATATGTTGCATTACATATGGCATGAAATTAAAAGGTCTGTGACTGTCTTGCTATGGATCTGTATACACAGTGGAGACCTTCGAATCAAATTCATATTGGAGACCTACGGGTCTATAGCACAGTGGAGACTTTCGGGTCATAATCATATTGGAGACCTACGGGTCTATAGTACAATGACATATTGGAAATTTCGGGACAGATCCAAGCTTGAACAGTTCACAAAATAATAAATCGGACATAGTGGCATTTGCACATATATGATTATATTGTTGATTAATGTTAATGATTGTTAATTATTTGTTATTTAATTAAAGTAATGGTTTATATTCACTGAGTTGCGACTCATAAAAATCGCATATTTTTTTTAGGTTCGATAACTCTTTTGATGTGGATTATATATATAAATATCACGCTATACTAGGTCGGCCTGCTGATGCCTCGTGCAACCTTCTCCTCTCCCTCATTTTGCATTTTGGAACGCATGTATCATGTTTGTATTTAATATGTATTACAATGGGATTTGGGTTATGTGATATAATCTTATACGATATTAGTCGTTAAATAATATTTTTATGCTTATATGGATAAATGAAACGTCAGTATAATTTGTCTACATGATAAATATTAAATTGAGAGATATACGTCATAGGGGTATAGGGTGTTACAATACCCCTCAATCTTAAACCCTAAAATTATAGGTTTAAACGTGAATTTTCAATTTATTCACGTTTACCACTATAATTATAGGGTTAAACGTGATTATTCCCTATAATCACTATAAAATCGAAATTTATATCATTCCAAACGTCGATTATGCCCGTTTAACCCTTTAAACATCAATTGAAGCACATATTCAAACAAATTAACCCTATCAAATTAAAATTTAAACCCGTTTAACCATTCCAAACATGAATTCACGAATATATTCAAACTAATTAACC
This sequence comes from Scutellaria barbata, assembly GCA_028654395.1. Taxonomy (NCBI): domain Eukaryota; kingdom Viridiplantae; phylum Streptophyta; class Magnoliopsida; order Lamiales; family Lamiaceae; genus Scutellaria; species Scutellaria barbata. Next base: position 396,390 of record CM053644.1, read on the forward strand.
CCATGAAATGCAAAATTAAACTTGTTTAACCATTCCAAACATGAATTCAAGCATAGAACAATAATTCTTAAACCGAATCCCTCAAAAAATAGGGTTAAATGAGGATTATTAACTATTAAACATACCTTATAATTCACGTTTAACCCTATAATTATAGTATTAAATGTGAATTTTCAATTTTAATCCTACATGAAATTTTCTTTTAAAAACCATTTAACCCCCCCCCCCCTTTTTGCAATTCTTTACTAATTTCTTTCCTTGGTTCTTTTTTTTCCTGGTTTTTTTTTATTTTTATTTTGTTAGTCCATTTTTATGTTAATAACTTTTATTATTCCTACAATGTCTATATCTAATCTTTTTCTGTCACATTTAAAGAAATTCCAAAGCTTTTGTTGAACACATATTCAATATTCCAAATCTATTTCATAGGGTTAAACGTGAATTTTCAATTTATTCACGTATTTATTCACGTTTAACACTATAATTATAGTGTTAAACGTGATTATTTTCTATAATTAAACGTGATTAAACATGCATATTTTCGATTAAATGTGATTATTTTTGATTATGCCCGGTTAACCCTTTCAAACATCAATTCAAGCACATATTTAAACAAATTAACCCTATCAAATTCAAATTTAAACTCAATTAACTATTCCAAACATGAATTCAAGCATATATGAAAAGTAATTAAACCTAATCCCTAAATAGTTTAGGGTTCAATTGGAATTGAAATCGACGTTTAACCCTCCGTTTGTTCAACTAATACTCAACAAATTCGAAGTATTAAGACATATTTCCAATAAATTCAACAAAATTTCAACAAATTCTCAAGAAATTTCAACAAATTCCAACCTTAATTTCAACAATTTTCTGAAAAAACGAGGGATAAATCACTAACATCTTCTTCTTGGTTTGACATCTTCGTCTTAAACGTGGATTTTCACCAAAAAATCGAAGCGTTAAACGTGGATTTTTGAGGTCAATTTTAAGCTCAAAAAATGGTGAAAATGGAGCAAACAACAGGGCTGCGAACGAGAGGAGAAAAGGGTTTCAAAATTGTGGGGGAGGTGAGAGAAAATCCTTTTTGACTCATAGATTTCCTTTGACCAAATTATTATTGGGTAATAATTTGGTCATCAAAGTCAATCAAAAAATGTGGTATTTTTTGCCCTACTTTTATATTTGATGGTATAAAGTATCTCACTTTTATTTTTTATGGTAAAAAAATGTCAATTTTATTTTTGGTGCTATTTTGGGTCATACTTAATATTAATTGTGGTAAATTGGGTTGCTATCCCATTAGGATAAATCTAGTTTAATGATTAAATGTCACAAATTGAGGGAGAATGAAAGCCAACTTTTAAGTTGGTGTTTCATCTTATATTTCATTATTTTTAATTGATGACATGTGTAAATTGATGATGCAATCTTTTACACTTTATGTAATGATTATTTTGAAACACTAGATAAAACACCAATTGGAATAAAGATCCTATTTTATAATAGGAAGCCCATCAAAATATAAGGAACAATCCAATTCTCCTATAAATAATCGGGCTGTATACATAACAATTTGCACTAGAAGGAAAAAATGTCATCAAAACTAATTGAGTTTATTACTTAAATTGTCCAATAAATTAGGGGTTTGTCACTTTCAAACTTTAAATTTTTGGGCTGATAATTTAAATTTTTAATTTTTTCGACTTCATGAATTTTGCCCAATTTCAACCTAAATTACTTAATTGGGCGAAAATCACACGTGAATCCTTAGTTTCAGGCTTTTTTGTCCAAATTGTTGATTTTAAATTTGGACCAAAAAGCCAAAAATTAGAGATTCATGTGCGATTTCAGCCCAATTAAGTGATTCGAACTGAAATTTAGTAAAATTCACAGAGGCTGAAAAATTAAAATTCTAAATTATCGGCCCGAAAACTTAAAGTTCGAAACTGCAAGACTCCTAATTTACTGAATAATTTAGTTAATAAACCCAATCTTATTATATAAAAATTTGAAAAAAAATAATCATACGTTAAAAGTATCAGAAGGTGCATAACAACCTAAACCTAATAATATTTAACCCAATAAAACCAATTAACAATTAAAGAAACCAAGATGAATTTGTAACACCCTACCCCCATATGACGTATGTATATACATATATATATTTATACATATATATATATATAACAATAAAATACTCATTATATAGATAGATCATATTGACATTTTATTTATCCATATAAGCATAAAATTATTATTTAACAACTAATATCGTATAAGATTATATCACACAACCATAATCCCATCATAATACATATTAAATACAAAACATGATACAAGTGTTTCAAAATGCAAAATGAGGGAGAGGAAAAGGTGTACGAGACATCAGCCGGCCGACCTGGTAGCGTAATGTATATATATACAATCCACGTTAAAAGAGTTATCGAACCTAAAAAAAATAAATATGCGATTTTTATGAGTTGCAACTCAGTGAATATAAACCATTACTTTAATTAAATAACAAGCAAATAACAATCATTAACATTAATCAACAATGTAATCATACATGTGCAAATGCCACTATGTCCAATTTATTATTCTGTGAACTGTTCAAGCTTGGATCTGTCCCGAGATTTCCAATATGCCATTGTGTATATAGACCCGTAGGTCTCCAATATGATTATGATCCGAAGGTTTCCACTGTGCATATAGACCCGTAGGTCTCCAATATGAATTTGACTCGAAGGTCTCCACTGTGTATATAGACCCGTAGGTCTTCAATATGAATTTGATCTGAAGGTCTCCACTTTGTATACAGATCCATAGCAAGACAGTCACAGACCTTTTAATTTCATGTCATATGTAATGCAACACATTAATCATCCGAACATATGATCACATATACATTTGACAATATATCATTTGTTTTAATGATAAATTCATGTAAATACATATTTCTTATAGAACACATATAACAAACCTTGCATATAAATCACATCACCTTGCGTATAAAGCACACATATGGTTTATACTCACATTGCATATAAATCACATAGCATATAAGTCACATATATGGTTTACACTCACATTGCATATAAATCACATAACATATAAGTCACATATATGGTTTATATTCACCCGGCTAGGATAAGTCGTTCGTCACTTTGGTTCCTCCTCCCATTCTATAGCTCGTGACCCTATATGATTCAATGTAATTTAGCCTTATCATTCCCTTATTATCTATTTTTTATTATGCAATGAAATGCAATGCATGTATGTTTAATTTCATTAGTTTCATATATACATATAATACAAGATTCTAGTAAACCTTTAGTCTTTCAACCTATTCAACCATGTTCAGAATTTCCCCTATAACTTGAGCTATAAAATTCCAAATTGAACAATAAATTTATGGAGTAACGAACCTAAACCTAATAATATTCGACCCAATAAAATCTACACCATCAAAAACAATTTGCTGTAATTTATGCAAGAAAGAAAGGATAATGATGTGTGTCAATTGGAGGTCAGCGACGATCGAAGTACCTGCTAGAAGAGAAAGAGAAAAAAAGAGGCTAGCGGATTTTTATGAGTTTTAAATTTTCCAAGTTCGTGGGGAGTTTTTTAATTTTTTAGTCTATGACAATTCTCTTACGATAATGGAAAATAATGCGACATTGTCTTAGATAGCATTTCAACTCTAGGACAGCTCCTCTACGACAATGGAAACAAAATTCTTGTAATGAACATAAGTGCATTACATGTATTATGTAAAGGTAGTAATACATCTATTTAAAGATATTGCATGCTTTTACTTACAAAATGATTTTGTTTAAAGATATTGCATGATTTTACTTACAAAATGATTTTGTTATTTTATTGAAATATATTAGTGTATTAGGTGTACCACATAAATATATTATTTGATCTGTAAGAAAATGATTAGTAGTTTTTTTGTCTGATATTTTTTTTAATGTAACTACAACTAACTCAGTTAAGCTGACTTGGACAACACCTTCCAAGAACGGACTTCTATACAAAAGAAGGTAGAGTGCTAGAAAAAGAAGATGAAGAGTTCAACAAAGTCATTTGGCACCTCAATGTCGACTCAACACATATGGGGTTAGACGTATTACTTCATTCTCAATTTATATAATATAATGTATGTAAATGTAATACTCACATGACATAAAAATATCACTAACATAACTAAAAAGTTCACTGATATGATTAAAAAGTACTATATATTTGTTAGAACACGAATATACGTGAGAAAAATATGGACGAAAACAACTAACATGTGGAGACGTATATATCTTAGATCCATACAAGTGTATATAATTTTTTGTCATATGTATGTGTCATTTCTTTTTATCATCAATTAATTGTAACCTCATTTTTTAAATTTTGTATCCATCAATACTCTAAACCAACGTGTTTATCATACATTATAAAAAGTAAGAAGGTAGAAAAAGTCTTTGAGTTGCACTAGTGTGCAACAATGCGGGTTAGGTCGGGTCGAATCTGACCCGAATCCACGCATTTTTTTATTTTTTTTTAATCATGACATTTATATTGTATTAGTCATACATTTATATTATATTAAGCATACCTTTAAGTAATACTTTAACTTTAAAAAAAACCCTAATTTTGATGAAAAACTATAATTTCAGCACAAAAAATCCTAATTTGTACATATATACATTTATGTAAATATTACGCCTACCTTTAATTAATATTAGTCATACATTTATATAATATATAAAAGTATAACTAACATAATTAAAATATATGACTAACATAATATAAAAATATGTTTAACATAATATAAAAGTATGCTTAACATAACATAAAAACCTTAAAGGTATGCTTAACATAACATAAAAACCCCAAATGTATGCTTAACATAACATGAAACCATAAATATATGCTTAACATAACATAAAAGCATGTGTAACGTTACATAAATGTATGCTTAACATAACATAAAAACCCTAAATGTATGCTTAACATAACATAAAACCTTAAAGGTATGCTTAACATTGCATAAATATATACTTAATATAATATAAAAACCCTAAAAGTATGATTAATATAACACATAAAGATATGCTTAACATAATAAAAAAATATGTTTAACATAACATAAATGTACAACATTTAAAATAATTTTGGGTAGATTTAAACATACCCATCCAGGTACTTGCGCATATGGAGGACACATAAACTGAGTTAGGTTAGATGCATCAATACACCAGTTACATAAAAAAAAATTGTGGAAGTCTTTTGGTACCGTGGTAGATTATATAAAGGTGACTAATTTCCATTAGGGATAGCAACCCAATTTACCACAATTATTATTAAATATCACCCAAAATAGCACCAAAAATAAAAATGACATTTTTTTACCATCAAAAATAAAAGTGAGATAGTTTATACCATCAAATTTAAAAGTGTGGCCAAAAATACCACCATTTTTGATTGACTTTGAATTAAAAATTATTACCCAATAATAATTGGTCAAAGAATTTAAACTAGTCAACAAAAGTGGATTTTCTCTCACCTACCCCACCCCCAAACCCTTCCCTCACCTCTCGCCACACAGCCGCGCCTGGAACCATTTTTTTCCCCCATTTTTGAGCTCAAAAATTGAGCTCAAATTCACGTGTAAAGCTTAGATTTTTTGGTGAAAATTCACGTGTAAGACGAAGATGTCAAACCAAGGAAGAGAGGTTAGTGATTTATCCCTCGTTTTTTCAGAAAATTCTTGCCATTAAGTTTCGAATTTGGTCAAATTTGTTGAGAATTTGTTGAAATTTTGTTGAATTTGTTGGAAATATGTCTTAATACTTCGAATTTGTTGAGTATTAGTTGAAGAAACGGAGGGTTAAACGTGGATTTGAATTCCAATTGAACCCTAAATTATTTGGGGATTAGGTTTAATTTCTTTTCATATATGCTTGAATTCATGTTTGGAATGGTTAATTGGGTTTAAATTTGAATTTGATAGGGTTAATTTGTTTGAATATGTGCTTGAATTGATGTTTGAAAGGGTTAAATGGCCATAATCGAAAATAATCACGTTTAATCGAAAATATGCATGTTTAATCACGTGTAATTATAATTAATAATTCAAGATTAACACTGTAATTTTAGGGAATAATTCAGTAAAAATACTGTAAAAAAAATGGGAATTTTTTTTCCCAATAATTTAAGTGTTTTAAGATTTAGGGGTACTTTGGTAATTAGGTGAAAGAGTTGACTTTGACCGGGACCCACGATCTCGTTGGCGAAAACCCGATGATAAAGTATGATGAAAAAAAAAATGAGATTTGGATAGAAAACGAATCGAAAAAAAAAGGTCGTTGTGCGTTCCCCGCGACGGGAGCAAAAATCCCCATCGTCGCCCGACGGGAGGCAGGTGACGGCAGCATGCGCGCCCGACGGGAGACGGCTGACGGGAGCTGTCGAGAAAACTCGACCACACGGGGCAACACGTGATTTTTTTCAAAATTCATGTGTAGCCCTATAATTATAGGGCTACACATGAATTTTGAAAAAAATCACGTGTAGCCTTGAAAAAATCACGTGTCAGCCGTCTCCCGTCGGGCGCGCATGCTCCCGTCACCCGGCTCCCGTCGGGTGTGTGCTCCCGGCACCTGTCTCCCGTCGGGCGTGCGCTCCCGTCACCCGTCTCCCGTCGGGCGGGCCTGCTCCCGGCACCTGTCTCTCGTCGGGCGCGTGCTCCCGTCACCCGTCGCGCGCGCCTCAGTACCGCGCCTCGTTTTTTAAAATCCCGTTTAAAAAATTTAATAATTAAAATTCGACAATTAAATATCATATTTCATTATTTCCCCTTTAATAAATTTATTTAATCTCCGTTTAATAATCCGCACGTACTAAAAATAATTTCTTAATCCGGCTTGCATAATATATACGTAATTTCAATTTTAAAATTAATAATCCCAATTTCAGAATTAAAGTAACATAATATCGTAATCGAACTTAAATTTTTGTACTAATTTTTTTAATATCCGTTTATTAATCAACACTTACTTTTGAAATAATTTCCTAATATTTTATAAATATTATGTACATATGACTGAAAATAATCCTCTTTAATAATCCTCATTCCATAATTATAACAACATAGTTTCCTCGACCCGTTACGATATATTTTTCCATTTTTTTTGGTCTCCTTTCAATATTCAACTCTTCACTCATTAAATATTTTTTTGAAAATTCCATTTTAAAAATTTAATAATTGTAATTGGACAATTAAATATAATATTTCATTATTTCCCGTTTAATAAATTTATTTAATCTCCGTCTAATAATCCGCACGTACTAAAAATAATTTCTTAATCCGTCTTGCATAGTAGATACATAATTTCAATTTAAAAATTAATAATCCTAAGTTCAGAATTAAAGTAACATAATATCGTAATCGAACTTACATTTTTGTACTAATTTTTTTAATATCCGTTTATTAATCAACACTTACTTTTGAAATAATTTCTTAATATTTTATAAATATTATGTACATATGACTGAAAATAATCCTCTTTAATAATCCCCATTCCATAATTATAACAACATAATTTCCTCGACCCGTTACGAATTTTTTTTCCCATTTTTTTTGGTCTCCTTTCAATATTCAACTCTTCACTCATTAATTATTTTCTCGAAAATCTCATGATGGAAAAATTTAATAATTATAATTGGATAATTACATATCATATTGAATTATTTCCCCAATAATGATTTTTTTATTATCGGTTTAACAATCAGCACGTAATAAAAATAATTTATTCATCCGTCTTGCATAATACGAACATAATTTGGATTACTCGTTTTTTTATCCCAATTTATTTGTTTCCGTAGTTGACTGGATCATTTAAACTTTTTAAATTTATAATAATGGTCGGTTAGCATTTTTTTAATGTAATTTATAAATCTACGTTTTATCCAACTCTACTAATTTGGTCAAGCAAAAATCCAACCTTTATAAGTTTCATATCTTTATTTTTCATGAAACATCGTATCATATTAATTCACATATGTCATTTCATTTTGTATATTAATGTATGAATTAATGTGACCAACAGTTCTTTTCTCCTTTTCAGGTCGATTGGGTGCGTTCGGAGTATCAGACGACGCTGGCATACATTAACTCGTACACACATGTCCGAGTACTAGGATACATAAGGCAAATCCTCCAAAAAACTCCGGACGATTGTGTGACCGATTTTCAGGCGAGCTGCTTCGGCCATTTTCTGCGCTGGGCAACTGAGAATGACAATTGCAAGAGCTTTTTACACGCCCTTATATCACGTGAGGTGCGTGGGCCCGATACTCCGACGGATGAGGTGTGGTTTCACATTGGTGGAGACCGTCGGCTTTGTCGATTTTGTAGGACTGAGTTCGCCCTGGTGACGGGATTACGGTTTGGCGACTCTGCATTTAGGCCGATTGTTCTGTCGAGGCCGCAGCAGTTGGATGGCGTGTTTTATCGAATTTCTGAAGGCGAGGATAGAATATCTGTGGCGGATCTTCTTAAGCGGTTTAGAGCGGAGGAGTTCGTAGCACGTGCTGATGACACGATGAAGATTGCTAAGATTATCCTCCTCTACACAGTTTTGCTTGGAGTTGACCCACTCACCACTTCAGTTGACCCTTGGATTTGGGATTTGGTCGAGGACGAGGATCGGTGGGAGAGCTTTCCCTGGGGTAAGATTTCTTATCTCCAACTTCTCGGCAAAATCAATCAACTACCAGCTTCGCTGCCCCCGCCAACTGCAACCAGGCCCCCCTCGTACCACTTCTATGGATTCTCGTTAGCCCTAATGGTTAGTGTTAACATCATAATTTGGTCTTGTTTCATACTAGGCTTCAATAATTGAACTTGACAATTAACTTTGAACGTTCTTCGATCTTTTCAGATATGGGCTTTTGAGGCGATTCCATACACCGGTGTATATGCCGGGAAACGGCTTTCGAAGTCTCACAAGGTATTACCGAGGCTTCTGAGGTGGTCGACGAAAAGGCCAGAAGAGGACGTGTCGAGGGAGCTTGATCATGAGGTTTGTTCAGACCACCTTTACTTAAATGCAAAGTTTCTAATTGATTACATGCATTTATATTTCTCTTACTCACAAATTGCATTGTGACTATCTCTACTGCAGGGTCTCGAGTGTCATGAGAACCTTCGGGTTGAGCGTCGTGAGAGGAGCCAATCGTACTTGCAGTACCTGGATCAGGATCTCGCAGACGGTGTCCAGATGCCGACCCAGTCAAGACGGGGTCGCCCACGGAGGCCCACCGCCATCTTGTCTGAAGACATGACTGCGGCCCCCCAGGCATCGAGGACTACGTGGTCCCGCCGGCCCACATTGACTGCAGGCGAGAGTACTCGACGACGTGGGCAGCCACACGTGCCGTCCGACGACGGATTGGGGGTACAGGAGGAGGAGGAGGATCTCGCACCGGCTTATGTTGATGTCCCTGTCTCTCTGGACCTGCACGACATTCCGCTGCAGAGTGATTACGGCCTACCTCCCCGTCCGACCGAGAGTTGTCCCCCATATCACGAGCAGTTTCATAACTTCGGTGGTTTTCAGTCGCCATCGTATCCCCCCCAGACCACCCCTATCGTCGACGAGGCAGGTCCCTCACACACCGGTTATGGAGATTCTTCTGCACCTGCTGTTGGTGTGATGTTTGACGAGCTCCGAAACATGTTCAGCACAGGCTTCGAATCAGTGAATGCAGGCCTGACGGGATTACGAGGGTATGTCGGTGACCAGTTCTCTGAGCTTCGATCATACGTCGATGGTAGGATCAATGAGGTGGAGGAGCGAAGACGTGGGGAGTATGAGCGTTTGGAGCTGGAGATTCCAAACATGATCCAGTATGGGATCTCGGAGTACTACAACAATCGACCCTCCTACCACGAGCAGTTCTACCCACCGGACGAGCAGTATTACCCTTCTCAACCTACATCCGGATGGCATGCGTCTTTCTATCCTCCACATGGCGACGTACCCACTGATATGACTCCCGTCGTACCTTCAGACAAGATCCATCCCGAGGGACACATATCCCCGATTCATTTTGATTTGGGGACTTCTACAGCAGGAAGGACCCTTTTGGAGACCACACCGACTGCCGAAAATGAAGATGATGGGTCAGAGGCTGCCAGCTCTTCAAATATTTTGCCAAGTACAAGTGCCGGCATCCATGGTGTTAGGCTGAGAGCTCCGAGTAAATATGTCCTCAGCCCGTTCATAAAGAATGAAAGACGACCAAGAAAGAAGGCAAAGGAGGAGGAGTTCGAGCGATACATGGCCAGCGGAAAAAACGCCGAAGAGTTTGTCCCCTTTCTTATTTCATCACTCGATAATATCTTATTGCTAATGAATGACATACTAATGTGCATGTTCATATTTCAGGCTGAATGTGGGGTCCGGCTGCACCGAGAACCCAGAATTTTTCAGTAAATTCGTGGCCTCGGATGTGGACGTCGACTTTGAGGTTCGTATTGTTATTACAAAATCTTTTACATCGTCGCCAGTTCACATTGTTATAACTCACGTCTGATTGAAATGGAGTCTATCGTAATGGTTGGTCCTTGTCTACACAGCCGATTGATGCATACCTCGGCATCCTCCAGTCCAGTGCGAAGTTCGTCAATGTGAAACGCGATGAAAAGTGGGCTGGCAGGATACAGATAGTGGACACACATTTTTTTGTAATGATCCTTCTCCTACTATTACTCTTATCGGATACAGATTGTCAAACTATTTATCTACGAGAACTACAAGTGATCAAACCTTTTACATCCACATATTGTCACCTGAACACCAGGGCAACTAACACAGGGGTCAGATTTGCTTCACGATGAATGTGTGGGCATACTATACACATATTGGCCATCTTACTCCTCAGGATTGCCTTGCTGATAGAGAGGACACTTTCTTCTAGTATGATCTTCTGAACGACACAAACTGCATTTCTTGCGTCTTCTCGTCCTCACTTGTGGCTGCCCTGTTGTCTGATTATCATCACCGACTCCCTCATGGGGCTGGTCTTCGGATATTCGCGCAACATGTTCGGGGCATCTACTTATGTTATGACCGGAACCGCCACAAAGACCACATGGCCCTGTTCCCCTCGTTCGGCCTGAAAACTCACCTGTTGAAGGAATTCGTTTACCCTTGGGGCGACCAGCTTGTCTTGGTTTGTCAGGTGCCCGACAAAGTACATTACGAACTTCCTCGCACACATTCCACTCGTTCGGGTCGGGCACAGGGGTGACGACACCAGACCACATTTCCCTTAACGACGCCGTCGTGTAGTACGGAGAAACGTATTCAGTAACTGATTGGTTCCCCACACTGCAGCCAAAGCATTGTTTTGTACGTTTAGTGATGTAAGATAATTTCTAATTGAAACAAATAAAAGAAGCAAAACCATATTGTCACCTGAATTACATACCTTATGGCGGCACAGGCATGCGAGCATGGTATCAGGTCGTTCTGGAAAACGTTACATGTGCACATTTTTGAGTTCAAGTCAACGATGAAAATCCTCGAATGATCCATGACCTTGAATTTGTGCCGTCCAAGCTTATCGACAATCATATGTCGGCCAAGCTTTAAGTATTCGATGACTCGATCGTGCACCGCCTTCGTCAGGAATTCTTCTCTATCTTCAGCCGCCGTGCTTCTTTCATAAAACCACTTCTCAATTATCTTTCATGCCCCCTCTAAAAATGAACAAACGGGAAGCCTCCGCACCCAAAGAAGGCGAGCATTCCACGTCTCCGCAGCATTTGACGTCATGAAGTTAAACCGACGAACCGGACAATGCACGCGCGACCATCTGTTCTGCCCCGCTCTGTTTAATGAGTTTATCGCACCCTGAACCTCCGATGCGTTCAAATTGTTCATGTACCTGAAAAAACAAGTCAAAAGATGTGGTTAATTTTTATAGGTGGACTATTCAAAATCTAAATTTACTTTGCGAGTGAATTGGTTTCTAACGTACCTATCGAACTCGTCGCGATCATAACAATAGGCAGCTCTCTTGAAAAGTCCCACTAGGTGTGCTCCATACCTGGCCAAATTTTGCTGTAAATGAAAGCAACACAGCCCATGAGTCGCCTCTGGGTAGGCAATGTTGATGGCATTTTCAATGCTCCGGTGTTGATCGGACACAATAAGGAGCTGATCTGGGCATCCGAAAGCCGCACGGACATTTTGTAGAAACCATGTCCATGATTCATCATTTTCAATGTTTCCAATGCCGATTGCAAGAGGAAATATTTGATCATTTCCGTCTTGAGTAACAGCCACAAATCCGATTCCCTTATACAAACCCTTTAAGTGACATCCGTCCACCACAATTACCGGCCGGGCATATAAAACAAATCCCATTATTGAGGCCGCTAGGGCGTAGAACACGTATTTAAATTTTCCACTGTCGTCGGTTTCCAAGGATGTATAAGAACCAGGATTGGTGTCCTTCAACACCTGCAAGTAGGATGGCAAGTTCCAAAAGGATTTTTTCGGATCACCGTAGGCGAGGAACATGGCATGGTGTTTCGCCTTCAAAGCTGACTTATAACTTAGTGTCAACCCATGCCGCCGGTTCATTTCATCAATGATCCCTTTCGGCCCGATGGTCGATTTTTCCTTGCGAAGTGTGTCGGCGAAATATGCACCGACCAATTTAGAAGGAATACGCAATGGAGACCTACGGTTTAGATCCGACGCACACCTGTGCTGCAAGACACTTGTTGAGATCTTCCAAATCCCATATTTTTGTGTTGCAAATATCAAGAAAGTACAGTCTTTGTGTGAGCAATGCGCAGACCATCTTTTGGTGTCGGAATGGCCCACACGATACTGTACTTTGTTTTCCAGATGGTGCATCCCAATAGTAGTCTGCAGCTCCTCCTTGCTGCAGAAGGTGGAGCCTTTTTGCAGCACGTACGTGACCTGTTCATTGGTTTCTAATTGTCCGGCCGTGGGTAGCTCAGCCTCCCACATATGGGGGATAGACCACTCCGGTCGCAATATATACGAACAGAATTCCTCATACTCCTCTCGTTGCTCAGCATCCACGGCATTCTCCTGATCAGTAGTGAATTCAAAATCATCGCCTTCATCGTCCGAACCTACATACATATAGAGATAATAAAAAATAATGAAACATTACATTAACGAAGACCAAAATTTGTAATAAATACTGAAGGGAGCACGATTACCACTTTCACCATCGTCTTCATGATCGGATGCACCTACACATGCTGTTTCAGCAAACTGTTCACATGGTTGTACAGCCTCATGTCCCTCATTGTCTAGATCCATATTAAGATCGAGTCTGCCACCAAAGTCATTTCGATCATGCTCCGGCGGTGAAGGATCCCACTGCATTCCGGATGAACTGGCAAAATGAGTAGTGTCACTTTCAGTTGGGATTCCCCATCTTGCGTGAAAACCCGGGTCGGATTGGAGTCCAAGGGGAACCGTGGCAAAATAGGGACCGTGGTCGGTGTAGACATATGAAGGTGGATCCGTTTCGGTTGAAGAAAACGATGGACTAATTTCCCAACTGGGTTGACTGTACTCATCTGGGGTGACATGGTGTTCTGGAACGTCAGAATAAGATGATCCAATACTAGGGAGTGTATTTCCCGGCTCGGGGGACACGACAACACCTGAACCTCCAACATTCAACCTCGTCAAAGTAACAAAAACAACAAGAGCCCCATCGATTTGTGCCAAAATTCGCTGCAAAACTTCTGTATTTTTTATTTTTATCTTCCTCAGTCTTCCGGCAGAATCGAGCAGCGAGTGAATTGTATAACCCCACTGCGTCATATCGGCACCCACAACTGCATGAATGGAAACCATTAAATCAAATAGGGTCCGTTCCTTAAGGTGAATGACCTCTTCAAAACCGTTGGTGTATTCTAAACCTTCCCAATAGCCACCGTACCATACAATAACTTCAATAGTCATTTTTCTTTGTTGCTGCATAAAAATTTAACAAAATTTGGTGAGAAACATGAAACACGTAATAGGCAACACGTAACTGGTAACAAATAAAATAAAACAACAACTATAGCCGATTGTAAACACCAACAATAATTAATTATGTAAGTCATGACTCAGTGTTATGAACAACTAATGTTGGTTTAACCTAGAAACTAAAAAATTGGAATGGAGAGTTGAATATTGAATGGAGACCAAAAAAATTGGAGAAAAATTTATTCGTGACGTATCGAGGAAACTATGTTGTTATAATTATGAAATGGGGATTATTAAAGAGCAAATAATTTCTAGGATGTATATAATATTTGCTCCGGATTAGGAACAAATTTCAAAATTAAGTGTTCATTAATAAAAGGACATTAAAAAAAGTAGTACAAATATTTAAGTTCGATGACGATATTATGGTACTTTAATTATGAAATTGGGATTATTAAATTGTTAATTGAAAGTATGTATCTACTATGCAAGACGGACCAAGAAATTTTTTTTAGTACGTGCGGATTATTAAACGGAGATTAAATAAATTTATTCAAGGGGAAATAATGAAATATGATATTTAATGGTCCAATTATAATTATTAAATTTTTACATCATGAGATTTTCGAGAAAATAATTACGGAGTGAAGAGTTGAATATTGAAAGGAGACCAAAAAAAATGGAATAAAAAATCCCACCGGGTCGGGGAAACTATGTTGTTATAATTATGGAATGGGGATTATTAAAGAGGATTATTTTCATTCATATGTACATAATATTTATAAAATATAAAGAAATTATTTCAAAAGTAAGTGTTGATTAATAAACGGATATTAAAAAAATTAGTACAAAAATGTAAGTTCGATTACGATATTATGTTACTTAAATTCTGAAATTGGGATTATTAATTTTTAAATTGAAATCATGTATATATTATGCAAGACGGATTAAGAAATTATTTTTAGTACGTGCGGATTATTAAACAGAGATTAAATAAATATCTTAAAGGGGAAATAATGAAATATGATATTTAATTGTCCAATTTTAATTATTAAATTTTTTAAACGAGATTTTAAAAAACGAGGAGCGGTACTGGGACGCGCGTGACGGGTGACGGGAGCACGCGCCCGACGGGAGACAGGTGCCGGGAGCAGGCCCGCCCGACGGGAGACGGGTGACGGGAGCGCACGCCCAACGGGAGACAGGTGCCGGGAGCACGCACCCGACAGGAGCCGGGTGACGGGAGCGCGCGCCCGATGGGAGATAGGTGACAGGAGCATGCTGCGCGCTCGACGGGAGACGGCTGACGGGAGCTGCCGAGTTTTCTCGGCAGCGGGGCCGGGCGTGCTAGGCAGCGTGGGCGGGCGTGCTCGGTAGCTGCCGAGTTTTCTCGGCAGCGTGGGCGGGCGTGCTCGGCAGCTGCCAAGCACGCCCGCCCCCGCTGCCGAGAAAACTCGACCACACGGGGCTACACGTGAATTTTTCAAGGCTACACGTGATTTGTTTCAAAATTCATGTGTAGCCCTATAATTATAGGGCTACACGTGAAATTCACGTGTAGCCCTTAAACTATAGGGTTACACGTGAATTTAGAAAAAATCACGTGTTGCCCCGTCTGGTCGAGAAATCTCGGCAGCGGGGGCACCCGTGATCGGCAGCTGCCGAGAAAACTCGACAGCGGGGGCACCCGTTATCGGCAGCTGCCGAGAAAACTCGGCAGCGGGGGGCGGGGCTTCCGGCAGCTGCCGAGAAAACTCGACGGGGAAGGGCTACACGTGATTTTTGTGGGCTACACGTTTAAAATTCACGTGTAGCCCACAAAAATCACGTGTAGCCCTTCCCCGTCGAGTTTTCTCGGCAGCTGCCGGAAGCCCCGTCCCCCGCTGCCGATCATGGGTGCCCCCGCTGCCGAGATTTCTCGGCAGTTGCCGACGAGATTTCTCGGCAGCTGCCGGGAGGCGACGGGGATTTTTTCCCCGTCGCGGGGAAAAAATCCCAACCGTGAATTTTCGATTCGTTTTCTATCCCGTTTCTTTTCATCATATTTTTTTATCGAGTCGTCACCAACGACATACCGTTGACCGGGAGTCGTGAGTCCCGGTCAAAGTCAACCTTTTGACCAAATTACCAAAATACCCCTCTATCTTAAAACACTTCAATTATAGGGTTACTCGTGAATTTTCAATTTCTTCACGTTTAACACTATCATTACAGTGTTAAACGTGATTATTCTATACAATCACTATAAAATCGAAATTTATTGCATTCCAAACGTCGATTTTTCCCGTTTAACCATTTCAAACATAAATTCAAGCATATATTCAAACAAATTAACTCTATCAAATGCAAAATTAAACACGTTTAACCATTCCAAACATCAATTCAAGCATATATGAAAACAAATTAAACCTAATTTCTCAAAAAATAGGGTTAAATGAGGATTATTAACTAGTAAACATACCTTTCTTATTTCAACAATAATTTTTCCACTCTTCCAAGAGCCAAAATGTCGGAAAAAATACTCGAATGTTTTGTTCTTCAAAATGTTGTCTGATAATTTCCTACTGAAATTATCAACCTATATAGAAGAACAAACGGAGGAAAATTACATGTGATTTCACAGTATAAAGTGAATTCACACTTAATAATGAGAAGGAAAAAACAAAAAAATTGGTGCACTGTCATCAATCGAATTAATTGACATGCATGGCCAAATTCAATGAAGACAATAATGAATAATGAGAACAAAACAAAACAAAAAATTTGGTGTAATAGTCACAACCCAATTAATTGTTGCAATTGAAATTACACGTGGATATATTTAAAAAAAAATTAAACAATAATTCATGAGTCAATTGAAATTACTACACGTGGAAAATTGATGCAAAATTATACAATAATTAATGACTTTATAAAATTCACAATTGACTAATTAATAAAATATATTAATTGTCCAATCATCAAGTTGACTTTAACAAAAATGATAGTAGAAAATGATATACTATTATATTTGATGATAAAAAATGACATACTATTATATGTTATGATAATTTGAATATATAATTATATTTTTTATGCTAAAATGAATACTTTCCTCTCTTTCCATTAAGGCTTGAGAAAAGGAGCTAATAAGATTTTAAATATATAGGTTTGGTACGTGAGATTTCCCATATAAATGAGGCTTGACTTTGACCTTGGGAAATATCGATAATGGGTGTATATGTAAGCTGCACGTTCCCACCGACAGACTTATCCTACTCTTATCAGTCAAATTATTGGAAAGAGATAAAGAAGATCAACAAGAGAGAGAAAGCGACAGACAAATGGATAGATTTGCGGCGTTGAAATCGGCGGTGGAGACGACGGAGCTTGTGGATGCTCACGCGCACAATATTGTGGCCGTCGACTCAGCCTTCCCTTTCCTCAACTGCTTTTCAGAGGCCACCGGTGATGCATTATCCGATGTCCCCCACACCATTAATTTCAAGGTGAAAACCTTACCAAAATGTGATGATTGTGTGAATATCAGTTTATTTTCACTGCTCTGTTTGATATGGAAATTTAATACTTTGGTTCGTTGACTTTTCAAATTCCACTTACTCTATGTTCAGAACGGCATTTCTTGTAAGAATGGTCCATGCATTTCAACTTAGACCAGGATGTATATGTCGAGTTAGTTGTTCCGTGAGTCTTCTCTTTTCATAACCATGGCTTGTTCATACGTGGTCTTTCTGCTAGCATGGAATGGATTTAAGGGTCGAGAAGACAAAAGGAAGATCTTTATTTTCCTTTATGAACTATACCAATGAGAAGACGAAAAACAGTTTTATTTGACAAGATGAGATGACATTCATTCCTCCACGATTTATATCTTCTGTTCCATGACATTCATGATTTTGCTTTTTAAGGTTTGTCCTGCATTTGACAAATGGTCTCCATATTTTAAATGTAGATTCGAACTTGGTCTGCTATAAGAATAGGAAACGTCATTTACTCAATATAAAATACCCGGAACTTGACTTAAATACTTCTCGTCCTCACGCAAGTAAAAATTGATCTGTCAGAGTGAATCCACTGAAACTCTTGACGAGTTTTTTTTTCTACTGCATTATGGTCATTTCTCCTTAAATTCTTGGAAAGGATTTATTGTCAAGGGGCTTATAGACATGAAGTTACAGTTAAATATCTATGCATATAGAGTGGATTTTAAGTTTTTGGGGTGTTTTGCCTAAAGCAATGAGCATGAGAATCTCAGTTATGCCAACTAAATACTGAGTCAGATGAACAATTTTGTAAGATTCATATCCAACTTATTAAAAAAACAAACAGATTTTATAGCAATTTGACAGTTTCATATTCCAACTAAATGCTGATGTTTGCAGAAGTATTTGAGAATTGTATAGCAATTTTGTATTCTAAATCTTGAAGTTCTGTGCGCCTCATCCCCACCAACAAGTTAAGTTTTTCAAGGCTAATTTGACATTGTAGTCTTAATTAATTTGAGGAAACGACCAAGTAAAATGCAGAGATCAAGCTCTGCAACAATTGTCTTCTCAGAAAGATCTTTGTTGACTGATAAGATTGAGAAATTTCCAACATAGCATCTTTGTTTATAATCCCAGAGAAGCTTGAAAGAAATTTCCGAACTTTATGGGTCCAAGTCATCCTTGGATGCAGTTCAAGATTACCGGTCCAGCTCTGGTGTGGAACTGGTCACTGCAAAATGCCTTAAGGCTGCCAGAATCTCAGCTGTGTTAATTGATGATGGACTTGAGTTAGACAAAAAGCATGACATTGAGTGGCACAGGAGTTTTGTTCCTTTTGTTGGTAGAATACTGAGAATAGAACATGTGGCCGAGAAGATTCTTGATGAGGTGAGCTATACTATGCTGATTCTGTACACTCTCAAAATTTTAAAGCTTTTTCTATTTTTAATTGTGTTAATTCTGGAGAATTGATGGAAAAAAATAAATAAATAATAAAACACTATTCCAACATTACATCGGTGAATATTATTGTTCTACCCTTTTAAACCTTCAGCTACCCTACCACCGTGGACACATTAATATATGTCCATGTCCATTGCTGATGTTTCAGATATCCAACATACATATACATTTCACTTTCCATATAATTAGGGGATGAAATCATTACATATCATCAGGAGCATATTAAAAGTTGCCCATGGTTGACATTTTAGCATTTTCCTTTAAACTTTTCCTTCTGATTTTGAATATTTTTCTGTTATCAGATGTATTCATATTCTAGAAATTTCTTTGATAAAACATAATCTATTACTTCTGAGGCCATAGGCTTTATAATTCTTTTGTTATCTTTTCCTTTCCGCTACATCTTGATAGGGCAGTCCAGGTGGAACTACATGGACATTGGACTCATTTACAGAACTATTTGTGGATTATTTGAAGTCATATCCTTTTGATTTCTTTGTCTGTGCTTAAATTCTGGCATCCAGTTTATGTATAAGGAATTTCTTGGTTCTCATTGATTTTCCTTATTGATAATTACACATGCTGTTAAAGTTGTTGGCTTTAAAAGTATAGCTGCATACCGCAGTGGGCTTGAAATTAACACAAATGTATCAACAAAGGATGCTGAGCAGGGATTTTTGGACGTGTTACGAGGTATTTTTTGCATTAGTGAATTTAAACCTTACCTGATATTGCGTAGTAGTCTGATAGTCTGTCATTCCAGCTGGAAAGCCTGTCCGCATTGCGAATAAATTTTTTATTGATCACATCTTCATCCATGCATTGGAGGTTGCCCAACTTTTTGACTTGCCAATGCAGATACATACAGGGTAATTGGATGGTTTCTTTCTGATTTTATCTAAGTTCAGTGGTTCCGAACCTTACACTATGTAATAGCTTCACTTGATGGTAGATCAGTTCAGAACCCTTATGTGTGCAGGTTTTCGGCAGCTATTTCAAGAATCCAGTCTGCTCTGTATTAATTGTTTATTTATAGTTCCTGTATTACATTCTGATGACAGACATTTACTATTATTTTTGCATATTACTTTTACTAGTTAAAGATGGTTTACTTATTGTTTTTGGTGCTCTCTGTAGCTTCGGAGACAAAGATCTGGATTTAAGAATGTCAAATCCCCTTCATCTTCGTAATCTTCTTGAGGACATTAGGTTCATTAAGTCCCGGATAGTTCTGTTACATGCTTCATACCCATTTTCCAAAGAAGCGTCATATTTGGCCTCTGTGTACCCTCAGGTAAGGTCTATAAGCTGTTATGGTGTATAGTCTAGTTTATAAGCCTTGTCATTAGAATCACTGATTTGTCTTGATATTAACACCTTTAATCATAGGTCTATCTGGACTTTGGGCTGGCAGTGCCTAAACTTAGCTTTCATGGGATGCTATCCTCGGCCAAAGAGCTCTTAGAGCTAGCACCTATAAAGAAGGTGACTATTATGAATTTCAGAAAAATCCCACTTTACAGTATGAGATGCTTCCTCTAAGAAAGAATGTATTGAAGTTTCTATACTTAAGGAATCAAAATGATCCTCCTTGCTAATATTCATGAAGTCATAAGACTTATAGGATTTTACTAACCTGAAACAATATGTATTGAAATTGGCAGGTGATGTTCAGTACTGATGGCTGTGGTTTTCCTGAGAGTTTCTACCTAGGTTTGTTTAATCCATTTTATACTATATCACGTAAAGGTTAAACTTCTTGTTAATTAAAGAAATGTTTGATAAACATCAGCTTAATGGTGTCTAGATTGGTTTTTACATTGAAGGCTTATGACCTTTGGTTGTTGGAGAAATGTTTCTATGTGCTGAAATTGCCTAGGTATATATAATGTATGCTTGGAAATGCATAATGCCTCATTTTGTATGTCAACTAAAGCAGACAGTGACATTTTTATGCTAATTTTACTCTTGGTTTTATGGCCAATGCATAAGGATGAAAATTAAGGTTCAAATGAGATTTGAAAATGGGGGTTATGTCATTTAAGTCAATTCCTGTCTCACGTGGAAATGTTTTTACTTTAGGTTGATGATCAAACTATATAACCTTATACCACAGTTATAATCATCACTAGAACAGATATCTCCATGTATAGCACTAGAAGACTAACCTAACACTAAACTATGTGACCATACAAGCACACAATGTCTCCAAGCATTTTTAAGCATGCATTTAACTATAATATGTTCCACGCTTACATGATCTTCTTTTTTGCCTTGTGGCTTTATTTCCTCTAAATGAGATTACTCAACATGGATGTGGCTGCTTCAACAGGTGCAAAGAAGGCACGTGAGGTGATTTTTGCTGTTCTTCGTGATGCATGCATCGATGGAGACCTTTCAATTCCTGAAGCAATTGAAGCTGCTAAAGACATATTTTCTGAAAATGCAAGACACTTGTATAAGATTAAAGCTTTTTCAGAAACTTATGATTCTAATAACGTTGCACTCCCCTCTGTGAAGCTTGATATAAATGCTTCCTCTCAAGCGGTTGCATTTGTTCGCATTATTTGGATTGATGCTTCTGGACAGCATAGATGCCGTGTAAGCCTTTTGTTCTTAGTTTCTGGATTTCAAGGTTTGTTGCCATGAAGTTTTTTTCATCACTTTATTAAAACTCTTTAGTTTCCAAGCCACGAGAAAGTTAAATGGAGGCTTCACAATGTTAAAGAAATTGTGGTGGTCAATCTGAAAAGTCGAGTTACCCATATAATGGATTAGTTTATCCTTTAACCCCTTCACATATCATACCCTTGACAATATTACTTCTAATTCCCCGTCTTTTATTTAAAATTGTGCCATCTTCAATCCCAACACTGTTTTGGTAGAAAATCTAATTTGTTGCAAGCTGGGCTATTTAGAGTCAGATTTGCATCACTATCTGGTCTCAGATTTGTAGAGTTCCATTGGATCAGTTTTTCCCTCTGTTGCCAACATTCTCTTACAAGAAATGCAATCTTGTGAAAATATTTGATGTATCAGGTGGTTCCTCAAAAACGCTTCCATGATATTGTCAGAAAGAATGGTGTTGGACTAACCTGCGCATCAATGGCTATGTCTTCACATGCAGATGCCCCTGCTGACGGAACTAATCTAAGTGGAGTGGGTGAAATCAAACTCGTTCCTGATCTATCAACAAAATGCATAATTCCTTGGTAAGGAATTTCTTTCAAAGGCATTGCATCAGTGATGAGCCTTTGCAATGTGCAAAATTCTTCCTTTTTAATTTTTGCTTCTTCAGCTAGCTTTTTTCCACAATAAGTTCTACACTGTATTCACCAAGAATATAGGTGTGAAGGAGCAGAGTTGATAGTAACAGTGGCATTGGGAAAAACTGTTTTGAAGGAAGTGAATTGTGCTTGAAGGACTGCTGATACGCATGAAAAGAGGATGGGCGGAAAATAATTTATAAGCTAGTATTAGAATGTAGCTAATCATTCTAGGAATAATGTGTGTTGAAAAAAGAAAAGAAAACTCAAATGATAGCAACAGTTATTCAAGATCAGGAGAATATGAATGTAAAATCCCCCACCCTAAACTGCCAAATAAAGAACGTTCTCAGTACAAAGTCTTAAAAGCCAAATGAGATGTCATGGACGATGATCCAATGAAGTAAGCTTCTATTAAAGGTAAATGAATAAGCCTGAGCAAGAGGCAAAGGCACCTGTGGCCTGTTCCTTTTCTCTTAGTAATCCCCCTTAATTTTACAGCTGACTTTCCCCCAGACATTGGTTTGGGGTCTTGAGCACAGAAGAATCCCGGAAAGAGTAATTTGTACAAAGTTACCACCTTTCTTACTGTATGAAATACTTACTGCTGTATAAGTTGAAGAGCTTGATCTCAGACCTTTTTGCTTAATTGTGATGTGGATATATCTATTTCTACAATAAAAGTATGAATAATTTTATGTTTCTTCTAATTTCGTGATGCCTATTTTAACCCTCTCTCATATAATTTAATTAAGACTTATTAGTGCTTCCAAATCAGTTAGGATTCTAACTAAATAATCTAACCACACACAAAAAAAAGGCTTCCATGTACAACATACGTGACCTAAAACTAGAGTGTGTGTGTGTGTGTGTTTGTTGGAAATATTTTTTGTAGCATCTGCATTAGGTTTATCTGATGTCTTATTAGATAGCAACCATTAATCTGCATTGTTGAAAATATTGATTTACAGTATCCATGTCACAGGGCAAAAGAGCAGGAGATGGTTCTTGCTGACATGCACCTGAAACCAGGCATACCATGGGAGTATTGTCCAAGAGAAACACTGCGAAGAGTTTCAAAAGTCTTGAAAGATGAATTTAACTTGGTATTGTTGGTTTGTGTTGTTTGCATGTTTTATATTTGTATAGTCTTATGCATGCAGCCCTTCATAGAGAGATAAAGGCTTAGCTACTGTTGTATAATCATATGTTAAAATACTATTTGTGCAGGTAATGAATGCAGGTTTTGAGAATGAGTTTTTTCTGTTACGGAGTTCACTAGTGTATGTGATTGTTTCTTTTCCTTCATCATCTAAGTTTCTCATGTGAATTGTGACCAAATTGCCACTCGTTATGAATTCTTGCAGCGATGGGAAAGAAAAATGGGTACCATTTGATGCAACTCCTTACTGCTCTACAAGCTCAATTGATGATGCTTTTCCCATACTTAGTGAAATTGGGGCTTCTCTTCAGTCCCTGAATATTGTAGTGGAACAGGTATATAAAACTCCAGAAGTTTCTATGATTAGAGTCACTTAGTATTTCAACTCTAGGACTGGAAATATCTTGTGACTCAGAAGATTGTTAAACGTATTAAATTGAAATTGGAGGAAGTGTGCATGTGTTTGTGTGTGCTTTGGTCCAAAAAGTTGAGAAGTTTTGAACAATGTTTTCCGGACAACTGAAATCTTATTTAGCTGTTACATTGCATTAATGATTGCTGTGTTTAGCAATAGTCTTCTCAGACTAATAGCAATTTTTGGTTTCAATCATAATTTGCTTTTGGAAATCTTTTAGCTGCATGCAGAAGCTGGGCACGGTCAATTCGAATTCGCTTTTGGTTACACAACCAGTGAAAATGCAGCTGACAACTTAGTTTTTGCACGTGAAGTCATACGGGCTGTGGCCAGAAAACATGGATTATTGGCAACTTTTGTACCTAAGTAGGTATCCAGATATTTAAGTTTGATTTATATCTAGAATACTACTATGAGCTACTGTTGTTTATTCACTTGCGGAATCTGAGATTAGATTTGAGATTTCCAGCTTTGTTAACTTTCCATTTCTCTGATTTCAATGGCAAACATTGATGTTTCCAACATACATGTGAGTCTGTGATTGTGATGCGCAATTCTTCTCTGCCTAGGTACGCGCTGGATGATATTGGCTCTGGATCACATGTGCACATCAGTTTGTCGGAGAATGGAGAAAATGTATTTATGGGGTGCAGTGGACAAACTAGATATGGAATATCCAAGACCGGTGAAGAGTTCATGGCTGGAGTATTAAATCATCTTCCTTCAATATTAGCATTTACAGCACCAGTTCCAAATAGGTAAAGCTTTGTATCTCATATTCATGGTTGACGGTACTTCCTTTTATCCAGCATGGTACTTATGTTTGAAGTTCCTTATTCCACTCAATGAGCTAAAACAAGTAGATTCCCGCTGTGTGGCTGCAGTAATTCATTTCAAATAACAGCTAATTTTTTTTTTGACCCAAAAAGTAACTATGATTTCTCATACACAAGTTTGTGCCTCAAATAATATCTCCATGGTTTAGATAAAGGCTCAGAGTAGCTCCAAATCTTTCATGGAAATTATTTACTTAAGTTTGCTTTTCTAAATGATGTTTTCTCCTCATCACCCAATCTCACTGTGACACTCTCCTTTTGTTTTTTGACATTCTATTTGAAATTTTTTTTCATTTAGCATATCAAGAGAGTTGATTGGACTATGAAGTGCAAATTTTTACTTCTTACTTTTTGTTTCTACAAAAGAACCTATGAGTGACTCCAGATGACATAAAACAGCTATCCTCTGAACAACAAAATTTCTTATCAGTGAATGATTCTTACCTTATTGTCAGCCCTAGATCCACTTTCTTGAAAATGTTTATATGAGATTCAGAATCTGATGTTGTGTGCTGTTTAGCTGGCTATATATTATCTTTCAAGTGATACTATCTACCATTGTTTTCACAAATTTATTCATGAAATATTTAGTGTCAAGAATGGAAAATGAAAAAATGGGTCAATGCTTTTATTTGCATGATGTACATGGAGAACTATGGATGATATGACGTTAGAATTCCAAAAATGAATTCCTCTTTTCTGTTCAAAACCGAGCAAGAATCTTATTAAGATGTGGTCTTGCTTATTGTTATCTTGCTATGAACTCAATAACACATCTATCATGCTTTTGTTTCCATTTTAATGTCCTCTAGTTATGATCGTATACAACCTAATACATGGAGTGGAGCATACCTGTGCTGGGGGATGGAAAATAGAGAAGCTCCTTTGAGAGCTGCTTGCCCACCAGGAACTCCAAATGGCTCGGTGAGCAATTTTGAGATAAAGGTATTCGATGGTTGTGCAAATCCTTATCTTGGCCTTGCCTCCATTATTGCTGCGGGAATTGATGGCCTACGAGAACACTCAACTTTACCAGAACCTGTTGGTAAGAGAGTGACACTCAAATTATGACATCACCTCGGAGCCCTTGTGGTTTCCTCATTCTACGCTCTTAATTCAGCTGACAAGAGATTTGATTTTTCCTAAACAGATGATAATCCAGACAATGTCAAAGAGAAAGTGCAACGTCTACCTAAATCACTCTCTGAATCTGTTGAAGCCCTTGAGAAAGACACAGTGTTGCGAGATTTCATTGGTGAAAAGCTCTTGGATGCCATTACAGGGGTTAGGAAGGTACCGACTTGCATTTTTCCACCTTAATTGCACATGCAGATACATCAACATTAATTAAGCACTAATGAGATATCTACCAATGAGAGTAATACGAAAACAATTGTAGCATTTCATCTGATCACGGTTTAGGAGTTAATGAATAGAGAGAATCATCAGTGAGAATGTTTAGAATATTATGGAAGTTCTTCATGAAACGCCTCGACTGAACCATCTATCACAACTCATTTTAGAAGAGAAATTTCAAGATTGGTGGAATAAAAGTTTACTTTGCATTTCTGTTTGCAGGCTGAGATCAAGTACTATTCTGAAAACAAGGATGCTTGGAAGAATCTCATTTACCGATATTAAGGTCTTATCAAATTTCCACAACTTGTCACTGCCTCGAACCTAGTTGCACCTTGTGGCTAATATTCCAATAGTTTCAGTTAAAATGGTACTTGTAACAGTTAATACAGGGAGTTCTTCCTACTTGTCTTGACAACCATCCGTACATGACCAATGCATCTAATATTGTGTTTCCAAATTACTGGTAGCATAAGATCAAGTGTGACTATAACAATAAAGCTTTTCTTCCCCATCTGTGTTTTGTTCAATTCTTGCCCTCTAGTTTTAAACTTGGTGGCCATCCAACTACTCAACTCAATCATTTTAAATAAATTTTTTTTTTTTATAGATCAATACCTTCATTAGTGGTATAAAATTTTATAAATTAGTTTTGAGTTTTATAATTATAATAATTATATGATACTGAACCAGCTGCTTTATTTTTGGTACCAACAATCTTAATAATAATTGTTATTATAACTACAATAATAATAATTATATTAGTATGATTTTCCGACCTAATTACTTATCAAAAATGGATTGCATTTTTTAGTTAAAAAAAAAAAAACAAAAACAGAAATAGAGAGAGAAAGCTACATGGTATAATAGGTCACTGCATTACCAAAAATAAAAGGCCCCATTGGGCAGCGTGTGTCGTATGTGTGCATCTCTTTGCAATAAATAAATAAAAAGAATTCGTTTTAAAATTTTTAGATCATGAGTTGCACTTGTATACAATTGTTATATGGATCTTAGATTCATACAATGAGGATTGGGTCGGGTCGAATTCAACCTAAATCCACGTTTTTTTTTTTACTCCTGACTTTTATGTTGTGATAGTTATACTTTTATATTATGTTAAGCATATCTTATATTAAATATACATTTACGTAATATTTTAACTTAAAAAAACCCTTAATTTTGACGAAAAAACTCTAATTTCAATATAAAAACCCTAATTTGTGCATATATACATTTATGTAATATTACGCTTACCTTTAAATAATATTAGTCATACATTTATATAATACATAAAAATATAACTAACATAATTAAAAAGTATGACTAATATAATATAAATGTATGTTTAACATAACATAAAAAACTCAAAAGGTATGTTTAACATAATATAAAATCATAAAGATATACTTAGCATAAAATAAAAGTATATTTAATGTTACATAGAGTTATGTTTAATATAATATGAACGTATGCTTAACATAATATAAATACCCTAAATGTATGCTTAATATAACATAAAAACCCTAAATGTTTGCTTAAATATAACATAAAACTACAAAGGTATGCTTAACATTACATAAATGTATGTTTAACATAACATAAATGTATGTTTAATGTTATATAAAGACATGTTTAATATAACATAAAAACCCTAAAGATATGACTAACATAATATAAATGTATGCTTAACATAACATAAAGGTATAACACCTGAAGTGAATTTGGGTGGTTTGAGTGAACCCACCCAGCAGCGTAGGGGAGCATGCATGCACGTGGAGGGCGCGTGGGGCGGGTCGGGTTAGGATCCGTACATCAGTTATATAAAAGTTTTTATGTTAGATTATTCACAAAAACTTTTATGTAACTGGTGCACGAATCTAGGATCTGTGCACCTAACCTAACCCGGCCCACGCGCGTGCACGTTCCCTCACGCGCCTTGATGGTTGCGCTCAAACACACCCAAATTCGCTCTAGGTGCTATATATTTATATTATATTAAGCATACTTTTATATTATGTTATGTATACATTTATATTATGTTAGTCATATCTTTAGGACCTTTATATTATATTAAACATATCTTTATGTAACGTTAAATATATCTTTATGTTATGTTAAACATATATTTATGATTTTATATTATGTTAAGTATACCTTTAGGGTTTTTATGTTGTGTTAAACATATCTTTATGTTATATTAAACATACCTTTATATTATGTTAAACATATCTTTATGATTTTATGTTATGTTAAACATACCTTTAGAATTTTTATGTTATGTTAAACATACTTTTATAATATGTTAGTTATACCTTTTAATTATATTAGTTGTATTTTTATGTATTATATAAATGTATGATTAATATTATTTAAAGGTATGCGTAATATTTATATAAAGGTATATATGTATAAATTAGGTTTTTTTGGTCATGAAATTATAAGTTTTTCGTCGAAATTAGTTTTTTTTTTCTTCCCACAATTAGGGTTATTTTAAAAATTAAAGTATTACATAAATGTATGTTTAATATAATATAAAAGTAATGTTTAACATAATATAAAAATTAGGATAAAAAAAGTATGTGAATCCGAGTCGGATTCAATCTGACCCGACCCGACCAAAGTTATATGAATTTTACATTTATACAACAATTACTCACAAATGCAATTTTAAATTATTTGCAACAGAAATAAAGAGTTGTATTTTAAGATAACTGAGTGGGTTGATGATTAAATAATCGGTTTTTTTAGATTTGACAGTATACTAATGGAGTACACGTGAATGGGAGAATGCTTGACTAAATTTTGTTCAGAATCAATACGTAATTTATTTAATTTATGACATTCTTACCAGTTAACCTCTGATTATTTTGATAATTTTTTATAATTTGATCTAGTGGTTTTTTTTTTTTTTTTTTTGCTTTGAATTTTTTGTTATACCTCACCATTTAATAATTTTTTCATTAAAAAATTAAATTACAACATTCTAATTAAAAAAAAAATTAATATGTTTAAAATATTAAACCCATTCATGCTGATTTCTTTTTTTTGTAGTTTTTGATATAATATTAAACAGTAAAGTCATTTTCCCGCTAAATGTTATGCAATAATATATTTTTTTTCCTTTTTTTTTAAATACAAAATCATATTTCAAAATTAAATTTCGGTTTTAATGCAAAAGACTTGGTAATTGATGGAATCATGGAACCATGGAAGGGGTAAGTATTGAATGTTTAAGCTTTTGGCATACCCTTTTTTTTTTTTTAAATGAATTGTAGTAGTTTCGGTTATAATAATAAACAACAACATTCAAATTAAAAATGCGTGTTCTAAGTAAAAATTAACATCAAAGTTTACAAATATGAAATAAAATTTCAAATTAGCAAATTAAAAAAATAGTTTTGCAAAATGGGATAGCAACCCAATTTACCACAATTAATATTAAGTATGATAAAAAATAGCACCAAAAATAAAATTGACATTTTTTTACCATAAAAAATAAAAGTGAGATATTTTATACTATCAAATATAAAAATATGGCAAAAAATACCACATTTTTTGATTGACTTTGATGACCAATAATACTTTGGTCAAATGGAATCTATGAGTCAAAAAGGGTTTTCTCTCACCTCCCCCAAATTTGAAACCCTTTCCCACATCATCTCGTTCCCAACCGAAACATAGCTCCATTTTCACCTTTTTTGGAACTCAAAAATTCACCTAAAAATTCACGTTTAAAGCTTCGATTTTTTGGTGAAAATCCACGTTTAAGACGAAGATGTCAAACCAAGAAGGAGAGGTTAGTGATTTATCCCTCGTTTTTTCAGAAAATTGTTGAAATTAAGGTTGGAATTTGTTGAAATTTCTTGAGAATTAGTTGAAATTTTATTGAATTTGTTGGAAAAATGTTTTAACACTTCGAATTTGTTGAGTATTAGTTGAACAAACGGAGAGTTAAACATCGATTTCAATTCCCATTGAACCCTAAATTATTTAGGGATTAGGTTTAATTTCTTTTCATATATGCTTGAATTCATGTTTGGAATGGTTAATTGAGTTTAAATTTTAATTTGATAAAGTTAATTTGTTTGAATATGTGCTTGAATTTTTGTTTGAAAGGGTTAAGCGGCATGATCGAAAATATGCACGTTTAACCCTATAATTATAGGGTTAAACGTGAATTTTTGAAAATTAGACCGTGTGCGCGACGGTGCCGGGAACGGGGGCCGTGCATGCAAGTGCTGGGAACGGGGGTGCGTGTGCGCAGGCTGTCGAGAACGGGCTCCCGGTGCGCGCACGCACTCCCGTCACCCGTCGCACGTGCGCTCCCGTCACCCGTCGCATAATCGACGTTTGGAATGGTATAAATTTCGATTTAATAGTATGAAACGTGATTATAGGGAATAATCACGTTTAACACTATAATTATAGTGTTAAACATGAATAAATTGAAAATTCACGTTTAACCCTATAATTATAGGGTTAAACGTGAATTTTTGAAAATCAGGCCGTGTGCGCGTCGGTGCCGGGAACGGGGGCCGTTTGTCCGTGCACGCTGCCGAGAACGGGCTCTTGGCATGCGCGCGCTCCCGTCACCAGTCACCCGACACGTGCTCCCGTCACCCGTCGCGTGCGCTTCTCCCCCGTCACCCGTCGGGCGTGCCCGCGCACCGCGTCCCTGTTTTAAAAATCCTGTTTTAAAAATTTTATAATTATAATTGGACAATTAAATATCATATTTGAATAATTCCCCTTTAATAAAGTTTTTTGATCTCCGTTTAATAATCAACACGTAATAAAAATAATTTTTTAATCCATCTTATATAATAGATACATAATTTGAATAACCAATTTAATTATCCCAATTTCATAATTAAAGTAACATAATATCCTAATCGAATTTAAATATTTTTTTATAATTTTTATAATATCCGTTTAATAATCAACACTTAATGCGAAATAATTTCCTAATCATTCATAAAACGAAAACAACAATGGGGATTATTAAAGAGGATTATTTTTTAGAATCTACATAATATTCGGTAGTGGGACACGGGCTCTCGACAGCGGAGGCACGGGCTCTCGGTAGCTGTCGAGTTTTCTCGGCAACGGGGGTTAAACGTGATTTTTTTTCGCGCGCGCACCGGGACCCGTTCTCGGCAGTGGGGGCACGGGCTCTCGGCAGTGGGGGCACCGGGACCCGTTCTTGGCAGCCGGGGTTAAACGTGAATTTTTTAGGGTCAGACGAGAAAACTCGGCAGCTGTTGAGGATGCCGCTCTCGCTGCCGAGAAAACTCGACAGCTACCGGGAGACGCCGGAGTTTTTTTCTTCCATCGTTGGGAACGCGCGCGACACTGTATTTTCGTATCGTTTTCTATCCAAATCTCGTTTCTTTTCATCATACTTTATTATCGAATCGTCGCCAACGAGATATCATTGACTGGGGGTTGTGGGTCCCGATCAAAGTCAACCCTTTGACCTAATTACCAAAATACCCTTCAATCTTAAAACCCTATAATAAGGAGGTTAAATGTGAATTTTTGAAAGTTTACATTTAACACTATAATTATAGTGTTAAACGTGAATTTTCAATTTATCCCCTAAACGTGAATTTTCAAATTTAACCCTACATAAAATTCTCTTTTAAAAACCATTTACCCCCTTTTTTTTCAATTCTTTACTAATTTCTTTCACTGTTCTTTTTTTTTCTTGGTTTTTTTTTTGTTAGTCCTATCTCCCACCTTGAAAGAGCTATTTGAAGCATATATCATATCTAATTATTTGAAGAAATTAGTGCCCTACAAATTAGTAAATTGAGTTATTTGAAGAGCTATAATTAGTGCCCTACAAATTATTGAGTTAATTAGATTTGCTTATTTGCTTATCCCTATTCTAAAGAAATTAGTAATGAAATCATACGATTTTTGTTCAAATTAACCGTATCAAATTAAAATTTAAACCCAATTAACCAATCCAAACATGAATGCAAGTATTTATGAAAACAAATTAAACCTAATCCCTAAATAATTTAGGGTTCAATTGGAATTGAAATTGACGTTTAACCCTCTATTTGTTCAACTAATACTCAACAAATTCGAAGTATTTAGACATTTTTCCAACAAATTCAACAAAATCTCAACAAATTCTCAAGAAATTTCAACAAATTCCAACCTTAATTTCAACAATTATCCAATGAAAAATGAGGGATAAATCACTAACCTCTCCTTCTTGGTTTGACATCTTCATCTTGAACGTGAATTTTCACCAAAAAATCAAACCTTTAAACGTGAATTTTTAGGTGAATTTTTGTATAACACCCTACCCCCATATGACGTATATATATATATATATAACAATAAAAATACTCATCATGTAAATAGATCATACTGACATTTTATTTATCCATATAATCATAAAATTATTATTTAACAACTAATATCGTATATGATTATATCAGACAACCATAATCCCATCATAATACATATTAAATACAAAACACGATACAAGCGTTCCAAAATGCAAAATGAGGGAGAGGAGAAGGTTGCACGAGGCATCAACCGGCCGACCTGGTAGCGTAATGTATATATATACAATCCACGTCAAAAGAGTTATCAAACCTAAAAAAAATATGCGATTTTTATAAATCGCAACTCAGTGAATATAAACCATTACTTTAATTAAATAGCAAACAAATAACAATCATTAACGTTAATCAACAATGTAATCATACATGTGCAAATGCCACTATGTCCAGTTTATTATTTTGTGAACTACTCAAGCTTGGATCTGTTCCGGGATTTCCAATATGCCATTGTGCTATAGACTCGTAGGTCTCCAATATAATTATGACCCGAAGGTCTCCACTGTGCATATAGACCCGTAGGTCTCCAATATGAATTTGACCCGAAGGTCTCCATTTTGCATATAGACCCGTAGTTCTCCATTGTGTATACAGATCCATAACAAGACAGTCACAAGCCTTTTAATTTCATGTCATATGTAATGCAACACATCAGTCATCCGAACATATGATCACATATACATTTGCCAATATATTATTTGTTCCAAGATAAATTCATATAAATACATATTTCTTATAGAACACATATAGCAAACCTTGCATATAAATCACATCACCTTGCGTATAAAGCACATATATGGTTTATACTCACCTGGCTAGGATGTCACACCCTATACCCCTATGACGTATATCTCATAATAACATATTCATCATATTGGCAAATCATGCTGACGTTTCATTTATCCATATAAATATAAAAACATTATTTAAAAACTAATATAATATAAGATTAAAGCACACAACCCATATTCCAGCAATAATCATATTAAATACAACTTATGATATATATGTCCAGAATGTAAAATGCGGAGGAGGAGAAGGTTGCACGAGGCATCAGCCAGCCGACCTGGTATAGCGCGATGTATATACACAACCCACGACAAAAAGCTATCGAACCTAAAAAAAACAATTATGCGATTTTTATGAGTCGCAACTCAGTGAATATAAACCATTGCTTCATTAAATAACAAACAAATAACAATCCACTTTACGATAATCAACAATATAATCATACATGTGCAAATGCCACTATGTCCAATTTATTATTATGTGAACTGCTCAAGCTAGGATCTGTCCCGAGATTTCCAATATGCCATTATGTATATAGACCCGTAGGTCTCCAATATGATCATGACCCGTAGGTCTCCAATATGATTATAACCCGAAGGTCTCCACTGTGTATAAAGACCCGTAGGTCTCCAATATGAATTTGACCCGAAGGTCTCCACTTTGTATACAGATCCATCGCAAGACAGTCACAGGCCTTTTAATTTCATGCCGTATGTAATGCAACATATCAATTATCAGAAAATATGATCACGTATACATTTGCCAATATATCATTTGATCCAATGACAATTCATATAAATATATATTTCTTATAGAACACATATAACAAACTTTACACATAAATCACGTCACATTGCGTATAAATCACATATACGATTTATACTCACATAACAAACATTGCATATAAATTTCATCCAATTGCGTATAAATCACATAGCATATAAGTCACATATATGGTTTACACTCACCCGGCTAGAATAAGCGATTTGTTCGTCACCTTGCTTCCTCCTCTCGTTCTACAGCCCGCGCTCCTATACGATTCAATGCAATTTAGCCTAATTGTCCCCTTAATATATTTAATTCAATTATGCAATGAAATGCAATGCATGTATGTTTAATTTCATTTATTTCATATATGCATATGATATAAGATTTTAACAACCTTTATTCTTTCGACGTATTCAACTATGTTCAGAATTCCTCTTATAACTTGAATTATAAAATTCCGAATCAAGCAAGGTAAAATTCTATAGAAACTTAACGTATAGCTCTACAACTTTCATGTTTAACACTTTTTCTAATTCACTCTCCAACCTGTATAAAATTAGGCTACAAACACAGCATAATTAACCGTTTTCAAACTAAACCAAGCCCTGTAATTTTGACATTATCTCACTTAATATTTAACCGAGACATCCACGGTTTGCTCCTGAGTTTAGCTAAGAGATAGGGTTATAACTTCCATGTTTTAAACTTTTCCTAATTCAGCCTACCAAGCTACCAAAACATCCAATGAATAATAATAACTAGAAACATATATAATTCACTAATTTCTTTGTACCTTTCGAGAAAAATCTTAAAAATTTACTCCAATCAAATCGAAGAGCACGTCCCTACGAACTCCCCCTCAAGTTTTGAAGAAAAACGGTGAAGACACGAAACCTAAAATTACAAATCCCTTTCTTTTTTTTCCCTTTTCTCTTCTTCCCCTGCTTCTGTTCTCGCTGCAGTTTCTCTGTTTTTTTTTCTTTCCTTCCTTCATTTATTTACTTCTAGAGTCCGCCGCCTCACCTAGCTTCACTATTAAACTTAATGAAACTATATTATTATTAAATTCAAGTTGACAACTTACATTACATGCATTGTATATATTAAGAGATAATACCTCCAAATACCCCATTTCCTTATCTAAACAACCTCAAATACCTTACTCCTTATAATATCATCCCAATATACCCCAAATTTGGTCAAAGACCAATTTACCCCTAAAATTGCACTATTCAAGATGCTATTTCCACTCTAAAATTTTGTTTTCCAAACCATCTTACTCAATGCAAGGTTCAAACCCGGATATAATTATTTTGGTATTTTGGTTGGAAACCTTTCTCGTGCCCTAAAAAACACTTGTATTTATACTTGTGATCTTGTCTGAAAGGTGTAACAATGCCAAATACTGAACGATTATTATTCGGATAAAAGTGTTTAATTGAAATTTTAGAATTTTTCCATGATTTATATTTGTTAGATCCGATGCGTAGAAATGGTATCAGAGCCAAGTTTTATTGAAGAGATAAATTAAATTATGATATACAATATTATTTTCTTATGCCTAACGGAGGAGAAAATCAAGAAAAATGTATCCGAAAATATTTCGAGATAACACAAGTGCAGGATATTTGTAATGACATCCAGCGAAGATTGGAACATAATTGTTCCAGACACATCTAAGGTCACTCAAGACCTTAGGGAGATCCAAA
Source organism: Scutellaria barbata (assembly GCA_028654395.1). NCBI lineage: Eukaryota > Viridiplantae > Streptophyta > Magnoliopsida > Lamiales > Lamiaceae > Scutellaria > Scutellaria barbata. The sequence goes on from CM053644.1 coordinate 432,041, forward strand.
AGACCATCATTTATTATGGTGGACAGATAGAGAAGATAGTCCGATCTCTAACCGAGATCTAAGGAGAAGTTTTAGATCTAAAATAAGAAGTGTTAGATCTGAAAAGGAGATTACCAAAGGGAACAGGTAGATCAATGAACGAACGATACAAAGATACGTTCGGAGATAAACCAAAAATCCCTAAAGGAAAGGCTACGGAAGTTCCGAAGTCTAAAAGCTACGATGAACTCTTACTTGACATCATACGAAAAGTCTGATGGAAGTCTCAAGAGTTGATCTTGCAGAATTAACCGAATCACTTTCCAATCTAGGAATTGTGGATCTGGTTAATCTTAAGATGAATGAGCCCATTCCAAAGGAGGAAGTTGGGAGTACAAGTACGGGAATACCAGAAGCTGATGTACCTGTTTTCCAACAAACATGGAAATAGGATGAAGTTGCCTACGGTGCCCATGTAGCTCGACAACACAAGAGACGACCAAGATGGGAGAAAGCGGCATCCAATAGCCCTTGGGCAAAAACGATGCTTGAACCAACACATCCGTTCGGGTTGACACTTACAACAGATATCATCGATTTTAGGAATATGGAAACCTTAATCGATGAATGGATGGCGTCCATGAAGGTCTCGACATCAGCATTGGACATTGATAAGGAGCATTTTTACCAACTTATCATAAACTGCTTGACAGGTTCGGTTAAGAGAATGTGAGATTCTACGGAAGACCATATTAAAATAGAGATCCAATCCAAAGATAATCTTTTTGAAATTATCGAAAAGATTGAGAACCTGATCAAACTATATTTCATCGGAGATGGATACTTTGATGAAAGAAAAGAAGAAAAGAAGAGGGAATACACACAAGCCTTGTATGCTCTTGAATTACGAAGTATTGGTCATGTGGACGAATATATATATTGGTTCCGCAAATACTACTTCGAAGCACAGATACCACTGAAAGTTGCAACAGAATTATTCTTTGCAAGAATATGCAGCCCATGGAGAGAAATGTTGATACGAACATATCAGGTGCCTCCAGGGAGAATTGATTCAGTGGCTCGAAGGATGTCTTTCCTTAAAGACAGCTTAAGAGAGTGGTGTCGTCAAGCAACATTACAAAAGAACAAGAAAAAATTAAGAGGAATGATGAAAAAGACTCCTCTTTGTTGTGACAACAATGATTTTCCGAGCATTATCGGAGAACCACAACGTGAAAGACACGGAAAAAGAAAGAAACACTTCAAGAGAGGGTTTCAATCTAAATCCGGGGGATCATACAGAAGGCCTTCCAGACAAGGAAGATCTTGGTGGTCCAAATCAAAGGCCAGAACTTACAAATCTGGTCAAAGGTCTGGTCCTTCCAGATTTTCTTCAAAATGATCTAAATCCACAAGGAAGACAATAGGAGGAACAACCAGAAAGAGAACTTTCAAACGAGCTCACACTCGTACAAATGAAAGTTTCAAGGATTGCAACTGCTGGACGTGCGGTGCGAGAGGCCATATTTTGCCTGATTGCCCACAGAAGGAGAAGGGTGTGTGCCAGTTCGAAACAACAGAAGACATCCGTGATGCTGTCTTTTATGGTGATTTGGTGCCAGTTTACAAGTTCAAGGACATCTCTTCAGATGAAAGCATCTATGAAAAAGAATTCGAATCCGATTCAGAAAAATCCGATGGATCATCCACAGAATCAGACGAGTAGCTCCGGCAAACGGGAAGATAGACCCCAGACCTCGGATAGTCTATCAGGATTCTTCTAAAAAATGACCATCTCTGAAAAGACGATGGAAAAGATCATGAGACAGGATTCAACATTAGGTCCATATGATGGATTTAAGAAAGGAAGTCTTAATCAATTTTGTGACAAGATCGGGATAAGACAGCGCAAGCACCATATCATTTACCGGGTGAACTCAGGTGAGTTTTCTCTTCCCATAGATCTAACCGGTAATAATGTTGAGATGCAACTTATTCCAAAAGAAGAAATTCTTGAGGAACTGAGTCACCTCAAATAGGAAGTAGCGGTCACAATGAAATGGATCCATATTGAAACCATTGAAGTAGTAATTAAAGCTACCTTCAAAGAAGGAATTGATTCTGAATTGCATTTATCTGTAATTGATAAAAGAATCAATGATTTAAGAGAAAGTTGTCTTGGTACAATGGTAGGTAATTTGTATGCGGGCAAACTTATGTTTGACATTCATCCTAGGATTGCATACAAACTAGCTGACCAAGATTTTAGCAGAGTATTAACCCTTCATCAGGATTTTAAAAGACCTGATCTTATGAAAGAAGGAAATAGTCCATATTCTATCACGTATAGAATTGCATATGCGCTTTCCAACACACATCATTCAGATATGTTTCTTAGGAAAGAGTATATAGAAATTCCTATAATTTTTAAGGAATTCGCAAAGGTTAGAACACCAGACCCAATCCAAATACCAAGGTTAGGGGGTGTTAATTTACTAATTAAGGATCAACCTATTTTAAACAATAGATCATTAAGGTTTGATTCGGAAATTAGTAACAGGTTGTCCTTTTCCGAAGGTAGGATTCTAAGCCTAAAAGGAAAAGAACCATATGAGGATTTGTATCCACAAAAAATTAGGGTAAGAAATGTTAAAATCAAATGCCCTAATGATGAATGGAAAGAAATCCATATTGTTTTTGATATATCTAAAACTGATAATTTGTTTCCTTGTGAGGAGATATATCATTTACAACAACCAAGTATTAATAGATACAAAGGCATGTTAGAAATAGCAGGCTATCATGTATCTGTTACAGGAAGTGCAGGCATAACCAAAGGAGTTATGACCCTAGGGTTAAGTTTCCTTCAGGAACATAAGCCCTGGAGAAGAGAAAGAAAATGGATGGAGTTCGACCTTGATGGACATACAATCAGGGTAGAATAAAACCATTATGCCAGGAATCAAGCTGGACTAAGAGATCATTGATCTCATGATACAAAGAACCCAGGCGAGAACTTTGTTAAGATCTTTGTGAGAGCAAAATCCACCAGAACAAAGAAGTATCCAAGAAGTCATAAGGATACAAGAGGTTGCGTTAAAAATAAATCAAATAAACGCACGAATAGACATGCTAGAACGCTGGAGAAGAGGGATTTATCCAAACAATCTAGAAGGGTTCTAAGCTATGCCAGGGAGATGTATTGATGATGAGATCCAGGATCTCAGAAAAGAGAAAGATGAGTTGACAGAACGCATAAGGGAGATGCGAGATAATGAACAAACTCATCAAATAAGGTTTCTAGAGTTAATCCGGGAGCATAATATTAGAAGCTCAAGGATAAACTTGTTAGAATCATGGAAAAGAGGAATCTATCCAGACGATTCTGAATGACAAGTATTTTCTCTATATATATATCTGTAGGGATATTATATGATCAATATAAGACAGAATATTTTGCAGCTTATATTGACTCAGGTTCAGGCATTTGCACAGCAAAGCCAGGTGTTTTCCCCAGCGAAGCAGTAGAAAAACTACCTATTATTGCAGGAAGGGATTTTTCCCAGAAAATCCTAATACTCAATAGAGGTATTCGGGAATCACGAATAATGATTGGAGGCGCATTCGATACCCCTTGGTATAAAGTAAGAATGCCACCTATCTATATTCATGATACAGGTACTGATATTTTGCTTGGTAATAATTTTATCCAAACTTTTGCAAAATATGAGCAGGATAATCACAAAAACCTGTTAACCTTTACTACTAACTGTGGTAGTTTGATACAGGTTTTGCGGTGAGAGAAAGCCTTTAATAGGATCATGCCTATTAATTTTCGCAGCAAACGTGGTGATAATGAAACCAAGTTGACTCATCCTAAAATGCAGGATAAGAGGAAATTTGGTGAAGCTCTTTTGTCTTATAGACAAAGAGGAATGAAGAAGGCACACGAAGAAGCTATTCAGTTTCTAAAAAATGTCTTACAAGAAGGACCACCACAAATTGACATGGATGAGAAAAGTTTACTTTCCCTTGAAAATGTTAAGAGGCTAATTCAGAGGAACTACAATGAAAATCCTTTAGCCTGGTGGGATAAAAACCAGATCGAAGCAACGTTGAAGGTAAAAGAACAATACCGATACGAGTTGGTTCGATACAAGCCGATTCAGATGAACCTTGAGGATCGAAAGGATATGCAAAAGATTATCAAAGAGCATATCGATCTCAAGCTAATCGAAGCAGATATTTCTCCTTATAGTAGCCCAAAGTTTTTGGTAAGAAACCATGGTGAAATAAAGAGAGGAAAAGCAAGGTTAGTAATTAACTATCAAGGTATTAATAAGATTACCGAATTTGATGGTTATTATATCCCAAGTAGAGAACACCTAATTGATTGCATTAAAGGATCAAAAGTGTTTTCAAAGTTTGATTGCAAGTCTGGATTTTACCAGATTAAGTTAGAAAAAGAGTCTAAGAAATTAACTGCTTTTTCTACACCACAAGGTCAGTATATCTGGAACGTAATGCCTATGGGTCTTGCGAATGCACCTCAGATATACCAACGAAAGATGGATAATCTTTTTAAAGATTATTTTGAGTTTATGTTTGTGTACATAGACAATATTCTAATTGCATCAAAAATATGAAAGATCATCTAAAGCATCATAAAATATTTTCAGAAGCATGTCATAAAGAAGGATTAGTGCTCTCTGAAAAGAAGGCAATAATCGCGGTTAATAGAATCGAGTTTTTCGGTGTTATTATTGACCATGCAGGAATGGAACTACAGGAATATATTGTGGAGAAAATCTGCAATTTTCCAGATGTTCTTAGAGATAAGAAGCACCTTCAAAGCTTCTTAGGAGTGATTAATTTTGCAGGTTCATTTATTAAGGACTTGGCAAAATATCACAAGGATTTCCGTCCTTTATTACAAAAGGATGAGAAGACCAAATGGAAATGGGAAGATATTCATTCCCAACGAGTTCGTGAGTTAAAACAGGTTTGTAGTAACTTACCAAAGCTCGCGATTGCTCAAGATGAGGATCAGTTAGTTGTCTACACAGACGCTAATGATTTCAGATGGGCAGCAGTGCTCATGAGAAAGACAGCTACGGGTGAAGAACCATGTAGATATACAGGAGGGTTGTTTACAGAACAACAAACCAGAGTTTGGCATATTAACGAGAAAGAATTCTTTGCGGTTTGGAAGGCATTTAAAAAATGGCCTTTATTCCTATTAGCAAAAGAATTTATTTTAAAAGTTGATAATACAAATGTCAAAGCTTTTTTGAAAAATAAACTCGAATCAAAAATCGAAAAAGCCCGTATTATCAGATGGCAAGCAGAATATCAATATTATTTATTTGATATTATTATTGTGAAATCTAATGAGAATGTTCTTGCAGATTTCTTAACAAGAGATGGATATCCTTGAAGCAGATTCCATCACAATACGAGCAAGGCACCTTAGGGAAAACCTTGAGGAGCACTACAAGACATTCGAGGTGCTAAGGGTAAGAGCCGAAACGGCCTCTTATGTCCAGAAAGCTGATTTAGACAAAGTCCAAATGACTCTACGAGCAGCCATAACTTCAAATAATGATTTATGGAATGCATTAGTAGAACCAATAAACAAGGCCTGTTCACCATCGGTGATGCAGAAAGAATTACACGAGAGGAGTTCATCATCGATGAACAAACAGGGTACTTTTATATCCGAAGCAGGACATCCTGCTGATAAAAGTTTTTCATCGGATACCGGTGAAAAGGCTGATAAGGCCGAACCAAGTGTTTTATCGGACTCCGATAAAAATATTAATTCGGAAGGTCAGGAAGTAATTCCAGGCAACCCGAGTCAACCCAGCACCTCTGGGGTAAAAGAGGGAGAGGTTAACCTAAGACCCCAAACTGGCCCTAGACAGGTTAACACTAACCAAGCTATTTCTCCTCTACAGGTTTACCAAAGGACATGGGAGAAATTGGTTACAAGAAATGGGATCAATCCGAACAGAATTACTGATGATTGGTCTGGCAAGTACCAAGACTTTGGATGCTTTCGAGGGTAAACCCTCATGATGTGCGGGAATGGTTCGATTTTGGAGCAATTGCTTCAGTTTTCACTACCGCACCCAGCTTTCCAGAGATTTCCAAATTACCGGACTGGATAGCCACTGTTGTGCACGATTCATGGCAGAACAACCCATACTTGGGGCGAGGAGATATACTGGAGCTAAAATTTATCTCTGCTGCTCCAGAAATCACAGGAAAAGGATCTCATCCAGTTTTTCAATTTATAAAACTATAGAGATCTGAGATGGGGGCGATAAACCACGACAAAACACCCCCAGAAAACAGCCCTTTGGTTGTCGCCTTGACTGAAAATGATATATCAACTAGGTGAGCTTGGGGTCTTTGGGTCTCTCTCACTGAGATGGACAAAGTGAAGTATCCGTTCAAAATATTTCATAATTCTGTGAACGGATCATTCCTGTTAAATTCCATGACAGGAACAACTACCGGATTTGCTGAAAACCTCTTTGAAAATAAGAGAAAATTAATTTGGGAAAACAAGGTTCCAGCAACGGAACAAACTAGGAAGAAGATATGTAATATGATACATATCGGGAGATGGGAAGAGCGAATATGCTCTTACTGTCAAATACAAGAGAAACCGCTGTTCGGACATGGTTTCAAAGTAAAAAAGGACAAACCCGATTACCCAAAGAAAAAGAGAAAAGGGAAAGGTTTTTAGAAAATAAAAACCAAAAATGTAATAGAGGAAACGGGTCTAATTAGACTCGATAGTAAACAAGTTGTATTGTATTCCAAACAATGTAATAGGATAGGGATACAGTATAATCAGCATTGGATGCTAATTCAGACAGGGGATAGTGGCAGGTCCCGCCATCTTTGAAGAATCAGCATCTGGTCTGAAAGGACAAAAGTGGAGGACCCCTCCACTCACCAAGAGATTCGTTGCCGACACAAGAAGACAACGAAGGTGGTAGATGCACTTACCAAACGGTAGGTGGGAAATAAAGAAGGTTGACCCATTCCCCACTAACCAAGTGGAATGCAAGCTGGCAAGGCAATAATGGATCCACACAGGAGCACATTGATGCCTATAAAAGGAGGCTTTCAGTCTTAGAAGAAGATCATAAAAAATACACAACACTTCTCTCTTCATAAGCTTTTCGAAATCTTCTCTCTAGTTTTGTAATTGTTAAGCTTTAAGCTTTCCTGTTTATGGGGGTTTCCCCTTCTCGAGTATTAGCCATGATAGGCTAATTCAAGTTTCTCTTCCAATGGCGGAGAAAATTTATATTGTAAAATAATTTAGTTTATTTTTTTCAATAAACAAGACTTTTGCTTTCCGACATTCTGTCCAAAAATTTATAATTGAGTAAAATTCATCCAATAGTGAGTCTCCCCGTGATCTCCTTGAAGGCAGGTGGCCATTAAGAAGGATTGCGATCTAGGTTCCAAAGGAATTGGTTTCAGAACCATAGACTACGGGCGAGTGGTTAGATCTTTGATCCGTAAAACCTGAATCGTATTCCAAGGGAATTTAAGAGACAAAGACGAGGTATGTTTAAAACTCAGTTTTATTTATTTACGGAAGCATGTTGGGCCTGATATTGATCAGAGAGATAATCCGGATCTAATAAATGTAAAGATTGGAAAAAGAAAAAATTGGCTAATGGCAAGCATGGTTTTTTGGAAGTTTTGGAAAGTTAGTAAGGGTAAAATGGTATTTTATCATAAAAAAGGGGTAGATAGAGATATTTTGTTTTGAAAGTGGGTATATGGGGACTTTTTGTTATATGGTAGGGTAGTTGGGGAAAAAATATAAGGAAATATGGTAGGTTTGGATTTGATCTCTATATATTAATCATAACATTACTTTATATATTATAATATATATATGCATACTACGGCGCATGCTTCACTTACATATATGTATATATTATAATATTATTTAGTTTAACTTATATATATATAATATGCATGCGTTACTTATTATGTACATATATAATATATATAGTACGTATATATATATATATATACAATTTACATTTATTTTCTTTATAAAATTCAACGTAATTTATATCATCATTAATCAAATAATTTATATTATGTGCTCGAAGATTACTCGAGTCTCCATCAATTATAATAGGGGTTTCTTAACACTAATTACCTATGAGCATATAAATAATACGAAATGCATATGATGCATGAAATGAATGCCCAATGATGTGTATGTTTTGGTCGGGGATGTTACAATTCTCCCCCTCTATAAGAATTTTGTCCTCAAAATTTGATATTCCTCTATGCAATGTATCAATAAGAAGATCAGTTACCAGTGAATAAGTGCGGATATAACTTTTTCATCTTTTCTTTTGTCTCCCAGGTTGCTTCCTCTATACCATGGTTTCTCCAAATAACTTTAACATTGGAATTTCTCTGTTCCGCAATTGTTTGATTTTGAAATCTGCTATCGAGACCGGTTCTTCTATGTAGCTTAAGTTTTCTGCAATCTGTACCTCTGAATCCCGCAATACATGTGAAGGATCAGATCGATATCGTCGCAACATGCTAACATGAAAAACATTATGAATTTGAGCCAATTCTGGAGGTAATGCTAACTCGTATGCCAATGGTCCCACTTTTCCGATGATATCATATGGCCCGATATATCGAGGACTTAACTTTCCTTTATTACCGAATCTCATAACACTTTTCCAAGGAGATACTAGTAAAAATACTTTATCACCAACCTGGTATTCCATCTCCTTTCTATGTTGATCAAAGTAGCTCTTTTGTCGGTCTTGTGCAGCCTTCAATTTGCTTTTAATGACATCGACTTTGTCAATTGTGTTCTGAATAATTTCTGGCCCTTCTAGAATTTCTATACCCTCTCTATCCCAATATAGTGGACTTCTGCACTTTCTTCCATATAACACCTCATACGGTGCCATTCCAATGCTACTGTGAAACTGGTTATTATAAGCAAATTCCATTAATGGAATATATTTATCCCACGAACCTTGAAACTCAATAACGCAAGCACGTAGCATCTCTTCTAACGTCTGTATAGTCCTTTCTGATTGACCATCTGTTTGAGGGTGAAAAGCTGTACTAAAGTGTAATTTGGTCCCCATAGCTGTTTGAAAACTCTCCCAAAATCAAGAAGTGAATCTTGGATCTCTATCTGAAACAATGGACACTGGTATACCATGAAGTCGTACAATTTCTCTGACGTACTTCTCTGCCAATTGATCTAATGAACAACCCAACGTAAAGGTAAGAAATGTGCTGATTTAGTTAATCTATCTACAATTACCCAAATAACATTATTCCCTTATTGCGTTTTCGGTAATCCCAAAACAAAGTCCATCGTAATCCGCTCCCATTTCCAAATCGGAATAGATAGGGGTTTCAGTGTACCTACGGGTGCTTGATGTTCTGTTTTAACTTGTTGACAAGTAAGACATCTGGAAATAAATTCAGCAACATCTTTCTTCATTTCTGGCCACCAGTAATGCTGCCTCAATGTATGATACATCTTTGTTGTACCTGGATGCATAGCATACGGTGCATTGTGTGCCTCGTCTAAAATTTCTCGTCGTAAATCATCAACGTCAGGTACACACAACCTGGTGCCAAACATTAATGTACCATCTTGTAAATCAAATGGCGTGTCTTTACCCTGCTGCACCTGTTCCATAATTTCTGTCAATTTTTCATCCTTGTTTTGTGCATCTTGTATTCGTTGTCTCAATATAGGAAAAATCTCCAAGGTAGCAATCAACACTCCACCTGTATCTAACTATAGTCTCGTGTTCAAACTTCGTAGAGCAATCAAATCTGAAAGTGGAGCCCAAATGCATATGTGCTACTATACCACCGGACTTTCGACTTAACGCATCGGCTACAACGTTGGCCTTTCCTGGATGATACTCTATCGTACAATCATAATCGTTCAATAGTTCCATCCAACGTCTTTGTCGCATGTTCAGTTCTCTCTGACTCATCAAATACTTCAAACTTTTATGATCAGTAAATATCTGGAATGTCTCCCCATAAAGATAATGCCGCCAGATTTTTAAGGCAAATACCACTGCCGCCAACTCTAAATCATGAACATGATAGGAAATTTCGTGTGGTCGTAATTGTCGTGATTCATAAGCAATTACTTTCCCATTCTGCATCAAAATACAACCAAGTCCTTGATGTGAAGCGTCACTGTAAACGACAAATTCCCCAATGCCTGTAGGAATTGTGAGTATCGGTGCTGTAGTCAAACGATGCTTTAATTCATCAAAGCTCTGTTGGCATCTGTCATTCCATTGAAATGGAACATTCTTTCGTAGCAGTTTTGTAAGTGGCGCCGCTATAATGGAAAACCCTTCGACAAACCATCTGTAGTATCCGGCCATACCAAGAAAACTTCGAACCTCCGAAACTGTCGATGGTACTTCCCAATTTATCACTGTTTCAATCTTTTTAGAGTCGACCTCTATGCCTTGTCCAGATACTATGTGTCCCAAAAATACCACATGATCCAACCAAAATTCACATTTACTCAACTTTGCGTATAGTTGTTTTTCTCGCAAGATTTGTAACACAATCCGTAAATGATCCGCGTGTTCCTCTTTACTCTGTGAATATACCAGTATGTCATCAATGAAGACAATGACAAATCTATCAAGGAAAGATTGGAACACTTTATTCATTAAAGTCATGAATGCTGCTGGTGCATTAGTTAACCCGAATGGCATTACCAAAAATTCATAATGCCCATATCGAGTTCTGAATGCTGTCTTCGGAATATCATCTTTGGCTATCTTTAACTGATGGTACCCAGATCGAAGATCTATCTTGGAAAATACTTGCGCACCCTATAGTTGATCAAATAAATCATCTATCAGTGGTAATGGGTATTTGTTCTTTACCGTCACTTGATTCAGCTTTCGGTAATCTATGCACAATCGTAGTGTACCATCTTTCTTTTTCACGAAAAGCATTAGCGCACCCCAAGGTGATACACTAGCCCGTATATACCCTTTGTCTAGCAGCTCCTGCAATTGTTTCTTTAATTCCTGTAACTCCAATGGGGCCATCCGATATGGAGAAATAGAGATTGGTGCGGTACCCAGTATCAATTCTATGGTAAACTCCGTCTCTCTATCTGGCAGTAATCCTAGTAACTCCTCTGGGAAAACATCAGGAAAATCTTTAACAATTAAAATATCTCTGATCTCATCATGTGTAGTTATACGATCTACAACATGGGCCAGATATGCCTCACATCCATTTCTGATCATACGGAAAGCTGTTGTTGCTGAAATCAAACATGTCGGTACAATCCATCGATCACCATAGAAAATCACTTTAGTTTGCCCAGGAGAATCTATCACCACTTCTTTAGTATAACAATCCACTTTAGCACGATGTCTCGATAACCAGTCCATACCCAAAATAACATCAAACTCACGCAGAAATAACAGGATCAAATCAGCTGGTAACTCTACTGTATCAATCCGCATTATACAATTTCGATATACTGTATGCACCATTATAACTTCACCCAATGGAGTATGTACTCCTAAGTTGTAATCTAGTGGTTCGGGTTCTTTATGCAAATGTGATACTATGGTGGATGATATGAATAAATGAGTGGATCCTGGATCTATCAATACATGTATTTCAAAATCATTTAAATAGAGTTTACCGGTAATGACCTCAGGTGCTGTAGCTGCCTCCCGTTGTGACATAGCAAAAACTCGTGCCTGACCCTGTGATCGTGTTCCTGGTGCCTCTGATCTTCCTCTACTGGCAGTAGAGCTTAAAGTCTGACCTCTACCACGACCTCTACCAACACTTGCCATTGATGCTGCTGGTCGAATATTTTACACTGTCGGTTCTGATGCCGCTCTACCAATATTTGATCTATCAGGTCTAGCTGGACACTCTCTATAAAAATATCCCTGTTGTCCATAGTAATAGCAACCTCCAGTTAGCAATCGACACTCTCCTGTATGATATCGACCACAGTGTTGACACATAGGTCGTGTCTGTATTGTCGGGCTAGGTCCTCGGCCACCTCCACGACTAACAGATTGTACACGTCCACCTCTCTGACTGAATGTACCACCTCTGCTAAATGTCGGTGCTGAAGAGGAAAAACTCTGACGTTTATTTGGCTTTTCACTTGACTCACCAATATGAGTCATTGACTCTCTCTTTTGCCTTTGAAAATATGTTTGTCGTTCCTTTAACAAAGTCTCGGCCCTAACTGCTGCAGTACGCAAATCTGTGTAAGTACGAAGATCCCAAGGGGTAATCTTGCTTCGAATATCATATGAGAGTCCCTCCTCAAAACGTCTGCATCTATCTCTCTCAGTAGCAACCATTGCAGCCGCATAAGATGATAATTGAGTAAATTTAACTTCGTACTCGGCAACTGTCATATTTCCTTGTTTAAGAGATAAAAATTCCCTTGGTTTGTTATCCCGGTATACCTCGGGCATATATCTGTCTCGAAACATGGTGAGAAAATCATTCCAAGTAAGGATTGGCGGTTGTACTGTAGCATATGGAACTGTCTCCCACCAATCATATGCATCCCCTTGTAACAGTGACACTGCAAAGTCAAATCGTTCCTCTACCGTGCATCTCATCATGCCAAAAACTCTTTCTGTTCTTTTGAGCCACGTCTCAGCTTCAGTAGGATCAATAGTCCCATAAAAGTCAACTGCTCCCAATTTACGGAGCTCCTTGAAATTTCTACTTCTAGAACCTATACCTGGCCCCTGTACCTCTTATTCTACCCGTCTAGGGGAATGTTGTGCAGGCTCATGTGATGCAGGTAATGTATGAGATGCCTTTATCGATTGATGTGGCACGACTGAACCTTCTCTCCCCAATGATTCATGCTCATGAATGTCCATATTTCCTATTTATTTGGATGCAATTGCTATGTCAAGTACGTATGATGTGTAATGCTTATGAATGCATAATGACACCGAGGAATCATATCCCCGCTCTGATACCAACTTAAACTGTCACACCCTATACCCCTATGACGTATATCTCATAATAACATATTCATCATATAGGCAAATCATGCTGACGTTTCATTTATCCATATAAATATAAAAACATTATTTAAAAACTAATATAATATAAGATTAAAGCACACAACCCATATTCCAGCAATAATCATATTAAATACAACTTATGATATATATGTCCAGAATGCAAAATGCGGAGGAGGAGAAGGTTGCACGAGGCATCAGCCGGCCGACCTGGTATAGCGCGATGTATATACACAACCCACGACAAAAAACTATCGAACCTAAAAAAACAATTATGCGATTTTTATGAGTCGCAACTCAGTGAATATAAACCATTACTTCATTAAATAACAAGCAAATAACAATCCACTTTACGATAATCAACAATATAATCATACATGTGCAAATGCCACTATGTCCAATTTATTATTATGTGAACTGCTCAAGCTAGGATCTGTCCCGGGATTTCCAATATGCCATTATGTATATAGACCCATAGGTCTCCAATATGATCATGATCCGTAGATCTTCAATATGATTATGACCCGAAGGTCTCCACTGTGTATATAGACCCGTAGGTCTCCAATATGAATTTGACCCGAAGGTCTCCACTTTGTATACAGATCCATCGCAAGACAGTCACATGCCTTTTAATTTCATGCCGTATGTAATGCAACATATCAATTATCAGAAAATATGATCACGTATACATTTGCCAATATATCATTTGATCCAATGACAATTCATATAAATATATATTTCTTATAGAACACATATAACAAACTTTGCACATAAATCACGTCACATTGCGTATAAATCACATATACGATTTATACTCACATAGCAAACATTGCATATAAATTTCATCCAATTGCGTATAAATCACATAGCATATAAGGCACATATATGGTTTACACTCACCCGGCTAGGATAAGTGATTTGTTCGTCACTCTGCTTCCTCCTCTCGTTCTACAGCCCGCGCTCCTATACGATTCAATGCAATTTAGCCTAATCGTCCCCTTAATATATTTAATTCCATTATACAATGAAATGCAATGCATGTATGTTTAATTTCATTTATTTCATATATGCATATGATATAAGATTTTAACAACCTTTATTCTTTCGACGTATTCAACTATGTTCAGAATTCCTCTTATAACTTGAATTATAAAATTCCGAATCAAGCAAGGTAAAATTCTATAGAAACTTAACGTATAGCTCTACAACTTTCATATTTAACACTTTTCCTAATTCACTCTCCAACCTGTATAAAATTAGGCTACAAATACAGCATAATTAACCATTTTCAAACTAAACCAAGCCCTGTAATTTTAACATTATCTCACTTAATATTTAACCGAGACATCCACAGTTTGCTCCTGAGTTTAGCTAAGAGATAGGGCTATAACTTCCATGTTTTAAACTTTTCCTAATTCAGCCTACCAAGCTACCAAAACATCCAATGAATAATAATAACTAGAAACATATATAATTCACTAATTTCTTTGTACCTTTCGAGAAAAATCTTGAAAATTCACTCCGATCAAATCGAAGAACACGTCCTTACGAACTCCCCCTCAAGTTTTGAAGAAAAACGGTGAAGAAACGAAACCTAAAATTACAAACCCCTTTCTTTTTTTCCCTTTTTCTCTTCTTCCCCTGCTTCTGTTCTCGCTGTAGCTTCTCTGTTTTTTTTTTCTTTCCTTCCTTCATTTATTTACTTCTAGAGTACGCCGCCTCACCTAGCTTCACTATTAAACTTAATGAAACTATATTATTATTAAATTCAAGTTGGCAACTTACATTACATTGCATTGTATATATTAATCATAACATTACTTTATATATTATAATATATATGCATACTACGGCGCATGCTTCACTTACATATATATATATATATATATATATATATATATTATAATATTATGCTTCCTTTTGCATACTTTTACATATGCTACTTACTTGTATATATATTATAATATTATTTAGTTTAACTTATATATATAATATGCATGCGTTACTTATTATGTACATATATAATATATATAGTACATATATATATACAATTTACATTTATTTTCTTTATAAAATTCAACGTAATTTATATCATCATTAATCAAATAATTTATATTATGTACTCGAAGATTATTCAAGTCTCCATCAATTATAATAGGAGTTTCTCAACATTAATTACCTATGAGCATATAAATAATACGAAATGCATATGATGCATGAAATGAATGCCCAATGATGTGTATGTTTTGGTTGGGGATGTTACATAGGATAAGTGATCCGTTCGTCACTTTGGTTCCTCCTCCCATTCTATAGCTCGTGACCCTATATGATTCAATGTAATTTAGCCTTATCGTCCCCTTATTATCTATTTCTATTATCCAATGAAATGCAATGCATGCATGTTTACTTTCATTTGTTTCATATATACATATAATACAAGATTCTAGCAAACCTTTAGTCTTTCAACCTATTCAACCATGTTCAGAATTTCCCCTATAACTTGAGCTACAAAATTCTAAATTGAACAAAGTAAAATTCTGAAGAAACTTAACACATAGCTCTACAACTTTCATTTTAACATTTTCCCTAATTCAGCCTCCAATGTGCTTAACATTAAGCTACAATTACAGCATACATAACAGTTTTCGAAACAGTGTTGTATGAAACCAATCTCTGTAATTTGTCAAGATCTCCCTCAATACTTATCCAAATCATTCACGGTTTTTTTTTATAAATCTAGCTTAGAAATAGGGCTATAACTTTTATGTTTTAAGGTTTCCCCAAATCAGCCTCTAAACGTACTAGAAAATTCGACAATCAGATAGACAGATTATTTTCGACAGAACAACTTTCAGATTCACACTTTATTTGAAAAATCACAACAAATCGAGTTTAACTCTAAAAATTTCGAAATTTTACAACCAGCTAAAAAGACATAATTCTCTACAAGGTTTATGTTTAACAACTCAACAGAATTGAACTCGAAGTATATGAAAATCGCTAAGCAAAACAGAACAGAATTTTTCTTACTCTGTTTCTCCTTTTTCTTCTCCTTCTCTTCTCACCTTCGTTGCTACCCTTCGTGTTTCCTTTCTTTATCTTCTTCTTTTTCTTCTTTATCTTGAATATGAACTTGTTCTTATCTTATTTATTAACTTATATTGGAGAGAGGAATGGATAGATAGAGATGATCAAAAGGATGACAAGTGGCAAAGAATTTGATGACTTTTCTTGTCTTTATTTTAATAATTGCTTTAGCACATAAATACACAAAATATATTATGATACATTATATTTCTTGTATTCTTTTCCATATTCCTAATTGATTTCTACTATTTATTTTCAAACCAAATATTATTCTAAATTCTTTATGAATGTCAATATGCTGTGTTTTAAATGTATTATGGAATGAATGCATGAAATGAATGCAAAATGACATGTATGTTTTGGGTCAAGGATGTTACATTTTGAGCGCAAAAATGGTGAAGATCTTGCTATCCTTCGGCTGTAATGGAGAAAGGTGAGGGGAAGGGTTTGGGGGTTGGGGGAGGTGAGAGAGTTATCCTTTTTTGACTCAAAGATTCCTTTGACCAAATTATTATTGTCTAATAATTTGGTCATCAAAGTCAATCAAAAAATGTAGTATTTTTGCCCTATTTTTATAATTGATGGTATAAAGTATCTCATTTTTATTTTTTATGGTAAAAAAATGCTAATTTTATTTTTGGTGCTATTTTGGGTCACACTTAATATTAATTGTGGTAAATTGGGTTGCTATCCTACATATATTGACAATAACACTTCTTTAATATATATGGCTGTGGGACTTAATCTATATATATATATGATATTAATAAACTTCTTCTTCATGTGTATGCGGCTACTTACATATATATACGTATATTATATTTACATATATTATAATATATATATATAGTACATATTTATATATATATATATAATCTAGATTTATTTTCTTTGCAAAAATTCAACGTAATTTATATCATTAATCAAATAATTTATATTATGCACTCGAAAATTACTCGAGTCTCAATGAATTATAATAGGAGTTTCTCAACACTAATTACATAAGAACATATAAATAATACGAAATGCATATGATGCATGAAATGAATGCCCAATGACGTGTATGTTTTGGTCGAGGATGTTACATTTGGTTCAGCTTAGGTAGTCCCTGTACAGCTTCAAACTTCAACAATTTTTGTAAGGTACGAAAGTTCACACGGCCTAATTTTTTATGCCACAAAAACGTGTCATCAAAACTAGCCTTGTTGCATGTGACATTTTCTTCTACGAGATAGCAATTGTCATAAGACCTCGAACCTGTCATAGTTTCATCAAAGACTTCACATGAGTTTTTAGAAAATGTCACCTCAAGATTATTATCACACAACTGACTTATACTAATCAAATTAGCCATAAATCCATCAACCAATAAAACATTCTTTAACCTAGGAAAACCTGGAATATTCAGTGTCCCTTTACCAACAATGTTGCTCTTAGCACTGCCTCCATAGGTTACGGACCCTCCGAAGAGAGGTACAAAATTAGACAAAAATTTCTTAGTCCCCATCATGTGGCAAGAACAACCACTATCGAAGTACCAAGAACCTGAAATGTTAGTCTTAAGAGCAGTAAACACAACTTTATAAGATTGAGACAACTTTTTAGGAACCCAGATTTTCTTTACGATTTTTCTGACGCCAGTGTTTTGGGTGGTGTTAGATGACACGACAGATAACACCAGACAACACCAGACCAACCAGATCATGTTTCAAGGCATAACAAAAAGGTTTGATATGTCTTGGATGAAAACAGTAATGAAATATATATTTCCTTTTCCTAGGACCTAACTTGGGTGTTTTTTAAGACTCTTTTGAATTTTCTTTCACAAAATTAATTTTAGCATGTGTATCTTTGAAAAGATTTGGAAAGATCGGCTGAACTGAATTATTTGATCCAATACCTGATTTGGAGGTACTACCTGACTCAATGAGTTCTTTTGCCTTGGTAGAACTTGAATTCCATTTTGCGAAGATGGACTCATTCTTCTCAAGTTTTAATTGAACTTTCCCGAGTTCAATATCCTTCTTGGTGAGAGCGGTTTCTAGCTTAGCAACTGAGTTCTTCAACACATCATTCTTCTTCGAGAGAATTTCCATTTGCTTGCATTACTTTTTCCATTCATCGAGCAAGGAGATATAAAGATCTTGAAGTTTATCAATGAATGCATCTTTAGCTAGGTCCTCTCCAACTTGAGAATCTGTATCATCACAAACACTATTAAAACCAACACTATTAAAACAAGTTAAATTCGAAAAATTGAATAATTCATTTTTATGTAGTGTTGTTTGTCATGTTATGACACCATCGGTAACATCAGTAGTCTGTTCATCAACTCTTGCAACTAATGCAGTTTGGCTTTCTGTTTGAGCTTCAACATCGTCCTCATCATCACTCAAAGATATCCAGTGATTTTTCACTCCATACTTTCTCAAAGTATTTGGGCATTCGTTGGCATAATGACCTCACCCCGAACACGCATAACATTGAATAGTATCAATATTTTTGGGGTTTTATCTTCCATGATCAGAGAATGATCTCTTGGGATACTTTTGGGGTTGAGAGGACAATCCATAAGGCTTAAATTGGGTCTGATTTATTAAGACATTTTGACGCTCCTTTCCTTTTGGACGTGGCTTCTTATTATTTAACTTTCTAACCATGGAGTTAAACTTCTTGGTTAGCATGGCCACGTTTGGTCCTTCGGTGATCTCTTCCAATGGTTCATCATCATCCTCGGACTCCTCAACTTCTTGAGCTTGCAAGACTATTTTTTCCCTTATGTGATGCTTCTTGTTGACTTAGAAGATTGAGTTCAAAGGTTTGGAAAATGCTTTGCAATGTATCGAAATCCATTACCGTAAGATTGTAAGCTTCTTCTACGGCGAATACTTTGATATTAAACCTTGATGATAGAGTACGCATGTCCTTAGAAATTAGCTGCTTGTGTCCAATCGGGTCTCCTAGGATTTGGCTTTGATTGTAGATGTCTCTAAGTCGCTCAAAATAGCTTCCAATATCCTCACTTTCCTCCATGCGCATGTTCTCAAACTTTGACATCAAAAGTCGCATCTTTGTTTCTCGAACACAACTTGCTCCTTCATAACATTTTTTAAGAATATCCCATGCATCCTTAGCAGTGGTGCAATTCTTGATCATCTTGAAAACGTTGATATCCACAGCCTCGAAAATAATGTTGATCGCTCTCTCGTTGAAGTTTGAATTGTTGATCTCCTCAATCGTCCATAATTTTTTAGGCTTTGGAACAAAATCTCCATCAACTCCATGGAGTGGTGGAACATAGCCTTCCAAAACAATTGTCCAGGCACATGCATCTATGGAGTTGATCTTCGAACGAACACGGATCTTCCAATATACATAGTTCGAACCGTTCAAAATTGGAATTCATACAAAATTTGGATTGCAATAATCCATGTCTTGCATGACTACCAGAACCAACCACTTAGTATGTCAAGTGGGTGGCTCTTCTACCACATGAAAGTACTGAGTGGATTAAATTATCTGAAATAAACGATCAGAGAACCAAATATTATCACTGGTGTTGGCAACACCGAAAAAATACAACGGAAAATAAATACCAATAAAATGATACGAACATAGATAAATTTATTCACGAGTATAAGAATACTCGTGAACTGCCACCAGGGTGAAAATTCTCCTTTAATATAAGAATTTGATTACAAGGAGATAGAAAAACGCAATACGTCCTAAGACTATGGCTTTGCTCAAGTGGACGTATATACAGAGTAAAAGGATCACAAACACCTATCTTTAGTAAAGAACTTTTACTAAAGAACTATGAGTATGAAAGACTCAATAATCAAACTAAAAAGATAGATATTATCTCAGTGTGATCCGACACAAGTATGACATCACAAGGCTGAAAAATTATAGACTCAAAATTCTCTCTTGTATATTCTCTCAATCTCTGTATTTCGGTGTCGTCAATCTCCAAGGGCATCTTCTATTTATAGAGTTTATACATCACACTTGTATGCTCCATGATCTTCATGTGTCCCACTCTCTTGAATCCATCTCCATGATCTTTTCTTTTCAACTTTAGGTTCTACGTTCTTTTTTTTTTTTTTAAATATGTTCTTTTTCTCTTTCTTGAAATCCTATATAAAATAAGATACAAAAGAAAAGAAACAAAATCCCTAATATATAAAAATGTGGTTAGATCATGTAATCCTTAAAATAAGGAACAACCAAATCCTATTAAATCTCCAAATCCTAATAAATCTCATATTTAACAAAATAAATGTATTTTGAAAAATAATGAAAAAGGAAAAATTATTAATTTGGAAAATCCAACATTAACAAATATAATCTTTATGTACAAATTTCATAACCTTTTTAATGAATAACTTGTACTTTTTCACTACTTGCACTGCAAAAGGTTATGTGCATATAACTAAAAGGTTATAAGGATATAACTAAAAGTTTAAGTTCACTAATCTAAAAGATTATGTCAATATAACAGAACTAGGGTTTGGATGCATGTGGATGTGTGTGGGCACACGTGGGATACGTGAAATGCATTTTAGGATCAGGTCAACCCAATTACACGGATTTAGAATTTGTGCACTTAGTGTATAAAAATAATTGTGTTTACTAGGAGGTACTATTCACATCCCAAGCTTTTCTTTTAACATACCTCAATTTTGTTATTAAAAATTTTAACAATACATAAATTTCCATATTATCTTTAAAAAAAAAAAAAAAAAAACCTCCCCATTCCTTCCCCATCCTATCCACTACCCTCTCCTTTTTTTTCATGTTCTTTTCAATTTCTTTAGAAATAATACAACAATATAATAAAAATAATTTCATGAATTAACTAAATACGTAAACATCATATAAAAATCATGTAAAAAGTGTGTAAAAATCGTATAAAAATGTTAAAATTTTATAAAATGAAACAGTTTTGTTCGACCCTAATAGGCCAAATATATAGAGGTGTGTTCGGCCACCAAACATCGAATACAAAGAGGTGTGTTCAGCCATCAGACATCAAACACACTATGCTAAAAATCAATAAAATGGAACAGTTTCGTTCGATCCTAGTAGGTTGAACATATAGAAGTGTGTTCGGTCACCAAACGTCGAACACACTATGACATGTTCGACATTATGTGTTCGGCATACCAGAGTCGAATAAAATTGTTTTGTATTATCAATTTTTTTTGTTTTTTACATGAATTTTATACGGTTGTCGTACGATATTTACGTATTTTGTCAATTCATGAAATAATTTTCACTATATTGTTTTGTTATTTCTTAAAATTAAAAAAAAAAAAAGAGAAGGAAAAAAAAAGGTGAGAAGAGGTTGAGCATCCTTACGGGAGAGGGAGGGAATTGGAGAAATTTTTCAATTTTTTTTTTAAATTTTGAGGAGTATAATTGGAAATTAAATATTTTTATATTTTTATAATTAAAATATTAAAATTTTGGGATGTATTTAGAAAAAGATAGGGTGTGGACAATCCCACCATTTTTACTATTTCTCAACTGATTGTTTCAGAGTTTTTTTTTTTTTTTTCCACGATAATCATAAAATGAAATGGCGAGAAATCTGACATTTTGACATCTTGTCTATTCAAAACTGAAGCAATTAAAACTCATTTGAAGTCTCAATTTGATGTAGAGTATAATGTAACCAAATTAAATAGAATCTTTAAGAAAGGAAAAATTAAGTGTTAATATTTCATTTAAAAAAGTAGGCATTGGGTATGAGGCTAGTCTCCAATTCTGTTGTGCATAATTGCATGACAATCCCCTTTCCTTGTGAGAAACAGGAGTTATCCATACTATTTCTCTAATTATTATGCCCATCTCTCCACCTCAAAGTTACTGTTTCGAACAACAAACTAATAGACAAGCTGCCACACTTGATCCAAATGGTAAATTAGGTTGAAATGAGATAGAAATTGATACTATTCAGAACACGAAAACTTCAGTTTGCTCAACAAAGCTCTATAATAAGAAAGCGATAATGGTATTTTTCTCCACCAATAGATCGATACTATTACTTTTCAACATCTCACTTCAGTTTTTCACAACCTAATACATTGATAACTGAAATCTGACACAAATATATAGGTGATTTCAATCTCTCTTGCAATCATCTACTTCAACTGGTTTTGGTAATGGATCCAGAGCAGCAACGTTCCCTTCGCCTGTAACCTTTAGGATTGAAAGATGCGATAGTTTGTTAACCATTCTGACAGTCGATTAACAATTGAACTAAATAGAAACATAATTAGCAGACTAAAATGCCATATGCTATGTTACCAAAACGGACGAACTGAACAAAGAGTTAAAAAGCAAATAAAATCTTCTTAAACAATCCTACTCATGGCTGAGAAGAAATACAGTGCTCCAACAGACAAATTGACAACTTCAGAGTTCTATTAGCTTGTATTTAGAAGTAGCAAACATGGGAACATGCAATGTACTTTTGCATCTAAAACTTTAGATTCACTATACATATTTGCAAAGTTAAAGATGGCCGCTGTCTGTATATTAATGTCGAGAAGCTAAAACCCTACGGGACTAGGTGACACTTGGAATAGATGTTATGTTCCCATGCGAAGATATAAAATCTTAACAGAAACAAAGGAGCGGAAAAACCCCACATCTTGAGATTGGTAATAAAATTCCAGAGTCCCAGACAGCTCCTTTGTACTAAAATCCACCACCAAAATAATGTCGAATTAAATCAAACATGAATGCAAATGACAAACCAAATGTCCAATCAATAGATTCTCAATCTGACTTTTAACTGTACCTCAGAACATCATTCCTCAATCACAAAGTTTACAGCTTTTAACTACATAATCTGAAGTCACTTCGTTAATTAACTAGCTGAACAAGCACCACAGCCTACATTGTATTTGTCTTCAGCAAATCAATCTTAGGTTTGAGAATCAACCTAACAGAGTTGTCGTAAGCCAATTAATTCAAACTTCTATTATAGACCGATCAATTTTAAAGAGAAAAAAGATTGACCAAGCATATGAAGCACTGATTCCATATGAGCCCTAAATCTCAGTAAATTATGAAGATCAAACACACACAAAACTGAATTAAAAGAAGGAATATTTTCTTTAATCCTAACAAAGCATTGAGAAATCAATAAATAACAAAAAAAATTACTCACTGAATTATTGGTCCCAATCTTAATGGCGGAGGATTTGATAGGACAAGCAGGGGGTGCTCTTTCCGGTTTCCGATAATCCCAACCAAACAATCTATACACCTTTGCCTGAGCACAATTTTTAGGTCACATCAAATCAATTGATAAAATGCTCCGAAATCTTAACAACTCGATCGAAAAAACTAAAAGATAAGAATTGAACGAACCATGATCAAATCGAAGATGAGGGGCAAAATATTGACGATTGGGACGAGAAAAAGCGGCAACAAACAAGCCAAACAAACCTGTCAAATCAAAAGAGATTACTCGTTTCAAAAATATAAATGAAAAATATAGAAAGTACTGCTATGTAATTGGAAGAATAGATCGAGCGAGATGTCCGGAAATCATGAATCACCATTATTGCAATCTTCAGATGTCGTCGCCGGAGAAGACGAAATTGTTGTGATTTGCGAATGAGGTTCTAACTTCCTAAGTTCCTTAAGGGACACTTCCAATTAGTTTGGTATTCATTAGATTTTTGCAAACGTTCGATTTTTAACGGGTAAAAGTAAAATATATCCAAACCCTCTTTTGTAAATTTTTCATCGGTTCTCCCTCTTATTAAAATGACATCATTTATATATATGATTTAATAAATATTGTATATTCGTTTTTTCATTAAATGAGTGTTAATAATATTAATTTTTATACTAAAATTTCAATGATATCTTTATACATTAAAAATTCATATTTTTAATTTTATTCTTTTCATTTTAAGTATTTTTTTTTTATATTTTTTATCATTTCACAAATATGGATAATAAATATTATTCAATCATTATTGATATTTAAAATTACCAAATTTATAATTAAAAGATTTCAAACATAGTTGTATATTTTTCAAATTAAATTCTGAAAATTTATTATAATAAATCCTAATATTTAAAAAGAATCTAAGAATTGATTTTAATAAACATTAACATTTATAGAAAAATGAAAATTAACTTTTAAAATAATTTTCTAAATAAGATTCTTGACATTTTGAGATTTAAATTTCACCATTTTCTTGGTATTGTTTAAGACCTATAGTTTTTTTTAACACTAAACCGAGCTAATCAGACAAGTAAAGATTAAGTCTGAAAATGATTTAACATTTAAATCAAGTGTTCTATAATATAAGTCGAGCCGGTCAGATAATATACTGAGCTGAGTAAGCTACAAGTTAACTGTAAATTACATTAAAATATATACAAGTATGAAAAGGCAAGTCTGAGCCAAGCAAGGATTAGAGTAAGAAAAATACAAGTATGACAAGGCATGAGAATCCGAACTGAGCAGGAAAAATATTAATTGCATTCAACATAAACTGGTTTGGAGGCTAGCACCTCGTACAAAAAGGCTAACCGGCTCGGACAGAATAAAAAAAAAAGGAAAAATTACAAGTATTTCCTGGTCAATCTCGACCACTTCGTCGTCTGCCGCCCGGAGATGCCAACCTCTGCCTCCTACCCAATATCAGGACCGGCCATATTGTAAAAAGGATCAAACACAAGCTTTATTGGTGGGCCGACCTGAAGAGCCTCTCCGACGCGAGTGAAAGGTATCCGGGCATGTCGCTCATGATCTCGAGAAAGTACGTCGGGAGGGGGTTCTTCTCCAGGTAGCCAGCCAAGGTCGCCATGAGCAGGTGCTCGTCCAACTTCTCATGTCAATGGCGTCGATAAAGGCGAAAAGATAGCCGAGGATGCCCTTGTACTTGCACTCCTTGGAGTCCTTGTACTTAGCGACAACGAAAACCTCATCAATTGGGGTGGTCCTGGTAGCTTCGAGCTCGGCCTTTAGACCCTCCATCCCGGCCCGAAACTGGGTATTCTCCATGGCCAGATCAGTCACCTTCTAGCGATCCAGCTCGGCTGCCTTTGTTGTTTCAGCCAGGAGATCTTGAGAAGAGGCTAGCTGAGCCTGAAGTGTCTCTCTCCCCTCGGCTGCGGCGCTTAGTTGGTCGGTCTTCTCTCTCAATTCGGTCTTCTAGGCCTTATACCTCTCCAACTTCTCGAGGTGCTGGAGGTGAGCACGCCATGTAAACACGAAGGCCTGCGCCATGAGGACGGACGTGCAGACGCCCATGTCTACTCTGCTCAATTGGCTGGTGTACTACTCCAGCTCTTCGGTCCAAACCTTGTTGGGGGCCTCGGCAGCTAGCTCCACCCTGATAGGAAGACGGCTTAGTAAGTTCGAGGATGGGTGCTGAGCCCGGAAATAGCTAATCTGAAAGGGGGGTCGTCGTTCAAGTTACTTATTGGACATCTCGATCCGAGCGGGATCCCACCCGCAGATGCTGATAAACCCAGCCAATGGACTTTTTTGATTGCCAAACACCGGGTGGGACGGTGATGGTGATGCCCGGTGTCCTCAAGGAGGGGCCTCCTGCCTCTGGCCTAAACCTCTTGGCCAGTGGAGATTAGGGGGCTGGCCGATTGGGGATGGGCACGGTCATGACGGAGACCGGGAGGTCAAGGCCTCTGCCTTTGCCTTGACCTCTGTTAGGAGGCCTCCTCACCTGCTCAGCCCTCTAACGGTTGCGCTCTCTTGGATTCATTTTGAGCAACAAATCTTTTTGGGGGAGGATGGTTAAAAAATAAAAAAAATGTCAAGTACAAAGGCACAATACCGAGCAGAAGACTAAATAAAATATATAAAAAAAAACTAATCGAGGAAGTTGTTGGGAACAGGTATGAACAGAAGGATGAGGTTGACCGGAGCAAGACGCTCTTTGGTGATCAGCGCCTTAAAGGTCTATCAAGACTCCTCAGTACTATCTCGAAGAAATATTATCGTTTGGAAGAAAGTATCACCGATCAGGAGTCTTTGGGCGGACACCTCTGTAAAATGAAAAATAATTAAAATCAGTCAGGTAGAAACAAAAATGTGTAAAAGTACCATTTACTGTTCCAAAGTGAGTGGAGCAGGCCACTTGATAGGGCTCCAACTGGCCGACCAGTCTAGGGCACATCCAGTCGCCCCCGACCCGAAACCATTTGGTCTTCCAATCCTTGATGGGGGAGGGAAGACCACAGATAAGTTATGGCCGAAATGGTTGGGGGAGAGGTAGTACAGATGATTCTTCACCCTTGGGAGGAGCTTGATGCTCAACACCCAGGCCAGCTCCTTTGGGGTCGGGACCCCAAGGTTGAAAGTCTAAAAGAGGACCAGCAACCTCAGGATTGACGACCAACCTTTCAGGTGGATCTGAGCCAGCGCAACCCCCCAATGCCATAAGTAGCATGTGAGGCAAGGGGCTAAGGGGAATTGAAGACTAACCTCGAAAGCATAGATGCTGATGGCCACACATCCCTTATGCGGCTTGTCCATCCACTCTTTTGGCCTCGGAATGTCAAAGATGACCCTCAAGGGATGTTGAAGAGCGCATGTCATCGATCTAGTTCGGCCCTTGTAACCACTGATGACCAAGATATAGCCTCAGAGTCCTCGGATGGCTGCTCGGTCCTTCAATAGGGTCTAGGAGGCCTCGGCACTCCCATGGAATATAGGTGGATGCCTGCCCTGACGTCCCCACCTCCTCGGCCACCACCGAAGCTGGTCACCACCTCCACGTCAAAAGAGCTGGATTCCAATTCCAACTTCTCTAAACTGTATCCCTGATACTTAGACCTGCCCTAGTCGTAATCTTGAGCCGACCCACACCTGAAAGATTCAGAAGAAGACATAATTTAAGTATGATAATTACCTAAAAAGGAATCTAAAAGGTTGATTTTGGACGGGTGATTCTGGAAGGGTGATTTCACTCGGTTAATACTGCTCAGACTTCTCAAGTAATTCTATAAGGATTATGAGTTCGTGAAAAGTAAATTGAATAGGAGTCGCCCCTATTTATAAGAAGAGTGCGACTCTTCGACTTCCTCCTGCCAGGAGATGACACGTGGCTGATCAGACAGCTAGGATCTAGTGACACTTCGACTTTTCTTTCATCAGATGATGACATGTGTCTGATCTAAGGAGTGTTTTATATCTTGCCATGTTTGACTTCTATTCTGCTCGGCTCCGTTGATGGAGTGTGATTAGGTCCCGACAGAACAAATTTCTCTCACGACCAACGGGCTATTGTTGGACCCCCCGACTCGAGTTAGAACCAAACATCTAACCTAGCCGGATTATAGAGATAGCTTTTAGGATTACAATCCGGACAATAGAGCAGATACCCAAGTAACCCGGCTAGGATATAGGACCTGGACGGTGACTAGACGACCTGGCCAGGAACTATTCCATGGCATGTCTAAAGGGACATGGCCGACCCTACCAGGATATGCCGAGTAGAATATTTCTAATTGCTAGAAGATCATGGGGAATTAAACCACTCACTCCCTAGAAAATAGGCTAAAAATAAGGGCGTAGTGGGCATGATCCCCACTACTCATGCTCTTCCTAAGCTATAAATAGTGTAATTTTCAACTTGTAAAGGGGTCGAACACTTTTGTACTCAAGTACTAGAAAGCTCATTTCTCTAAGATATAAAATACGATTTTGGCCGACCACTATAAACCGGCCAGGATCAGCCGAACTAAATTGCCCGAGTAGGCTCCGGGCATAATATTTTCTACAATTTTAAACACTTCCAACTCCATTTTTGATTCGATTTGCTTCATTTTAATTCGGATTCACTTAATTTGAGTGTTAGATTAGGAATTAACCACTTTCAAATTCCGACGTTAACAAATTATATTAACAATATTCATATATTAATTTTAATTTTAAATTTTTAGACTAATTTTAATAAACAAAAACATTTAGATAAATATTGTTAATGTTAAGAAATTTTTATAAGTGCAAATTCCTAGTCAAATACCCAAATTAAGTTAGTCCGACTTAAACTAACCAAATCGAATACTAAAATTGAATGAAATATATAAAAAACATTGTATCCGAAGCCAACTCGGGTAAATTTATTTGGTTTATCTGGTCGGTCAATTGTGGCCGGCCAGAATGTATTTTATATAAATGTTAAGAAAAATGAACTCTCTTGTGCTTGAATACAATGATTTTCGAACCCTTTTTACATCCAATATTTCAATATTTATAGATTGAAATTACACTAAGTAGTAAGGATGATCCTCACTCCTCCATGATCTTCCTCTAACTCCCTCTGGAAATGGGGAGTTGGCTTGCTCCCACTACCTCTTGTTTTGTAGAACAATTAGAATATCTAAGTTGGGCCTTGCCGATCACTTTTCAGTCTTATTTGTTACTTCCTGGTCGAGTCGGTAGATAACCAATTGGGCTGCTATGGAATTGTTCCTGGTCGGCTCTACAAGATGGTCGAGCATGTATTGTATCTGAATTAGGGTCAAATTAGGACTAAATGCCATAGAATTGGTCTTGGTCGGCTAGATCTTTGTTCATAACCGGCCTCGGCTCAGTGGTCCAATAATAACCCTTTAGATCGTGAGAAAATTTATTTTTATCGGGACTTAACCAAACAACACCAGCTGAGCTGAGCACACGTGTTTTAATATTAGGTTTGACTTTCTTTTTCTACTCTATACGTGGATTGATGTGGTTTGTCCGATCAGACATGTGTTATCATCTTACGGAGTAAAAGTTGAAAAGTTTCATTCTTTTTACAAATAGAGGCGACTTATCTTCATTTTCCTTTTCGCAAACTCAAAACTCTTAGAGAAATCCTTGAGAGCTTCGAGCAGTATTAACCTAGATGAATTGACAGGGAAAAAATCAACTGTCCAGATATAACCTAGGTAATTCATTTTTCTTCATACTTAAATTATGTCTTCATCGGATGAATTGTCTGGGAGCTGATCAGTTTAGGACTATGACCGAGGTGCATTCGAGGAATGCGAGTAAACTCGGAATACCTGTATTTGGGATCCAACCCTTGCTGTGGCTGAGGAGGTCGGTGCATCCGGCTCGGCATTTTTGGAGATTTCCATAGGAGTGCCGCTCAGAGGGTCACGATGTTATCGCCACACCAAGCAGACCTTAGAAGACTTTGAGGTAATTTCTTATCCTTCAGTCGTTACCTAAGCCAAGCTCGATCGGTGGCATACCCTTTTCAATATACCTCGGGGTGTCACTTTTGACGTGTCCTAACCTGAAGAAATGATAGATAAACTATCGAAAGGGTGCGTGACCATCAGCTTCTGGGTACTCGAAGCTAGAATCTGTTTCCCCCTTGCCTCATGCCTAACTTATTACTTATGGCATAAGAGAATTGCACTTGGCCAACTTCACCCCAACAGTTGGTCGTCTATCCTAGGGCTGCTCGTGCTATTCTATTCCTTCAGTCTCAGAGTTCCTACTCCACACGAGCTGGTCTGACTATTCAACATTAAGTTGATTCCCAAGATTAAAAGCCATTTTTACTACATATCTCCTCGGTCGCTCCATCCCCAACTTGTCCATGGTCTTCCTTCGTCCGTCAAAGACTGGAAGATCAAATGGTTTTGGGTTGGGGGTGACTGGATGAGTCTCGGGCCGAGCACCGAGGATCTCTCCTAGAGAGTAGCTTACCTTACCAACTTCAGTCTTGCAAATGGTATAAATTGATATTTCTTAACTGGTCGTTTTTCTTGATATTATAATTCTTTTTGTGCAGAGATTCCTGCCCAAAATCTCCTGATCGTCGATACCTTCTCTCATAAGATCTATTTCTTGAGAGACAGTACCGACCAGGACAGGCGTACATTCAAGATCCTGATTACACAAGATCGGTTAGCAAACCTTGTTCTCCACTTTAACCCCGCTCCTAACAACTTTTGAGGTAAATCTTTGATTCCGATTACTTCATTCTCTGCTTTGTATTTTAATTGGATATTTATTATTATTTTTCTTTACAGCCATCCTTCCCTGAGACGGCTTGCCACTCAAGATGGACCCACGAGACCACATCCACCTCCGAGCTGAGTAGGCGAAGAAGCAGAAGCAGTCAAAGTGGCTGGTCGAGAAAAGAACCGATGTCTTGATCCCTTGGTCTCAGCTATGGTAGTGTGTGGTCGGGAATCTTCTAGCCAGGCAGCCCCATCTGCCAAGAGGCCGAGGTCGGCTTCTACCGACCAGTTGACGGGACACCAAGCATTACAATCATCGTCCCTCCTAGCATCTGGTCTTTTGAGTCCCCTCTGGCCGATTGGTCAGCATTTGTGGGTAGGACCTAAAACGAATTAAGATTTACAATGAGTATCTCAAGCGGAGGCCACCCTTTCAAATCAGCTACACTCACGCTCAGCACCTGAGCGCGGATCTGTTGAATAGGCTTCTACCTAAGGTCGAGGCGATAGCAGAGGCTCCCATCAAGACATGGATCGAGAAGCAAGAGAGGTATACCGGCCAGATGACCGGTGAAGACATGGATGTCTGCGTTACCTTTCTTATGGCTCAAACCTCGATCTTCGTCTGGTGAGGGTACCTCCACCATCTCTACCAGCTTGAGAAGTATAACGCCAAGAGGGCAGAACTTCGAGAGAAAAGGTCCAAGCTGGCCTCCACCGCTGAGGAGAAAGAGACCTTTCAGGCCCGACTGGCCTCCTCACAAGACCTCCTAGCTAAGACCACAAAGACGGCTGAGCTGGATCTGGCCGTGGAGAATGCTTGACTCCAAGCCAAACTGGAGACTATCAGGACCGAGCTGGAGACTGCAAAGGTTGTCCCGATGAATGAGGTCGCCGTCATACTTAAATATAAAGACTCTAATGAGTGCAAGTACAATGGCATATTGGGTTACCTCTTTGCCTTCATTGATAACATTAATGTGGCGAGGAGGGAAAAACATGATCACCATTCACTTATGGCGACTCTGGCCAACTAATTTTTTAAAATTTTTGCTCGGTCATTTAGCCTTTTTGTACGAGGCTCTAGCCTCTAAACCAGATCGGTAATTGATGCATATATTTTTTTGCAACTCATCTAATCTGCTCAATTTCATATATTATGCTTTGTATAATTTTCAAATCGAACAACCTAAGTAAATAACTTGACCACTTAACAATTTGATAACTTAATAATCTGGTCAGTTCGAATTATCATTAATGTATTTATGGTCTGCTCGGCCTTGGTTATAATTTATCCGACCATTATAATTTTTTTATATGAGCATAATTGGCTCGGACAAGACCGTGACCATATACTGTTTAGTCCAAGCCTGATCGGCTTAGTCAAGGCCATAACCTTTTACTTGGGTCATAACCTTACTATTTTGTCTAAACCTGGTTGGCTCGAACGAGGTCATAGTCTTTTAATTGGGTCATAACCTTACTATTTTGTCCGAACTTAGTCAGCTTGGACGAGATCGTAGCCTTTTACTTAGGCCGTAACCTTACTACTTTGTCCGAAACTGGTCAGTTCGGATGAGATCGTAGCCTTTTACTTGAGTGTAACCTTACTATTTTGTCTGAACCTGGTCGGCTCGGACGAGACCTAACCTTTTACTACCAACAAGCAATAATTATAAAGTACAATTTTATTAACTTGAAAATTTGCAAGTAAAGCTAACTTACAAAAGTTTTCCTAACACACTATTGATAATATTTTTTCAAGCACTCTATATTCCAAGGTTTGGATGGCACATTATCATTTAGGTTAGAGATTATGTATGCGCTTCTGGCCAGGACTTGCGCAATCTTGTATGGTTCTTCCCAACTTCGTTCGAGAGATCCAGTATTAGGCTTCTTAGTGTGTTGAAGGACCTTTTTAGGACCAAATCCACAATTTCAAACTTTCATGCTCAGACCTTGGAGTTATAGTATCTTGCACTTATTTGCTTATAGATCGAATTTCTTAGCTTGGAATTAATCCTTTTTTTTTCAACTAGATCAAGGTTGGCCATCATCACCTCAGTATTTTGCTTTTCCTGGAAAATTTGTACTCTCCAGGTCGGGATGCCGATCTCGATAGGAATTGCTGCCTTGGATCCCAAGACTAGAGAGAATGGGATCTTTCATGTGGTTGTTTTGGCCATCGTTCGGTACGACTAGAGTACTCTGGAAAGTTCATATGCCCAGCACCCTTTTAATTCTTCCAGCCTAGCCTTTAGAGTATGTTTGATGATTCTATTTATGGTCTCAACTTAATCGTTCCCTTGGGGATTATATGGAGTAGAAAATAATTTTTTGACCCTCAAGTTTTCACAAAGGCTATTGAAGCATTTAGCCTCAAATTACTGACCATTATCTGTTATTATCGAGTGTGGGACACCAAATCGGTAGATAATAGATTTCCACACAAAGTCAATGATTTTGGCCTCGGTTATTTTTACTAGGGGCTCGACTTCCACCCATTTGTAAAATAGCCAACAGCAAAGTCCTCTGATACCTTACATCTTTGATGTTTGTAAACCTTCTTATTTGGAACGTCCGTGGCTTGGGTAATCGAGCTTCTCAGGGTGAGTTACATAATTTGATTCGTGAACATCGGTTTTCTGTTGTGGCTATTATAGAGCATATGATGGCTGCCAACTTTATATTTTTTAATCGATGTTTTGGCTTTGTATCTGATGTGAACAATTGCTCAAACAAAATTTCGGTTTTTTCTGTTGTTGGTTTTCAAATTGATATTCTTGTGGTTACGGATCAATTATTGCACACTCGCATATCTTCTCTTACTATCCCACAGTCTGTTTGCATCTCATTTGTTT
Source organism: Scutellaria barbata (assembly GCA_028654395.1). Classification (NCBI taxonomy): domain Eukaryota; kingdom Viridiplantae; phylum Streptophyta; class Magnoliopsida; order Lamiales; family Lamiaceae; genus Scutellaria; species Scutellaria barbata. The sequence goes on from CM053644.1 coordinate 465,030, forward strand.
ATGCTAAATGTGGTAGAGTTGGTCATTTTGCTTTATGGGATTCTATGAAATTGATTGCTTCTGATTCTAAGAATTGTCCTTGGGCTATTGGGGGAGATTTTAATATCTTTCTGCATCCTCATGAGAGAATTGACAGTGATGTTAACAGATCCGACGAGATTCTTGATTTTGCACAAACTATTGGGGATTGTAATTTAATTGATGCAGGTTGTATGGGTAATCCGTTCACTTGGGGACGAAGAGCTCTCCAAGAGACCATATCATTTTTAATGAATCTTGGGCCACCTTATTCCACACCACATTGGTTACTCATTTGCCTCGCATTACCTCCGATCATTCTCCTCTAATGATCAAATGTGGTTTCTTAAAGATGATGCATCGGTCCTCATTTTGGTTTCAGAGTATGTGGGTTCGTCATCACACCTTCCTTGATATAGTTAAATCTACATGAGATTCTGATTTCGGCTTGTTCGGTATGGTTAATCTCCAGATTAAGCTTGCAGTTGTTAAGAGATGTCTTAAATGGTAGAATTCTCATGTTTTTGGTAACATTCTCGATCGGTCTAAAAAAGCTTCCGAAGCGGTTGCTCACGCTCAGGAGGCTTTTTATGTTGTTTTTTCTCCTTTCCATTTCATGGAATTGAATGGATGTAGAGCAGAGTATATTCTTTGTACATGGATGGAAGAGGACTTTTGGCATCAGAAATCGGTTGTTAGATGGATTATCGAGGGTAAACGTAATACAAGATTCTTTCACAGCTTTGTTAAGCATAAACATATCAAGTCTCGAATCCACTCCATTCTCGATGGTGATCGAACCATCACTGATGAGAATGCTCTTCGAGATTCTACGGTGGCCTTCTTCCAGAACCTCTTATCATCTAATTTTGATAATCTTACTACGGCTCACCAGAATTATTTTTCACACATCCCGGCTTCTGTGGATATCTTTATTTTGTGTGATTTACCTTTTGGATAAGAGATTAAGGATGCGGTTTTCGACATCGATCTTGGTTGTGTTTCTGGGTCTAATGAGTTTTCATCCTTATTTTTCCAACATTGTTGGGAAATTGTTGAATCTGACGTTCAGGACGCGGTGTGGGATTTATTTTCTAGGTACGCGATGCCTCGAAGCTTCACTACTACCACCATCGTCTTATTGCCAAGGGAGCCTCTTCCCACATCCTGGGCTGACTTTCGTCCTATCAGTCTCTGTAATGTGACTAATAAAATCATCTCCAAGATCATGAACTACAGGTTAGCTCCCATTCTTCCTTCTGTTGTTGCTCAGAATTAGAGTGGCTTCACTCTTGCCCGGGTCATCAGTGACAATATCCTCTTAGCTCAAGAAATGATTCATGATCTCAATATGCCGGGTGATTCTCCGAATTTGGCTATTAAGCTTGATATGGCAAAAGTTTATGATCAGGTGCAATGGTCTTTTTTGAGATTGGTCTTTACTCGTCTGGGCTTTCCTGTGAGATGGATTGATCCTGTTGGTAATTGTGCCGAACATAGCTGGTTCTCTATCCTGGTTAATGGCTGCCTCTCTAGGTTCTTTCCTTCTTCAAGGGGATTGAGATAGGGTGATCCTCTCTCTCCATCCCTTTTTATTTTAGTGGCTGACTATCTTTTCAGGGGGCTCGATTCTCTATTCGGTGAATACCCAGATATGACCTATCTGACCCATGGAGGCTTTTCTGTCTTGCACCTATCTTATGTTGATGATATCTTGATCTTCACCTAGGTTTGTAAAGACGGCTTAATCCATTTGATGCATTTTCTCGATCATTACTCCCGAGCTACATGACAGATGGTGAATTATCATAAGAGTAATTTCTTCATTCATCACCATTTTGCAGAGGAATGGGCCCCCCTTGTTCAGCAGCTTTCGGGTATCCAGTTGGGGTCTCTTCCTATCACTTATCTAGGGATTCCTCTCTATAAGGGATTTCTTAAGGGCATTTTATTTACGGCCCTTAAACAGCGTTTGTTGGATGCAGCGAATAGATGAGGACATAGACATCTCTCTCATGGAAAACATCTTCAGCTTATTCGGTCCACTCTCATGACCTTTTCTCTCCATTATTTACAGGTTATGGAACCACTGAAGTTTATTTTACTTGAGATTGAGCAGATCTTGGCCCATTTCTTTTGGGTACTTCTGTTACCCAAAAGAAGGTCCATTGGGTCAGTTAGGAGGATATTTGTCTCTCTCCAACTGAAGGTTAGGCCTTCGACGGCTTGACGATCTTTCTCAGGCCTTTGGCCTCAAACTTTGGTGGAGATTTCATGCACAGGGATCTCTATGGGCTTGGTTCATGTGAGTTAAATATAGTGTAGCGCCCCAAACCCCTTTTAATTGGGAATAGGTCGTTACCCTTTACTTACTTAAAACTAAATAATTTATAAGATACATTAAAACAGAAGTCTAAAATGAAAATACGAGATTTTTTTTTAACTTGACATATTTTGTTTTGACTCGTGTTTTGCCCATATTTCTAGGTTAAATGTGCGGACCTACACTTATATGAGGTAACATGACAGAACAAACATATTATACCAGAATATAAGTTTAGATCCATCATATATCATAATTTATATACCAAAAATATAGTATTGTTCTCAAAGTAAATACTATTCTGGTACTTTAACATTAAAGGGGTGATGAAAATTCAGTCCAGCTTGCTACACGTCCACATCATCTGTTGGACCTGAAAATATTTAAAAGTAATATCATGAGACACCTCCAGAGAGGGATCCCAGTAGGATAACCTTACCATCTAATACATTGAAGCAATTAAATTATTAAGCACATACTACATGTTCTTTGGGCACGCTCACCCTAGACCATACATAACATAAAGGAATGTGGGAATCGCTCGCCCACTAAATCTTGTTTTCATAGATCAGGCACTCTGAAAATAGTGTTAAATATCATATTCTGAAAATTCACAATTTTTCACAGTGTACATATATAAATAAAAATAATTCTATAAACTAGTTTTTTACTTCAATTTCAACTCAAAATCAGTCTATATTATAAAATGTATCAAAAATTATAGGATTCATAAAACAATCTCATATTTTCACAAACTTTAAAAAACATGTTGAAGTATAACATGTAAAAATATCAACTAAAACTAAGGTTTACATAATTAGTTATAAAGTTTCTAAGTTGGCTGCAAACAGGGCACCATGTATGCTGAAAACATGTTTTCTTCTAAAAATTTTCATAATTTCAGTTGTACTTGAAAATTCCAAAGGTAAATTTTTTCTCGTTCTTAAGAACAAATAATATAACCTAGTAAAATATGGCTTATGAATATGATTTACATAAATAGTTATAAATTTTAGAACTAGATTGAAAATAGGATATGATCTATACAGAAAACAGTCTGTGTTGAAAAATTCAGGATAAATCCTACAAAACTCCAAAAATTGCATACCAAGTATCTATACGTACCTAAGAACTGGTTCTACGATATAGTAAAAGATCATACATAAATTCGAATGATACAGTTCAGAAACATGATTTGATTTGCACTTAAAAATAGAACATATATTCTGCAAAACAGGGTACTATGTATGCTGAAAACATGTTTTGTTGTAAAACTCTTCATAAATTGTAAAAGACTTCAAACTTAACAAGATAAATTTCTACATGTCCTTAAGAGTATGTACTACAACATACTAAAATATCACATGTGAACTCAAAGCCTAAAATTCAGGAGAAAGGTTTTACTCACACACAAAAATATAAAACAGAGCAAATCTGTCACAGAATAGAGCTATGTTTGAAAATTCATAGTAAATCGAATTTATGTCCAAATATTCTGAAATTTAAGAGATATGTTCTTCACTTCATATATTAGAATTCGACAAGAGGGTTTAGGGAAAATAAATTTCTATAAACCTACGAAGTTCTCAGAACAGACCTGCAGATATCATTCCTTACACATGAACTATTTTGCATATTCAAGCAAATTAAATACATAAAATTCTAAACCTAATGCCAAAGAACATCTTTGGATCTTCTAATATATGCTATAAGTCATAAAAAATCAAAATTTAAAGAATAAATTAGAAGGTTTAAGCCAAAATACCTTCAAAATCAAGAGAGAAGAATGTATGTTCTTCCTTTTTGAAAGTGTGTTCTTTCTCTTAAACTTGCTGCAAGTTCCTTTTCATTTTTTTTTTGTTATTTGATTCATCAACACCATATTATGTGTTAGAAGGTGTAGTAGGAGGTGTCATATGTGTAGTAGGAGGTGTCATAAGTGTAGATTAGTCACCAAATGTGATATTTCTACATATATACTTAGTTTATTACCTTTCTCTATTTCTCCTTTTACTTTCTTTAATTATATATATATACATCAATTCTATACTCATGTATATATATATATATAAGTGTGTGTTTATGATCACAAAGAGATATGAAAATTAATAATACATGCATAATATTATATTTACTAAATAACTTTCATTATAAAAGAAAATACAATTTTCATTTCATGTATTTTGAAAATTACATACTATGTCTTAGGGTTTTTAAAAGATATCTTGATGTACATTATGATGCATAAATGTATGTTCAAGTAAAATAATTTATCACATAAAATTACATATGTAGATCATACGTAAAATTTCATAAAATAAAGACATTCATAATATAAACGTGTAAGTCTAGCATCTAAACCTAATATCATTTTAATTCATATAAACTTATCTATTATTTCATCTTTTTACTTCTATTCACGTGCATCGAGTGAGTTGAGATCGAGTTCGCTTACCTCCATGAGCAATCCTGTAAAAACCATTAAAATCTCGAAAGAAATATATGTCATAAAAATCTTTAAAATCATAAGCATAGCATAATACGTAAATCATAACATTAAGTCATATAAGAGCTCACACTTAAAACATTTATAAATACACTAAAAGAAATTTCATAAAATATGCAAATGCAGGTTTTCTTGAAAATGGGGTGTTACAACTCCCTCCACCTTTTAAAAATTTTATCCTGAAATTTGGTTGGGCTACGAGAACAACTCGGGGTACTTATTCCAAATCTCCTCTTCACGTTCCCATGTTGCTTCCTCTTGCCAATGCCTATTCCACTGTACCAAAACTAATGGTATATCTCTATTCCTCAAGGTCTTGATCTTTTTCCCAATAATGGACATAAGTTGTTTCTCATAAGTTAGGTCTTTATTAATTTCAAATGGTTCGAGATTAATGTGATGACTTGGATCTGCCACATATCCTCGTAGCATTGATACATGGAAGACGTTATGAATTGCTGATTCTGAACTGAGGGCAAGTGGGTATGTGACATTTCCAATACGTTCCAAGATTTCAAACGGCCCTATGAATCTTGGTTTCAACTTCCCTTTCTTTCCGAAGCGGACTATTCCTTTCATCGGAGCAACTTTCAAAAATACTTTTTCACCAATTTCAAATTGTAGGTCCTTTCTTCACAAATCAGCATAGGATTTCTGTCGATCTTGGGCCGCTTTCATTCTTTCTCGAATCTTAGTAATTGTTTCTGCAGACCTTTCTATTATTTTTGGGCCTAAAATCCTTCTTATCACAACTTCATCGCAATGAATTGGTGTTCTACATCTTCGTCCATAAAGTACTTCATAAGGGGCCATTCCAATAGTTGACTGATAGCTATTGTTATAAGCAAATTCTACTAAGGATAAATGATCTTCCTAGCTTCCCTCAAAATCCAAAACACGTGTCCTAAGCAGATCTCCAATAATTCGGTTGGTTCTTTCTGATTGTCCATCTGTCTGGGGGTGAAAGGCAGTGCTAAAGTTCAACTTAGTTCCCATTTCTGATTGTAAGCTCTTCTAAAATTTAGAAGTAAATCGTGGATCCCTATCAAAAATAATTGAAACCAAAACTCCATGCAGTCGAACTACTCCATCGATGTATAACTTTGCTAGTTGGTCTATCGAGTACATCATTTTGATCGGTATGAAGTGTGTAACCTTTGTCAAACGGTCAACGATGACCCATATAGCTTGGTGTTGTTTACGGCTTCTGGGTAGCCCTACGATAAAATCCATTGTTATGTGCTCCCATTTCCATTTTGGGATTTCTAACGGGTTCAACAATCCAGATGGTCGCTGATGATCCGATTTAACTTTTTGGCAAGTAAGACACTTTCTGACAAACTGTGCAATTGATCTCTGTATATTTTCGTCTCTTCAGGATGTGAAGTATAAGAAGTCATATGAGCTTCTCTCATTATTTCCTCTCGTAATTCATCACTTCTTGGTATACAAATTCTTCCTCTGAATTCCAAAGCTCTATCTGAGGCTATCGAAAAGTCCTTAATTTTCTGTTCTTGAACTTTTCTTCACATTAGATTGAGGAACTTGTTACTCTTCTGAACTTCCATAATTCGTTCCCTCAATGTAGGTTGAACTGTGAGTACTGCTAATACCGTTGTTGATTGTTCTGAATCGATAATTGTCAACCTTAGACGGCCAAATTCTTCTATCAATTCTTCCTGATGAGTAAGCATTACTGTTAGTTGTCTTTTTTTCCTGCTGAGTGCGTCTGCTACAACATTTGTCTTTCCTGGGTGGTAGTGAATCGTACAATCATAGTCTTTCACGAGTTCTAACCAACTCCTTTGACGCATATTAAGTTCCTTCTATGTGAAGAAATATTTTAAACTCTTGTGATCTGTGTACACTGCACATTTTACTCCGTACAAATAGTGTCTCCAAATCTTTAATGCATGTACGATTGCTGCTAACTCCAAGTCTTGGGTCGGATAGTTTTGTTCATGCACTTTCAATTGGCGTGATGCATAAGCGATGACTTTCCCATGCTGCATTAATACACATCCTAATCCTGATTTACAGGCATCAGTGTATATCTCAAATCCTTCTGATCTGTCTGGTATTGTTAAGACTGGTGCAGTTGTCAACCTTTGCTTAAGCTCTTGAAAACTAGCTTTGCAATCTAGTGACCATTCTAATTTCTCACTTTTCTTCGTGAGTTGTGTGAGTGGTTTAGCGATACATGAGAAGTTATGGATAAACCTTCTATAGTATCCTGCTAGACCCACAAAACTACGAATCTCATTAATATTTGTCGGGGTCCTTCAATTCAAGACTGCTTCAACCTTGGAGGGATCAATCTCTATCCATTTAGTCGTAATGACATGTCCTAAGAAAGCTACTCTGTTCAGCCAGAATTCACATTTGCTGAACTTAGCATATAATTTCTCTCGTCGCAACACTTCTAACACTGTTTTGAGATGTTTTTCATGTTATTTTGCATCATTTGAGTAGATCAAGATGTCATCGATGAACACAATGACAAACTTGTCTAAGTATTCATGAAATACACGGTTCATCATGTCCATGAAAATTGCAGGTGCATTGATCACTCTAAATGGCATTACAGTACACTCGTAATGTCCATATCGGGTTCTAAATACAGTCTTTGGAACATCACTTTCCTTGACTTTTAATTGATGATATCTAGATCGGAGATCTATCTTTGAAAATACTCCAGCATTCTTCAGTTGATCAAACAAGTCTTCAATTCTTAGAAGGAGGTACTTATTCTTAATTGTCAATCGATGAAGTTCTCGATAATCAATGCACATCCTTAATGAGCCATCTTTCTTCTTTATAAACAATACTGGTGCTCCCCATGGAGAGACACTCGGTCGGATGAATTTTTTATCCATCAACTCTTGTATTTGAATCTTCAGTTCTTGTAATTCCTTCGAGGTCATTCTGTATGGAGCCTTCGATACTGGTGTAGCTCCAGGTATTAGATCAATGGTAAAATCCACCGATCGATCAGGAAGAATTCCTAAGAGGTCTTCTGGAAATACGTCTAGGAATTCTCTTACTACCGACACATCTGCTGGTGTCAGCTTCTCATCTTCCATTTTTGTAATATTCACAAGATATGCTTCACATCCACCTTTCTTTATTAAGTTGATTGTATTCATTGCAGAAATAATTAGAACATATTCTCGCGTTCTTACTCCATAAAACGTGAATTGTTGACCATTTGAGGCTTTTAGGTCAACATTTCTATCTTTATATTGGATCACAGCTCGGTTTTTACTCAACCAATACATTCCTAAAATGGCATCAAACCTCTTCATTCGTATAACATAAAGATCGGCCAGCAGTTCATGTTCGTCTATATCCAATCTAATGTTCTTTACCATGTTCTTGATCTTGATATTCTCACCTGAAGGTACCCTAACTTCTAGATTTGCATTTTTAACACAATCTAGTTTAAGTTCTTTCCTAAAGGTATCAGATATAAAAGAATGGGATGCTCCTGTATCGAATAAGACGTAAGCAGGTATATTCAAAATTAGTATTGTTGGGATTTCGATGTTTAGCTTTTGATGAGAAAAAGCATATATGTATTAGGAAGTTTTGAGTACCCCATTTTTCACAATATTTAAGTGAAGTCATAGACTAGTTTTGAGTCTAGTTTTGAGCATATATGTCATAGACTAGTTTTAAGTCTAGATGAAGCTGTAGGCAGCGGGGGTGACGAAGAAGAAGAGGACGTTCAATGTCCTCTTCCCGTTATCAAGAGGATCTCAAGAGAGGCTGACCCTGAACCTGAAGCCTCTTCCTCGGATGATGATGTACCCTTGGTGAGAAGAGCCCCGCGCAGCAAGAAGAAGGCTGCTGCAGCTGCTGATTCCCAACTCTCTACAGCAAGCTAGGCTGTAGTTGCTATTGAGGATGAGTCACATCAGCCTGGATATGACCAAGAGATTGGTGTGGAGGCTCGTCTACAAGGGGCTGCAGACTCAGCTTCTCCGCGCGATCATGGAGCCCACACATCAGTGCTTGATCCTACCCTCCCAACAGCTAAAAATATGGAGCTGCAATATAATCTCTGGAGGGAGATGCGACTGTCTAAGGAGGAAATCTTGTTGAAGTGGAAGGATTTCCTGACAGTTGAGCAAGCTGTCCTGGAGTGGGCCAAATCAGAAGACATTCTGGCGCTCTTGCAACCTAAGTATGCAGCAATGGTACAAGATCAATCGGCAGGCAGTGCTGCTCAGGGAGAGAAGGACAAAGGAAAAGGAAAAGCTCTTGCAGAATCTGGCTCTACAGAGCTGCCGATGAGAGCAACATTGGAAGACGTCCAGGTTTTCCTTACCCCGGCTGCGGAGGCTATAAGAAGAGGCGATGACGTCGCTTTTGCTCAAGAGCAAATCTACACCCTGGGAATGGAGCAAGCTGAGGAAGCTATGCTACAACAGGCGCTGCAACAAAATGTGAAAAAGACCAGAATGTAGCACACTCCTAGGAGGATGCGTGGAAAAGGAAGCTCAAGCCAACAACAAGCGAACTCCCCTACATACGAGCAAATAGTTGAAGACCTCTTTAATATTGTCACGCTTGATCCTTTTGGAGGAGGAGGAGCCTCAACTGATGGATTACGGTGATTCCCCTGTGCGCATGGATGCTGCTACTGCAGATTCTCAAAGGAAACCAACCGCCATTATCAGAGATGTGATCTCTGACATTGCCGAGATCGTCGATGATACAACTACGGAGGAAGTTGCAGAGGCTGGACTTCCTGTACTGGCCGAGATAGCAGTACAGTAGGCAGCCACCCTTGAAGTAGCTGCTGAGGAAACAAGGAGGGTGAAAGCTGAGATCCTTGCAGCAGTGGAAGTTATAGTGCTGGATGATGTGGACGCTGCAAGAAACCAGAGCTGCAAGAACCCATTCTTGCAGTAGAAGCTGTCCAGGTTACAGGACTAGTCGAGGAGTCAGGTTTTTTGAAGAAGACCTCAGTGGAGGCTGTTGTTTTGACAACACTCCCTGAGGGAAAGAAGACCTCTACTGGGGAGGCTGTTGAGACAGTACCCACAGAGAATGTTGGAATGGAGGCAGAGGTAACCCCTGTGCAGCTAGAGACACCTCATGAGGAGGTTGATGCTGCAGCTGCTGCATGCTCACAAGAACCTTCCCAGGTTACAGCAGCAGAAGTTACTAAGGACGCTGCAGTAGATGACGCCGAATTCGCCAAAATGATGAGGAGGTGCAACATAACTGCTTACGGGCCAAAATCTGACGGACCAGAACCTGTTGCAGTCTCATCCGGTGAAGAAGATGCAGATGATGAAGAGCATCCATCCTCAAGCTTGACAAGTTCTCAACCCAGTAACCATGAGGATGAGGTTACGGAGACACCGAGGCAGAATGCAGCACTGAACCCTCAAGCTGTCATTCCTTACGCTGCATCCACTGCTGCCTCAACTAGAAGAAATTCAGGGCTAACTCCTGATGAATCGATCGATAGAATTGAAGTCGCTGTTAGACATCTGGTGCACGTTCTCCAAGAGCACGAGTCTACCATGCAGAATAGCCTCAGGGTCGCTGCCCAATTCCATGCTGAAACCATGACTGGTTTTAAGAATGATCTTGAAGCCCTGCCTGGAATGATCAAGAGGACGCTCAATGATCACTCCCACAGGCTATACATGGAACCGATAAGGATGGAGGGAGAGTTGAAGATTGAAGCTGTACAGACTCGCCAAGAAGTCAGGTTGTGTAAGCGCCATGCTGAGAATGTCTCTGATAGGCTACAAACTCACTCTCTTGTCCTTGACACACTTCTGGACCGCACAACAGAGCAAACCAGAAGAACCAGAAGTGTGGATAACCGTTTGGGAAACTTGGAGCTGATTGTCGGAGAACTGAGGGATATCATGTACCAAGCATTCCCTCAGTATATCGAAGTCTCCAAGGACGCCCCAGAACCACCCTAAAGACCACACTCCAAGGTGGTCCCAGCTGCCCATGCTCAGCCCCCGACTTTTGATGATGCCAAAAGGGGGAAAAGATTTAGTGAAAGATACAGGAGCTCAGGAGAAGCTGAAGAAGAAGAAGATAATGACCAGCAACCTCTCAACAGGAGGAGGAAAAGGTTTGGATCATTTGCTGCTGCTGCTGACATCCCCTCTCCGAAGCGCTGGAGAAGAGATGATGATAGTGGAGCTGGAGGAGCTGGTGCAGCTGCTGGAAGCAGAGCAAGTGTTGCATACAGTAGAGCTGCAAGCAAGGATGCAGCGCCTCCCTCTTATCATCATTCTAAGAGAGGGAATGAGAGCCAGCAGCAAGGCTCAAGGAAGAGGATGAGGGGGCTGAGGTTGAAGGGCATCATAGAGCAGAAGAAGATCAGTATGCCTGGATACAAAGGCTCGGAGTAATTTGTGAGAGGAGAATTTTTGCCAGAGACCTCTACCAATATCCTCCTCAAGAAATCCCACGCCTTGACACTGAAAACATATCAGCTGAAGTGTCAGTTTTGATGGATCAAAGGCCTGAATAAGAGAACATGGCCTGGAGCTTTAACATCTTCAAGACAGTCAAGCTGTCTACTGACAGAAATCCATTATTTGAGGAGATCACCCTGTTCAACAATTAGAATACCTCAGGAACTTCAGACTTCTGTGCAGAAAGGGCAAATTAAGAAGATATCACTCTTACCAATCTGTATTGAAGAGATATGAGCAGCTTACTAGGGAAGGGGGGCTAGAGATCCAAAATTTCTACAAAGACCTAGTAAAGTAAGGCAGGATTGTGCCTTACTGTGAGGACTTCTGGTTAAGGTGGATTCAGATCCCAGTATTCAAGCAGAAGCTAGATGAGTCCTATTAGGAGTCCATCAGAGACTGGTGGAAGGGATCAAGAGAAAGAGAAGATCTTGAAAAGTTTGCTGAAAGAAGACCCGAAGATTCGTCTACAAAAAGGTCCTTGTTTCAGTAATTTATATACTGTCTTATGATCCTTGTTGTAATATCTGCCTTGTAAAATTTCTCTCAGTTAATGAAGAAATTTTCTTTTCATCTCTGTTCAAGGTTCAAACCTTATGAACTTATGCATGTTTTTACGTTTTCCTGATGATATGTGATAAAGGAATAGCATGATGCATCTCTGATGAATTCAGGATTAGATTTTATCTTATCAAAGCTGATCAAGTATGTAATCCTGATGAACCATATGATATAATGTAAGAATGAAAACTTCTTCATGAACGAAATAATGTAAAGGTTTTGTCATTATAAAAAATGGGGAAACTATTGGGATTTTGATGTTTAGATTTTGATGAGACAAAGCATATATGTATTAGGAAGTTTTGAGTACCCCATTTTTCACAATGTTTAAGTGAAGTCATAGACTAGTTTTGAGCCTAGATATAAGTGCTGAAAGATGGAGGTTTTTCATAAGTTACTTAGCTGCATCGAGTTTATCAAAAAGATGCTACTCGATGCAGCTGCAAGAAAGCAGATACAGCATCGCTGCAAGAAAACAATTACAGCACCGTAGCAAAGTAAGAAAGAACGGCGTGCAGCATCGCTGCAAGAAAAGGATACAGGAGTACTGTAAGAAAAAGATACAGCAGTACTGCCCAAAGATACTGCAAGTAGGTCTTAGTTATAGCAGCACTGTCAGAAGACATCAGCTGCACCCAAACCTAGGATACAGCGCAGTGTTTACTGTCCAAACAGCCAACAGCGCCTATCACAAACAAGAAGTATCCTGCAATCCGAGAAAGGATATATACAGTACAAAGAACGAAGATCCAAACAAGAATAGATAGAGCCGTTCGAGACAAGATCAAAGTTGCAGACACGAAGCCAATACAAAGATGCCACGTGGACTGACGCGCTGTAAAAAGCTGCTAGCCGCAACTGCCGCATTAAATGCTCCGAAAGAGAAAGTCAAGTCGCATTAAATGCGAACCATGCCTTTAGTCAGAGTACTTCAAATTCAAAAGAGAGATATCTCCTTCAACGGACATCTTCTCCTACAAGTATAAATAGAGGATGAGAAACATTGAAGCTTGTTACTGAAACATTTTGCGTAAAAACTCACAAGCTTTCAAGTTACAAACATTCAAGTCTACCGTCAGTTTCAGTCACTCAACCTCTGTGAAGTGAAGCAAGCTCAAAGCTGAAAGATCTTTTGAAGGATTCAGAAGCTCACTTCATCGCACCAGTTGAAGAACAAAACATATACTTTTAACCTTATTGTTGTGTACTTGGATTGTTTTAGAGGTATCGAACAGTTGATAGGAGAGATCCTTGCTGTTTTGTATAGTTGTCTAAGTGTTAGGCAGCTTTCCTGTGTGGGTTAGCCTTTGGAGTTTGCAGTTTCTGTGTACGTTGGACTCTAGTTGGTTATTACTTTGTAAAGTTGATAGATTGTTAGGAAGGTCCTGTAATTCAATCTTGCTTAACGAAGTTCCTGCTTGAGAAGTAGTAGAGTGGACATAGAAGGATTACACCACCTTCGAACCACTATAAACCATAAGTGCTTTATTATTTTCTTATCTGTGTTTATCTCTTTATATTCATATCTATCTCATAACCATAAAGCGTTTTGAAAATGAGCATACTTGAGAAAACTAGCCTTGTGTTGTAAATCATACTTTTCCGTTGCGTATAAACTCTAGTTACAGCGTGTAGTACTGCATCCTAGTGCGCAGTGCTGCAAGCAGTAACTGTCTGGCGCTGCAAGTTCAAGTAACTTGCATAGCAGATAGGTTTTTCAATATATTTGCAAAATCGACCAAGGTTCATTCACCCCCCCTTCTGAAACTCGGACACCACTTGGGACCAACAAGTATCATACCTATTACAGTCACACTCTCTTCATCACCTCCTTCTGGTTGCTCCTCTTTTGGGTTCTCTTCTTCCTCAGCATACTGGATTCCTGACAAGGCATTTAGTTTACCCTTGCCTTTCTGGTTCATATTCTAAGGGTTTATCGGATGAGGTCTAAATGTACCTCAGCTCTTAGTTTGGGTGCCCATCCGACTGGTGCAAGTATGAGCCCTGTGACCCGATTTGTGACATCGAAAGCAAATGTCCTTATCTTTTATGCACTCTCCCCAATGAGATTTTCCACAGTTCTCACAGGTTGGTATTTGCATTAGTCTTGGGGCTACTGCCATCAAGGGACGAACATTACGAACAAATGTAATCCCTCTTGGACCAAGTTGTTGTGGAGTCTTCCTCTTAAACTGACTCACAATTGGTTTCTGCTCGTTCTCTAGACTCAAGCTCATTGATACAATGTGTGCTCTCTCAAACACATCTCTAAAGTTTGGAAGTCTTAGTCCACACACTACACCACCAACTTCTGGGCGTAAACCTCTCTCAAACCTTCTTGATTTCCTATCATCAGTATCCACTAGATGAGGTGCATACTTAGAGAGTGAGTTAAATTTACGCTCATATTCTACAACCGTGCTAGTCCATTATCGGAGATTCATAAACTCAATCTCCTTCTGATCTCTTAATGCCTGTGGGAAGTAACGATTCAGTAGTATCCCCTTAAACTATTCCCATTCAATGGTTCTCCTTACTTCCAGCATAAGGGTTCGCTCATGTGATTGCCACCATTGGCCTGCATCTTCCGCTAGTTGGAATTTGGCACATGAGACTTTCTGAGTCTCTGATATCTCCATATATTCGAAGATTCTTTCTAGTTCTGCAATCCATTCTTCCGTGGCTGCTGGTCCTTCTCTACCCTTAAATCTAGGTGGTTGGAAACGTCGAAATTGCTCAATAACCTGGTGTGGTCTAGGATTATGTTACTCTTAAACATTTTGGGCTGGCACAAGTTGTTGTTGCATGAATCCGCCTAGTTGAGCAAAGAACTCTCTTGTCATGTCCGTTGTTGTATTATTCTCAATAGGTGGTTCCCTATTACCTTGTACCTCCTCTCGGTGTTGCATTTCTCTCTGTTGTCTAGTGGGTGGGGCCATAACACTTACTTTAAAAAGAAAATGATTTATTTTAGCAAAACCCTTGAAAAAATCACCCCATGAAAAAGAATAAATGCATGTGTTTTACATGTAACAATTTTGTTTATAATCAAATCACTCAGATCATAGCAACGCTTACCATTGCATACTATTTGTTCATATTTTCGTAAGATTGTATCTGACAATCTCTTATATGTATGAAATCATAACTTAAACATGTTTCATAATGCATTATACTTCATCAAATATCTTTAAAATATAACTTAAATACTTACTCGATGACGATCCAAACGGTAGCTGGCTGCTGACTTTTCCTTCACATAACATATTTAATTTTTAATCTTAATAATACTTTGAATTGATTAAACAAATAATATTTGAAAACTAGACATTATTTGAAAACATTAAACCCAGAGTCCGAGGTGAAAATCCCTAAACCTTGGCTCTGATACCACGTTGTAGCGCCCCAAACCCCTTTTAATTGGGAATAGGCCGTTACCCTTTACTTACTTAAAACTAAATAATTCATAAGATATATTACAACGAAAGTCTAAAATGAAAACATGAGATTTTTTTTTAACTTGACATATTTTATTTTGACTCGTGTTTTGCCCACATTTCTAGGTTAAATGTGCGGACCTATACTTATATGAGGTAACATGACAGAACAAACATATTATACCAAAATATAAGTTTAGACCCATTATATACCATAATTTACATACCCAAAATATAGTATTGTTCTTAAAGTAAATACTATTCTGGTACTTTAACATTAAAGGGGTGATGAAAAGTCAGTCCAGCTTGCTACACGTCCACGTCATCATCTGTTGGACCTGAAAATATTTAAAAGTAATATCATGAGATGCCTCCACAGAGGGATTCCAGTGGGATAACCTTACCATCTAATACATTGAAGCGATTAAATTATTAAGCACATACTACATGTCATTCGGGCACGCTCACCCTGGACCATACATAACATAAAGGAATGTGATATTTAACCAAAATAGCATATGGAATCAAACATCATACTTGTGATATAATTTTTTAGACATTTAAATTAATGATTCTAGGCATAAAATGACACATAAAGCCACAAAATTTTTAATAATTCATAGGTGATTCTAAAAATGATAAGAATATTTACATGGTCATATAATAGTGTTAGATATCATATTCTGAAAATTCACAATTTTTCACAGTGTACATATATAAATAAAAATAATTCTATAAACTAGTTTTTCACTTCAATTTCAACTCAAAATCAGTCTATATTACAAAATTTATCAAAAATTATAGGATTCATAAAACAATCTCATATTTTCAAAAATTTAAACAACATGTTGAAGTATAACATATAAAAATATCAACTAAAACTAAGGTTTACATAATTAGTTATGAATTTTCTAAGTTGACTGCAAACAGGGCACCATGTATGCTGAAAACATGTTTTCTTCTAAAAATTCTCATAATTTCAGTTGTACTTGAAAATTTTCAAGGTAAATTTTTTCTCGTTCTTAAGAACAAATAATATAACCTAGTAAAATATGGCTTATGAATATGATTTACATAAATAGTTATAAATTTTAGAATTAGATTGAAAATAGGATATGATCTATGTAGAAAACAGCCTGTGTTGAAAAATTCAGCATAAATCCTAAAAAACTCCAAAAATTACATACCAAGTATCTATACGTACCTAAGAACTGGTTCTAAGACATAGTAAAAGATCATATATAAATTCGAAGGATACAGTTCAGAAACATGATTTGATTTGCACCTGAAAATAGAACGTATATTCTGCAAAACAGGGTACTATGTATGCTGAAAACATGTTTTGTTGTAAAAATCTTCATAAATTGTACAAGACTTCAAAATTAAGAAGATAAATTTCTACATGTCCTTAAGAGTCTATACTACAATATACTAAAATATCACATGTGAACTCAAAGCCTAAAACTCAGAAAAAAGGTTTTACTCAGACACAAAAGTATAAAACACAGCAAATCTGTCACAAAATAGGGCTATGATTGAAAAATCATAGTAAATCGAATTTATGTCCAAATATTCTGAAATTTAGGAGATATGTTCTTCACTTCATATATTAGAATTTGGCAAGAGGGTTTAGGCAAAATCAATTTCTATAAACCTACGAAGTTCTCAGAACAAACCTGCAGATATCATTCCTTACTCATGCACTATTTTGCATATTCAAGCAAATTAAATACATAAAATTCTAAACCTAATGCCAAAGAACATCTTTGAATCTTCTAATATATACTATAAGTCATAAAACATCAAAATTCAAAGAATAAATTAGAAGGTTTAAGCCAAAATACCTTCAAAATCAAGAGAGAAGAAGGTATGTTCTTCCTTTTCGAAAGTGTGTTCTTTCTCTTAAACTTGCTGCAAGTTCCTCTTCATTTTTTTTTGTTATTTGATTCATCAACACCATATTATGTGTTAGAAGGTGTAGTAGGAGGTTTCATATGTGTAGTAGGAGGTGTCATATGTGTAGTAGGTGGTGTCATAAGTATAGATTAGTCACCAAATGTGATATTTCTACATATATACTTAGTTTATTACCTTTCTCTATTTCTCATTTTACTTTCTTTGATTATATATATATATATACACATTAATTCTATACTCATTTATATATGTAAGTGTGTGTTTATGATCACAAAGAGATATGAAAATTAATACTACATGCATAATATTATATTTACTAAATAACTTTCATTATAAAAAAAATACAATTTTCATTTCATGTATTTTGAAAATTATATACAATGTCATAGGGTTTTTAAAAGATATCTTGATGTACATTATGATGCATAAATGTATGTTCAAGTAAAATAATTTATCACATAAAATCACATATGTAGATCATACGTAAAATTTTATAAAATAAAGACATTCATAACATAAACGAGTAAGTCTAGCATCTAAACCTAATATCATTTTAATTCATATAAACTTATCTATTATTTCATCTTTTTACTTTCATTCACGTGCATCGAGTGAGTTGAGATCGAGTTCGGTTTCCTCTATGAGCAATCCTGTAAAAACCATTAAAATCTCGAAAGAAATATATGTTATAAAAATCTTTAAAATCATAAGCATAGAATAATACGTAAATCATAACGTTAAGTCATATAAGAGCTCGCACTTAAAACATTTATAAATACACTAAAAGAAATTTCATAAAATATGCAAATGCAGGTTTTCTTGAAAATGAGGTGTTATATATGGTCCCCTTTTTCCTACTCATATAAGGATGTCGTGGTTTGCAAGCCATCCTTGGCGTAGACTTGTAAAGATTGGCTCTCTTGTACAATAGTATATTTTTTGGGCTCTCGGTTCAGGCGAGGTCAGTTTTTGGGATGATATTTGGTTGGGGAACAACCCTCTTTCTGCTTTATTTCTTGATAGACAGTTGGGTCATCAGTGTGTAAGTTTTTTGTGGCAGGATCGACAGTAGGACTTAAATTGGTGAAGACAGATCATGTCTCAGAATATGGGGCTCTCTGATGAGTCTATTGAGGAGATGAATCATGCGCCGATTAGGCTTGAGGGTGAAGATATTATGAGGTGAGAGCTGACTTCTCACGGTGATTTCTCATTGGCCTCTACTTGGGAGGTTGTCCGAGTGAGACGACCAATTCGGACCCTTTATAGAGTTATCTGGTCTAACCTCTTTAACCCCACTATTTCGATCTTTCTCTGGTGCCTCCTTCGTAATAGGTTGCCTCTTGATTCTAAGCGTCAATCCCGCGGTGTTCATCTCGCTTCGAGATGTCATTGTTGCCCTCTCTCCTCATCCCTCTCAAAATCTATCCCTCATCTTTTTCTTTTAAGTGATGTCGTGCAATCTGTTTGGGTCTTTTTTACCTCTTGGTTTCTCTACACACTACCTGACACCACTAACATCACACAGGTCTTGAGCTTCTGGAGACATGCAGTTCCACAAGCACACACGTCACATATCTGTTTTATTATTTCTTATTTGATTCTATGGTTTACATGGACGGAGAGGCATAGCCACAAGCATCGTGGTGTTCCTTTTTGCCCCTCTCATGTTATTTAGCAGGTTAATCATCATCTTTTCTTGCTTATGACGACCCGGAGGCTCATTCCTATTCATTGGAGAGTCTCTCATCCAACGGTTGATTTCATGCCGGCACTGATGCCCATTTCCTATCCAATTGCTCCCCCAACTGGTTCGATGCTTGCTTCCTCCAGAACCTTGGATCAAGCTGAATATGGATGGGTCTTTTGATCGAGTATCCGGCACTGTTGGTAGAGGTGGTATCTTTCGAGATCATTATAGTGATTTCCTCCTTGTATTTCAAACTCCCTTTCAGGCATCTTCTAGCTTCTATGCCGAGATTCAGGCTCTTTTTTATGGTCTTAGGTTGGCTCTTCAGATCGAGACACCTCTTTGCATTGAGTTGGATGCCGAGGTTGTCATTTTTCTTCTCCGTTCAGGCCGTCTTGGTCCTTGGCAGGTTCAGCACTTTCTCATCCAAATTCGAAACTTCCTCTCACAGATGCAAACTCAGATCTTCCACATCTTCCATGAGAGCAACCGCCCTGCAGACTTTCTTGCTCTCTCGGGCAGACGATCCTACGACCTCTAGATCCTCCATTCGCATGATGCCCCACGTATTTTGCTTTCCGTGAATGGACCAGCTTAGGTACCCAAACTTCAGATACATATAGTTTGGGTTTCCGAACCAGGGTTCTAATTGGCTTTTACTTTTGTTGTTGTTTTTTCCCATTTTTTTCTTGTTATGGCCTTATGTACATGGCCCTAGTATAGTTTGTTTGGTTTTGTATAAACTATCATTTTTTATATACAGGCTGGGGATGGTGTCTTAATCCCCCACCCGTGATGGGTGTTTTCTATTTAAAAAAAACTATCATAAACTTTACTCCTCATTGGCCCGTTGGCATTGGACCGATCAGATTAATTCTCCATTTGGCGAATGGCCAGGGGACCATTATTGAGTTTAGGTCCTCGGCTAAAGATTTGATAAAAAACGCACATATTTGGCACCGATCACACTTCCTTGCAAATTCGATTGTATCTTTTTTTAGGCTAGAGATTGACCTCCTGTATGATTGCCACAAATTCCTTCATGGACTTTCTTCAATATGTACTCGACCTCTTGCTCATCTAGACATCTAAGAAGGGGCAGCGAGAAGTCCATTTTATATAGGACTCCATCCTGCATTATATACCTGGAAACCCAGATTCTTAATTTCCTAGTCACGCCTTGATCGGCAGGCATCTTCCCCCCTTTCAAGTATTGGATGATCAACGTTATCCAATTATCTTTCTATTCGGCCGCATAGACTTATTTTTGGTTAAGGGTCGAGCTCTCTCTTTTGTCCCAATGTTGACCAAGCCGATGTCCTTAGCTCCTTCGCTCGTTGCAAGCCAAGCCAGCATATCAGCATGCACAATCTTCCTCCGTGGAATCTACTCGGCATATATTCTCTTGAATCCTGTCGAAGCTAGTTCTATCGATCTCAGATATCTAGTTATCTTCTCCTTTTGGGTAGTATACTTGCCCAATATTTGGTTAACAACCAAAAGTGAGTCATTGAAGATCTTGAGTTCATTGACTCTGAATTGTTTGGCCATGTCCAAGTCGGCTAGGAGTGCTTTATACTCGACTTAATTGTTTGTTGCTGAGAATTTGAAGAGAATGGCCGAGCAGAAATACTTATTCATTGAGCTAACTAGCATAATTCCAACCCCGACACATTGTGTTATAGAAGACCCATCGATGAATATTTTTTAAGGTCTTTTGATTCGCTCCTCCTGGAGGATTATAGTTGGCGTGAACTCAGCAATAATGTCTGCTAGTGGCTGTGCTTTGATTGTCATCTTCGAGGTAATACAGGACATTGTATTGTTTGAGCTCAACTGCCCACTTCAGCCATCTTTTCGATGTATGAGGCCGGCTTAGTACCCATTTTAGTGGAAAGTTTGTTAGTACCTCTACCTGGTGGGCTAGGAAATAGGGCCGTAATTTTCAGGCTGAAATGACCAGGACGTAGGCCAGTTTTTCCATAACGGGATATTTGAGTTCGGTGTCGTGCAAGGATTGGCTGACATAGTAAATATGTTGCTAAACCCTTTTTTCTGCTCAGACGAGCACTGCACTAATTATGTATTCGGACACTACCAAATAAAGTTACAACTTCTCTTTAGGCTTGGGTTTCGCTAATACTAGGGCCGCCATCAAGGCCTTCTTCAGGTCTTCTAGTGCCACTTGGCATTCGTCGTTCCATTCAAATTGTGAGTCCTTTTTGATCAAGTTGAAGAATGACCTTCATTTATCAGTAGACCTGGAAATGAAACGATTAAGTGCGGCTACCTACCTGTCAGGCTCTACACATTCTTGATCCTACTTGGAGGAGTCAGGTTGAAGATTATATTAATTTTTTTGGGGCTGGCTTCAATCCCCCTCTAGCTAACCATGTAACACAGAAACTTCCCTGAGTCGACCCCAAATGAGCACTTTTTAAGGTTGAGCTTCATCGGTACTTCTACAGAATATCAAACATCTCTGTTAGGTGGCTCACATGGTCAGCCATCTTCCTTGACTTGACCAGCATATCATCAATGTATATCTTCATCATCTTCCCTATTTGGGCGATGAATATTTTATTCACCAGTCTCTGGTAGGTTATCCCGGTATTCTTCAACTCAAAAGACATCATGGTATAACAATATTAAGCTTGATCAGTTACGAAAATAGTATGTACCTCATCCTACTCGGTCATCGGGATCTGGTGATAACCCAAGTAAGCATTCATGAAGCTCATGATTTCGTACCCTATAGTTGTGTTAATCAGCTGGTCGATGTTAGGCAGCGGGAAGCAGTCTTTTGGGTACGCCTTTGTAACACCCTCTCTTCTTAGGGTAGTTACTTTTACTAAATCACCATAACTTTCTAAACTTATAAAAATTCCCGTAAGATTTTTTTATTAAAGTAATGAAATTAAACTTTGTAAGAAACATGCTAAAGTTTTAAAACGGTTTAAAGCATCTGAAAATGAATTAAATCGTTTAAAAAAAAGTTCTCCTTAAGGAAATCAGAAATAAACTCTTCTTAGTATGAATACTAAAATAACATTTCTTTAACCAATTCCGAGGTCGTCACCATCAATCACGCTTCAGCGCTGCTACCCCTTGCATCACATCTTACATTTACCTTTATCTGCAGTATGAGGTAAATACTATAAGCAAAAGCTTAGCAAGTACATCATCTAATCTCACAAAACTTTTTTCTTTATAACTTTTGAAAAAATGCAAGTCATCAGCTAATAAGACCTTATATATACTTATACTGGAAAATAATATACTGTGGGCCCGGACATGGTACCAATGCGCGCAACTCCGTAGAACCCGGGGTAGCTAGCCACCGAAATTCCAATGGAGCAACTAAATACTGATAGGGCGGTCTAGGAGCCCTTAACTCTTTTTCTAGTGGGCGGTCTGGGAGCCCTGTACTAGTCTCTGAAAATATATAAAACTATATATATATATATATACTTTCTCAAAAATTATATGTTTCTCACTTTACATCACTTAATAAAACATCATTTTATATGCATAAAGAAACATAAGTAAAACTCACAAAACACATAATTTAGCAAATCATATATTAAAGCATATTCACAGATAACAAAATGAGCATTCACGTAAATTTTGCATTAACATTAAACAAATAAAACAAAACTACTCATACTGCAGGTGAGAGATGTACTTACCTGAAGTTCTCAAAGCTTTCGTATTTCACAATCCTCACAAACCTCTAAGCTTTCTCAACCCAAATCTAAAAATAATTAATTGATAACTTAGAATCTATCAATATAATACGTTAAGGAAGATAATAACGTATCCTAGTATTTCTTTGTATATATCTTTATATTTTAGGTGGTTATTTGGTTTTTTTCTTTTGTCGATGTATCGACAGTTATTTATTTAGTGGAATGGAATGCAGTCCTCAATTGAGGACTTATCTCCTTCTCATATAATACACACTAAAACTATAATCTTTTAATATTGAGATTCCTAAATCAAACCATTAATCACAGAAAGGTTTTTATCTTGTTAATTCACTATCAATTCCTTAATATTTCCACTTTCTTAAAAAAAATTCTAATTTTAATTAGTATAACACCTGCGACAGAAATCAAATGGAAATTTCTATAATTAATTAATTAATCCATTTAATTATAAAACCTCAATTACATACTGACGTCAAATCCTTAATTAAACTAAGTAAATTAGACAACATATTTTCGTCCCATATTAATTACTATGTACATGGGCTGAACTCTACCGAAAATAAATACTTAAAGCTAAATAAAGGAATTAACCATGCAAAACATACATGCATTTTATCATTGGAGTATTTAATCATCTATTTAATTAATGTCATGCATTAACGGACGGAAGGTGCATTTTATCATTGGAGTATTTAATCATCTATTTAATTAATGTCATGCATTAACGGAAGGTGTTTGAATTCTGCAAATCAATAACTAATGAATAAATAATAATTAAACATGTATAACTACTATCTTAAGACTAATTGTAATTTTGATACATGTAGTTTAATTACTATTATAATTTTGATACATGTAGTTTAATTGTAAGCAGTATGATTACTCATAAATAATATATTATATATCAAATATCGTCGAGGGGAATAATTACAAACTAACTTAACCAAATCAATAGAAAACTCTTCGAACTTTTTCTAAATCATACATGAATTGGTCAATTTAGATGATTTTCTATTATTCATGTGATCAGAAACACTATAGAATGATTTTTTCCACTCAATGATGACAATTCAATTGATTTATTTATTTATTTTTTCTCAATCCATTCCACAAATCGTACATTACGTGAAATAACTAAACTATTCCATACTAGAAATTATGGATGTAAAAAGAATCCAAGCTATATATATAATGGATACCTTGACAGGATGTATGCTCTGGTTATTCACCGATGGACGCTTTCGTTTTCTCTTTCTTCTGCTTTCTCCAGATTTTATATTTCTGGTTCTTTGATTTGCGTATTTATTTCTAATTTTTAACGCCTACTTTTACATCTAGGGTTTTAAATTCCCGGACTTTTAACAAAATAGAGAATCCCTAAAATATCTCAACTAATTTACTTATATATCTACTTCCATATCTCCATGTTATCACTTTAAAAATTCTAGAGATTTATTACTAACCCACTAAATCTTACACCAATTGATTTATGCATATAGTAACTACTATGATTGATAGCTAGTTAAATATAATTACAAATAATTATGAACCGTAAAACTTGTCGATATTAAATATTTATATATCAATGTTTAACTTATCTAGACTTGTCGATATTATCGACATCAATTGAAATCTCAATCACATCAGACGTAATATTTCAAATAACACCTAATTAATTTCTCTATAAGATACTATTAAATCATGATAATTAATAAAAATTTATTATTCATAAAAAATACATATAATTAGAAATTTGGGGTATTACAGCCTTATTCAGGTATGTAAAATTGACACTGGTGTTGCCCTCTTCTTAGGCCTCTCATTTTTGGGATCCAAAGTTTCTCATTCCTCCGACAATGGTTGTTCCGCCTCTTCCATTGGGTCTTCAGCTTTCTGATCGGCAGCCTTAAAAGAAGACCCAACCTCGAAAATATCTTGTCTCTTCAGCTCTTTCTCGATTTCCATGAGCTCCTGGGGCATGAGTCGGCTACTTTGAATACAGAATCCTCGAATGCATCTTTCATCTGCTCATCGTCTAACCCGACCTGCACTAACTCAAGCATGTTAAGCTCTCTTGGCCTCAGCCCCATGTCGGTTTTGTGGGCCACTTGTTGATTTCTCTTTATTACATATATTTTTTCTTCGAATGGGAATTTGATAACCAAGTGATAAATGGAGACTACCATTCTCAGCTTTACCAGGAGTGGCCGACCCCAGATAACATTATATTGGGAATTAAGGTCTACGACCTTGAATTCCATTGTGGTACAGACCGTGTGGTCATCTATACCAAAAATGACACTTAGCTCATAGGTGCCCAGCACCATTGTCTTCATCCTTCCAAAGCCTTGGATCGTATCCGATGAAGGTTGACATTGAGATTCGTGAAATCCCAAGCGCTTAAATATGTTCAGGTAGAGCACATTGGCATAACTTCCAGTATCTACTATCACTCTATGTACCATGGTCATAGAGATGTTTAGTGATACTAGTAAGGTATTACTATGGGGATAAGCTATCCCTTCACTATCCTACTTGGAGAAAAATATGGGCTCGTGTTGAGGTTCTGTCCTGGACGAAACACATTGCTAGTATATGTTTCTTGCCTCCCGCACCTACTCTTTCCGAGCTCACTTAGACTCCCTCTACTCTCCCATACTGTTGTTAACCAGGGTGAGTATTTCCCTCGTAGTCCCGTTTGAGGGAGGTATAGGTTCGGCTGTTGCCCCTGGCCTTGTTACCCCGGGTTCTTCACGTACTTCTTCAAATGGTCCTAACCTACCAACTTCATCAGTTCGGCCAAAAGTATTCAACATTTGTCTGTATCATAACTCTTTACCTTGTGGCACTTACAGTACTTATTCTGGTTTAATCGGGCATGTTCCACTCTCAAAAGCCTCGGCTCAGACAGTAGATTTTTGTCCTTGATCTCTGTTAGGACCTGTGTAGGGCTGACTACCATAATTTCCATTACCTAGCTAAGACCGCCAGGTAGGAAGCCCTAAACTCTCCCGCCGGCTTGAACAACTTCATTGGCTTCCTCCTCTCTTCTCTCTATTCTACTCGTTCAAATTGCTTCCTTAGCCCCTATATACCTCTCTGCTCGGGTCAGAAACTTGTAATAGGTTTTTTATCCTTCCTCATGTACCAACCATCAAAATCTCATCTTAGGCCTCAATCCCCAGCTATAATGCCATTAACACGACACATCAGATACATGTTCCATCTGTAGGACAAGTTTGTTAAACTTGTCTAGGTAGACTTGCAAAGACTCAGTCCTCTCATGTCTAATGTTTACCAGCCTCTCCTTAGGGATCGACCTCATCTTCGAACCCATGAATTGTGTTAACAGTTTCATCAGTTCATCTCATCCTCCGACTGACTGAGTAGTCTAAGAGGGACTTGACCCATCTCTATGCTAGGTCTCCCAAAGTTAATAGAAAAGCCTTGCACTCAGTTCTTCACCGATTCTTTGAAGCTCTATCCAGGATGAGTATTTGTTCAAGTGGGTGTTCGGATCAGTTTCTCCATTGTAGGGCCCGATTGGTGGCATTTTGAACTTGGCCGGTGTGGCCATGTCTGAGATGTGTTCTGCGAAGGGAGTGGCCCTCCTCCAGGTTTCCCTCTTAATCTTGTCTTTCCTAATCTGAATTTCAACTAGTCTTTTTTTTAAATCCTGCTCTTCCTCGGCCACAGATGAGTATCTCACAGTGTGGCCGATATTGTTATCAGCCTGTTGAGCCCTCTCTCTCGTGTTAAGTTTCCTGGCAGTCTTCTTGGCCTCTAATATCGAGGTCAGGCCCATCTGGTCGAAGATGTTTTTGGTTGAAGCTTTGTGGTCGGCTCGGACCAGACATCCTCTATTTTCTGCTCAAAGTCGTTTTAGAAATGGGCTCTTCATGGGTCTCTGATCGGCAGCTATCTTTTTTCCGAGATTTTTTCATCTCGGCATGGGCTCATCCAAAGATTATGCATCTTCGATTGGCCCATTTATCCTCTAATCTTTTTCCCTTAACTTAGCTTTCTTCAGCATCTGATCTTCAGTCTGGATGAATCGAATTGGATACTAAAATTGAATGAAATATATAGAAAATACTATACTCGAAGTCTACTCGGATAAATTTATTTGGCTTATTCTGGTCGGTCAGTTATGACCGACCAAAATGTATTTTATATAAGTGTTAATAGAAATAAGTTCTCTTATACTTGAATACAATGATTTTTGAACTCTTTTTACATCTGATTTTCACTATTTATAAACTGAAATTACACTAAGTAGTGGTGATGATCCTCACTCCTCCATGATCTTCCTCTAACTCCCTTTGGAAGTGGGAGGTTAAGTCCTCAACCGCCCCCTATTTTTAAGGAAGTGGGGAGTTGGCTTGCTCCTAGGACCTCTTATTTTGTAGGACAGTTAGAATATCCAAGTTGGGTCTTACCGACCACTTTTCTGATCTTGTTCGTTACTTCTTGGTCGGGTCGATGGATAACCAATTGGGTTGTTATGGAATCATTCCTGGTTGGCTCTCCAAGATGGCTAAGCAGGTATTGTATTTGAACCGGGATCGAACTAGGACTAGTGCCATAGAATTGGTCCTGATCGGTTATCTCTCTTGGCCGACCAAATCTTTATTCTTGATCGGCCTCGGCTCAAGGTCCAACAAATATTAAAATAAACTTTTAAATATAACATTCCAAATAAATTGAAATTATACTATACTTTATAATCAAGATTTTTTAAATTTATAGATTTAGTTAGATTTTTTTAATTAAATTAACAAAATTCATATTTTAATTATGAATTTCTAGATTAACTTGTAGATTAATATTTAAAATATTATGTGATTTCTTGTATTTCTTTACTTTAAATATGTGTCTTGTAATTTTGTAATCATTTTTAAATTTTAAGATTTTTTAAATTTTCTGATTTTAGTTATATTTTTATTATTATTTTTAAAATCTTTATAATTTTATTTTTATTTTGAATTTTTTAGAATTATTAAAATTATTCTTTAATATTCTATTTCAATACTTGTATTTTTGTATTTTATTTATTAATCATGAAAGTTTTTATATAATGTTTCAAATTCTAGTTCGATTCTTTTGAATACTGATAAAATAAATTTTCTCATATCTACTATACGATTTTACACTTTTTTTTGTAAAAATTTTGAAATGTTTCACTTTGTTGTATGAACTTTAAATTTGATATATTTTACGATATTAGATAAATCATATCCATTGATTTTGGTCATATGTACAATTATTTGTCTGATACCATAAAATGTATAGAATATAAAGTTCATACGGCAAAGTAAAACATTTCAAATAATTTACAAAAAAAAGGTGTAAAATCACGTATTGTTCAAATGAGAAAATGTATTTAACCATTAGAATACGCTTTTAATAGAATTTTCTTAATAAAATTATTTTAATTTCATGATACATACATACATATATATATATATATATATTGTAAATTTTCATATTTTATTTTTAATTTTACAATATTTTTAATTTGATAATTTCCACAAATGTTAGATTTACTTTTTTTTTTCTCAAATTTTTGAACAACTTTTGAATCTTCTTAAATTCTAAATTTTATTTCCTAGATTTATTTAATTATTTTGAATTTATTGAGAAATATATTATATGTACATAAAATTTAAAAGAAATTAAATCAAAATAAAAATATTTTGAGCATAAATTCATTTTAAACTATGGTTGCTAAATATTCAAAAAAAAAAGTATAAAGTATAGTTATGAAATGTGAAATAAATATTACACGAATAAAATACTAAGTTTTACAATGTGAAATAAAATATTACTCATAAATAGTAATAACAAATAAAATAGCATGAATAATTAAATAAATGAAAAAATAGAAAATATGGAGTGTAAAACGGGGATTCTATGCTATTTATTGAAAAAAAATCAATGGATAACATTTTAGATACAATACAATACAATACAAAGGGTATTGTAGTCAATATACAAGTCAAAACCTGAGCAAAATACAGTTTAATTGACACTTAAAGACAAGTGATGTACACTCTCGTTAACTTTGATGAAATAAAGGATTTCGTGAGACTTATTCATATAGAAGTGTACATGTTGTCATTCTTTAAACAGCCACGCAACATTTTTAAATTACAAGTAAGCTCGACACATTTTACCCATTTTTAATAGTTAATTAATCATGTCAAAAAAACAAAAAACAAAAATAATTTAAACATTACAAAAATCCCAATTTTACCTTTATAAATAAAATTTGAAATCATCTTATTTCCCATCTTTCTTTTTCTTCTCTATTTTTCTTGTTTTTTCTCTTGAAATTGTATGAAATGGAGAATAACATAACGAAGAGCAATTCACATATTAATTAAATATGAAAAAATCATGTAAAATAATGATTAAAAATAAACCAAACATAACAATTATGTTTCATTTTGGATTTCTGGTTGATGAAACACATAAAATAGAATGTAAATATGAAAAAATCATGTAAAATAATGATTAAAAATAAACCAAACATAACAATTATGTTTCATTTTGGATTTCTGGTTGATGAAACACATAAAATAGAATGTATTATAGTGTTTTCAAGCACATTTATAATTCCATATAACTTTCTTAAATTTATTTATAAAATAATTTATTTATATGTGTTAAATTTATTTTATTTTTTAAACTTTGTTAATTATATTAGGTAAAGATTTAAGTTAGGATAAAAATTTCGGTTTCCATGGAAATATGGTATCTTAATTTTACATAAATATCGTGGAAATATCGACATTGGTAGAAATATCAATACACTATACTTATCAATATTTTTCCGATATTTCTTAATATTTCACCGATTTTCTTATAATTTATACCACAAAACCATGGATATTGTAAGGCTATTGTAATCAATACCATTATTTATCGTTTTTTCCCCAATATTTTTACCTACAATTTATACTATGGAGCTATTAATATCGAAAATATTTTCGAATATTTTCATTTCAATATTTCCGGATACTTTGATTTCGATATTTTTAGAAATTTTCATTTTGATATTTTCGGTTACATGAAAAATAGAAATATCGAAAATATTTTCAAATATTTTCATTTCGATATTTTCGAATACTTTCATTTCGATATTTTCAAAAAAATTCATTTTGATATTTTCGAAAATTTTCATCCTTGGTCTTGAGTGAGACCATCTCACGAATCTCATTCCATGGGATGTGTTAGGTCGAAAATAATAAATTATGTAATACTTTTATATATATGAAGAAATATTTTTTTATATATTAAATAATACTTTTGTATTATAGATGCATTTAAAGTTGGATTTGGGTCGAACTATAATAAAATATGTAATATTTTTCTATATATTAGATAATTTTTCTATAAAAATAATTCTAACATCAAATTATATTTAATATATTATCATAAATTGATGCTTGATTGCTTGTAATTCTGTCTGATCAATGGAACAAAACATTTATATGATTTCAGAGTTTTTGGTGTATTTATTACAATCAAACAGGCTGAATGTTGTCAATTAAACAGGCTGAATGTTGTCCTAAAACGTCTACATACCTATTGAACAACACAGTAAATATGGAATGTAACCCATCAAATTGTACAATAAATTTTTTAATGATTTTCAGAGTTTTTGGTGTTTTTATTACAATCAAACGGGTTGTATGTTGTCCTAAAATCTCGACATACCTATTGAACAACACACAATAAATATGGAATATAACCCATCAAATTGTACGGTATATACTATTATTTATTATGATATAGAGATCAATAATAGACTTTGTGTAGGACAGTAGGAGATAATATATATGTATAGCAAGAGTTTCTTCTTGGGCAGTCAGCACTCACCCTTGCAGGGGTCGTCTGTGCAGCGGCAGACGGGCCTTCCAGAAGCTTCCCAACCATTGTAACCACGTTCCAAAACCATGATATTCTTCTCTCCTACATCTTTCATATCACCAAGATAATCGATGAATCTTCTAGCACATTTGGGTCCACGAACCTGTAAACAAAATGGAACATTTCAGTCATTTTGAGTTGTGTGTTAACTGAGGTGGGAACTAGTGTGTGGTTGCATTGATGTTCTAATGTTATGGAAACAGTATAACAATTAACATGAGCTGGACTGGGATACTTTTAACATCAATTAGTCCAGAAAATCAAAGCAGAAACTCAAGAGTGAAAGTTGTTGATCTTACTATGCAGCTAAATCCACTCAAAGTGTAAATAAATAGTGGCTGATTAATGATCGGATTATACATATATTGCAAGAATGACTCGATGATTAATGCAACCGCAAAATAACAAGAAGCTATATTGCACTATCATTCTTCTCTCTCTTAACTCATTCTCCTTGTTTCTACTGTCCTATTATTTCTTGATTGAAAGCAACATCCGAACTTCGCTCTACTTAATTAATTCAATGTGCTATGAGAAATTTTCCACATAATGTATACATAATTGTGCACTTGAAATGATTTGTAGTTTCAAGCAGATGTCCAATTATCTTTTTTAAGAGCTCCACCACGAGCCTTGTAGCTCAAGTGGTATCACACATTTATAAAAGTACAGATTGTGATGATCAGTGTTCGAACGCGAATTACACAAGTTTTCAAGTCTTTATTCCCTCCCTTCCACCCCCTCTTCCCTATAGCTCATTACAAAAAATCTTTTTAAGAGCTCCAGATAAAACTATCACCAACCCCTTTAAACCACCCAATATCAATTCACAACAAGATTATTTTTTCCAAAACCAGATTTATAATCTGCAGGGTGATTGTTCTTAGCTTTTTGGCTTGGACACCCTAAAGAAAGAAAAAAGGGGATGTCGGAGAAACTGCAGTTATTGAAATTAAAAATCCTACAATGGTCAACAATTCATTAAATATTGCTCATAAAACCAGAAAGGCAATAATCAAATTACTGAATCCAGGTAAAATATGTTCGCAGGTCGGCTAACCAGCCAAAACCAAAATGGGAACAAAAATATCTGTTTTTGGTTCGGTTTCTGTTTCCTGTCTGGGTTATAACTGAACAGAACATAAACTTCTTTTAACTTCAATTATGATATATTATAGCAAGTCACATCTACTAAAAACATGTCTGCCTTCCCAAACAATAGAAACAAGAAGTGCATACAACAACCTCAATGGATCAAAATTTTTGGACTCCATTCACAACTCAACCCTGATGGTGAGTACATTAAATTGAATGAAAGACACGTGTACTCAAGAACATTGTGCTGGGAGATTACATGTCATGTTGAACGTCAACGGGGCCAAGATGATTGCTAGAAGATAGAATAAAATATGGAAAGTCAAGGATTCAACTTGGTCATCTTTCACAGGTCTGATTAAGGGCATACATAATCAAAATCATAGTCAATCCAGCACAGCATCATAGGGACTGACAGGTGTTAAGCATGCATGCACAGAGGACAAGTTTAAAGGGCCTAACAGGTGGCAATGCACGCCAATATCCAAATGCTAAAGCCTTTGAAAAGTAGAAAGCCGAATGTAATGATTAATTCCACTTATAGATAGTACTGTAAACAGGGATTAATACCATATTTATGACTTCCAAATTCCACTTAACTACCACAAAGCTTTATAACTAATATACTGAAAGGCACACCTAAAAGACAGCTCGGTCTAGTTCCAAAGGCCGACCTCTACGTTATTCCTCCTTTTTACCCTCCCCCCATCTACACACACGCACACAAAATGGAGGTTGAGAATAAACAACATCAAAGAGATGAATAAAATGGAGGCTTGTGGTCAGTTTAAAGATAATTTTGGTTAACAATAATTCAAATCAAGTAACAGAGAGAAAAAAATGTTTCGACTGATCTGAACTGTCTAGTACGATCCAGTTTCCTGTTTGAATTTTTGCGAAGTGAAATTCAGTTCGGTTTAACTCAATGAAGACCCCCAGATAGCTAGGTGATATGCTCCAGTAAGATTCAGCTCAACTTAATGGGATAAATTTGATAAAAAATTTGGATGATTGTAACAAGATATCAGGTAGCTAAGGCTGGAGTTTCATTCATAAGCCACATTGTCTTCGGAAAAGAGCATCATCCAGGCATGAGCAATCCTATGATTGACTCATGAGAGACCATTCATATCAACCAAAGCTACAATAATGAGAACAAACTATCCCAAGAGGAATCACAAAGCAAATCAGACATGTACCGAATGCTCGATTAGGAGCAAAAAAAGGATACCTCCAACTACACTGCTTCTTACTCAAAACCAAGCACCACCAAGGAATTCAATCCCCATTAAGTTTACCCAGAAAAAGAAAAGCTCAAACTTTATACACTATATTTGGGAACAGAATCAAAATCATTTGCAAACAGACCATAGATTCAACTAAAAATAACGGATAACCACATCTTCAGATCTTATTAAATTTAAAAAAAAAAAAAAAAAAACTCAATCAGAGAGAAAAAAAAGGACCTGGCTGAGAGCGCAGTGGAAAACAAGGGTATCCTTGCCTTTGGTAGCTTCAACGAGATTCGGCAATTTATCAAGAAATATATCGCTAGCAAAGTGAAGAGACCCTGCTATGTGCCCATCACAGCTCCTCTCATCATCCCTATTTCCCCAATAAGCACAACATCAGATTCCCATCAAATATAACCAAAATGAATACATGTAAGTTGTAAGAGCTTCATCATGCACCTGACATCGATGATAGCGATTTTATTTGAGCGCCCTCTCAGAGACAGAAGCTGAGAACCGGTGACGTATGTGATGCTCCGAGCAGCCATCTCTTTCTCTCGCGATCTTGTCAAAACTCTCTCTCTCTCTCTCGCCCCCATTTCTCAGGCCCTAACAAGTTTAAATAAGGGAAATTTTAAAAAATAAATTAAAACATTGAAAAAAAAATAAGGAATCCGACCTGCCGGATTCGAACCAGCGACCTAAGGATTTCCACAAGGCAAGGCCCACTACAGTCCTCCGCTCTACCAACTGAGCTAAGGTCGGTTTGTTTTCTTTTTAAGATATATATGTTATTTGTTAAGATAAAAAATACTTACCTAAATCCAATTGTATTTTTTTTTTAAATTCATGTTTAGTGGACATTCTGACCGGTATATGTTATGTTAATAAACGTGTTATTAGTAGATTTCTGCTGCAGATTGAGTGGACTTCTGTTGCTCGAAGTTGACGTCCTAATAGTAGACATCAATTGTTATTTCTGCCCAGTAAACTTCTGTTCAAATACCTCTTTAAATATTTTATAAGTCATTTTTGTTTTTCTTTTGTGAGCACATATTAGAGGAACATCTCTACTGAATCATTGTCCGGATCATATATCAATACTGTTAACGTTTCAACTTAATTATTTTTCCATTTTCTTATTTATTAAATCAATTATCCTTATCTACATTAGAGATATTCTAGGAAAGTTGTTAATCAATTATTTTGGAGATCTTTTAACTCTAATTTAGGAAGATTTGGTTCTTTTTATTTCTCACGTGCTTTTGCAGAATCAATCAAGTAAGAGAGATTTGACTAACTCAAATATCTTCTCCTATTTTATAAAAAAGAATTGTTAGTAGGTATTTTCATCTCTTAAATAAAGAAACATGAGTCGTTAGAGAGTGAGAAAGAACGTGTCATAGAGATTGAAGAAGAAGAGAAGAATGTGACTTCAAGATAATAGCGCATGAAGAGTAGAAATCATGGAGCATTAAGATTATGGTGGAGTTTACAAGATCATGGAGCCTCATGAGGTCTATAAATATGAGTTTTATTCTTGAAGATTTGTACAAGAGAGAAGAGTGAGAGCAAACTATCTAAAGCAATCGAGTCTAGACAGTTTTATAGTGTTGCTCTCGGTGTTGGCCACATTTGGTTATAGCTAGTCTATCTATTTCCGTAGAGTCATAGACTATGTCTACTCCAATGATTCTCTAGCAAGATAGGTTAGCTAAGTGGTCAATTATTTTCATATGAGTATATACATCCATAACTTTCATAGATATATAGGACGTATTGAGTGTCTTTCAAAGAGTATCTTCTTCAAACGATCTCTTTATGTTTTGTAATTACAGGATCATATAATAAGATATATTTTGTCATGTAGGCATTCCATAAGTAT
The DNA here is from genome assembly GCA_028654395.1 of Scutellaria barbata. NCBI lineage: Eukaryota > Viridiplantae > Streptophyta > Magnoliopsida > Lamiales > Lamiaceae > Scutellaria > Scutellaria barbata. Next base: position 499,797 of record CM053644.1, read on the forward strand.
TGTTATATACTCGTGGATAATTCTCTTGTCTTTTTATTATTTCAATTTTTCCGCTACATGTTATTCGTAATGTTGTTACATTGCAAACAATATTACATCTTTGTTATTTTTATATTTTGTGTTTTTCTTGCATAGGAGCATATGACGACACTTTCAATTGATATCAGAGCCACCCACTTGATATACTATGTGGTTGGTTCTGTTGCTCTCATGCAAGACATGGATTGGTGAAATCCACAAGAGAAGTTGTCTGTTCTAGATGGATCAAATTATACTTACTGAAAGATCCGTACTCATTCTCAGATCAAGTTCATTGATTCTCGTGCTTGGGGTGTTGTTCTTGAAGACTTTGAAGTTCCCAAGAAGGTTCATGAACATGATGGTGATATTGTCAAACCTTGACAAGAGTGGACGGTGGATGAAATCTCAAATGTCAACTTTAATGAAAGGGTGATCAAAGTGTTCAAGCTTATTCAGACGTGCACCACTGTAAAGTAAGCTTGAGAGATTCTCAAAAGATAATGTGAAGGAGATAGTTGTATAAGAGAAACGAGACTTTGCTTGATAATGTCTCAATTCGAAACCATGCGAATGGAGGGGAATGAAGACATTAGCTCTCAAATCAAAGTGAGGTCCTTGGAGATCCAATCAGCCGAAAGAAAATGGTGTCCAAAGTCATACGTACTTTAACTCCGAAATATAACATTAAGGTATCGGTGATTAAAAAGCTCACAACCTTGCAAAGATGGATTTTGACACTCTTCAAAGTATTTTGCAGACCTCTGAACTCACTTTGATGAATCAAAGAGTTGTCTAAAGGAGAAGAATATTGTTTTTCAAGCCCAAACTGATAAAAAGAGTGACCAAGACGACGATGAGCTGCTAGAGGAAGTTATAGAAAGACAAAATGTGGTTATGCGAACCAAGAAGTTCAACTCAATGGTGAAAAACATGAACAAGAAGAAGTTTCGTCCAAAAGTAAAGGAGCAATTCAACAAAGCTACTAATCATCCTCAATGGAAGCTTCTTAGATCTTCATCAGAATCTTATAGGATATCGAGTTCTGACCATGGTAGAAATGATCCCAAACATCTCGATTCCATTCAATGTCATTCTTGTTCGGGATGTCGTCACTATACAAATGAGTGTGCAAACACTTTACAAAAATATGGGAAGAAGAACATTTGGGTATCCTTTAAGTGATGATGAAGATGAATTTGAAGAAGCAACCTAAGATCAAATTCTGTTGTTTGCGAACGTTGCTTCGAATATTGCTGCAGATGTCACCACATTGATTGACACATCTGAAAGGTATGAATTGTTCAATTTTTCTAACATAACATGTTTGAATGTTGTGCTTGATGATGATATAGAATCAAGAGATGATGATGATTTAGACAATGATGCTATCATAGAAGAACTTCAAAATATTTATACACCCTTGCTTAAAGAATGGAAAAGGCAATGCAAACAAGTTAAGATACTCTTTAAAGAGAATGATGTGTTGAAGCAATCCATAGTCAAACTGGAAATTTCACTCACACAAAAGGATATTGAGCTCGAAAAGGCTCAAACTCAATTGAAGGTGGACAAGGCTAGATCTTTGATGATCCCAAACATCTCAAATTCAAAGATATGCAGATACGAGATATTTGGAGTACATCCATTCCAGATTTCATAAGGAGTTTTGTCTAGATCTTTGATGATTAGACATCTGTTCTGTGTGTAGCAAGCAGTGTTGGTTGCTTCAGCCCAAAATCTCTTGGGTACTTCTGCTTCAGCTATCATTATCCTTGCTGCTTCCTTGAGGATTCTATTCCTCCTTTCAGCTACACCGTTCTATTGAGGTGTTCTTGCAGCAGAGTATTCATGTTGAATACCATTATCAGAACATAATTTCTCAATGAATTTGTTTGTGAACTCAGTTCCTCTATCTGATCTAATCTTCACAATACTCAAGCTCTTTTCATTCTGAATTTTCTTCATGAGATCAGGTAGCTTGTCTTGAGTTTCAGATTTCTTTGCAAGGAAGATTGTCCATGTATATCTGGAGTAGTCATCTACAACTACAAGAGAGTACTTCTTCCCGCTCAAGCTTACTGGTTCTACTGGTCCAAAAAGGTCCATGTGTAGAAGATTTAAGATCCTGTGAGATGACTTTTGAGACTTGTCTTTGAATGAGCTCTTAACTTGCTTTCCTTTCTGACAAGCTCCACAGATATTCTCTTTTTTGTATGTTATATCTGGCAATCCTCTTACTATGCCTTTTCTTGCTAGCTTGTTGATAATCTTGAAGTTCAGATGGCTTAACCTCGTGTGCCACAGCCAGCTCAGCTCTAGTGTACTTTTCACAATGAAGCATGTAGGTTGAATAGAAGAGTTCCAATCAGCTAGATAGATGTTTCCTCTTCTTGTTCCTGTAAGCTTAACTTCATTTGAGGTACTGTCTTTGATTAAGCATTTGTTGAGGTTGAATTCCACTGTGTATCCTTTGTTACAGAATAGACTAATGCTCAGAAGGTTGTATCTGAGTCCTTTTACATAGGATACATCCTTGATCTTTATGTTTCCTTTGACTAGGCATCCACTTCCTTTTGTACTTCCTTTGGAATCATCTCCAAAGATAACCTTTGGTCCTTTGCATTCTTGGAAGTCTTTTAGAGAATCTTTACTGCCTGTCATGTGCCTCGGGCAGCCGCTGTCTATGTACCATACATCACTGCTGCGACCTGGCACTGAAACCTGTAACACCAGACAGATTTAGGTACCCATATCTGTACGGGTCCTTTGGGGTTAGTTGCTTTAGAAACCCAAACTTTCTTAACAGTCACTGTTTTGCTGTAAGATTTGTTGGTTCTTTGAGTATATGCAATTCTGCTTTTGAACTGCCTGTTAAATGTGTGTGCAGAGCTAACGAATATGTTACCAACACTTTTGTAATGTGGTCTTCCACCATACTTCCATTGAGTATATCCTCTTTGAGGTTTAGACATGTAAGTCTCAGCATAGGTGGGAAAGTTTCTTCTGTACTGTAACTTAGTTGGTTGCTACATCCTCTTGCTGCATACAGCAGATGGCTTCTGCTGTAGCCAGTTCTTAGATACAGGCTTACTTCCTGCAATTGAGCATTGGGGTTTCTTCCATTTATCCATCATTGTTGTCTTGTTCAAGATCTTCACAGAGTCACATAGTAACTCTTTCACCATTGGGGTTTCAGCTTGAACAAAATTTACAGCTCTGGATGTACTTGCTGTATTCTGAGAGCTATGATTACTATAACCTAAGCCCGATTTTTCAAAAGGACTTCTGTTTTGGTTTATGCAATCTCTTGCGTCCTTGGATGATTTGGTGAACGTGCTCATTTTGGACTGCAAGTTTTCCTTCTCAGATTCTAGCTTAGTGACCAGCAGATTTAATCTAGAGACTTCTTGTTGCAGCTTACTACACCTTGAGTTATCGGACTCACGTGCAGCCAGCATTTTTGCAATATCAATATTCTTGCTTTGAAGAATCTCATTGTCGATTCTTAGGTTCTCATTTTCAATCTTTAGTTCCTCATGAATTGAGTTGATCTGCTCGAAATCACTCATGATCTTTTTTAAGGAGTGGATCATGTTCAGCTCCTCACTTTCAGGTACGGACAACGGTTGATAGATTACCTCATCTTCTTCGTTGTCCTCGTAGTCTTTAGCCATCAGGCATATCAGCGCTTCTTCATCAGAGGATGAGGTTTCAGTGTCGCTGTTAGAGGATTCTGCAGCTTTCAGTACTTCCTTCGGAACTACTGCGTCATTGGCCTTTTTCCATCTCTCTTATGAGAGCTCGAAGCTTGTGTCTTTCCTCTCTTCTTTTATCTCTCATCTGCTCTCTCTCTCCTTCAGGATACTTGTGCACTGTTGGGTATGGACAGTTTCTTGTATAGTGCTCTGGTTTTCTGCAGTTATAGTACAAGTCAACATTGCTTGAATTTGTTTGTGGAGAAGAGGATACCTGAGGAGGTGGATGACTTCTTCTAAAGTCATTCCTCTTGTTGAGGTTGGTGTTGTTGCTGTTGTTGTTGTTGCTCTTTACAAATCTTCTAAACTTCTTTAGAAGCAGAGCCATATCCTCTTCAGCAACTTCTGTTGTAACCTCAATCTGCTTACTGCAACTAGCGGTTGCTGTATCCTTTGAGCTTCTGGCAGTTAGCGCTGTAACTTTGGAGCTCGATTCTTCGGACTCCTTTCTCTGTCTGTTGATGTCATATTCGAACGCTTTGAGGTCGGAGAATAGGTCGAATGTACTCATGGATTTCAGGTCCATAGACACTCTCATGGCAGTGGTTCCCACTCCGCAGGTAGGGCTCTCAATACTTTCATGTTTTTCTCCTTCTGAGTGTAGTGTTTGCCCAGAGCTTCTAGTTCGTTCACTATGGATGTGAATCTCAAGTCTAGTTGCTCAAGAGTCTCTTCATTTTTCATTTCGAAGAGCTCAAATAGTTGGGTAGTGTTGGAGATCTTGTTGTCTTTAGTGAGCTTAATTCCCTCACATATTTGCTCCAGCTATTCCCATATTTCTTTGGATGTTTTGCAAGTCTTGACTTTGCTGAACGTGTCTTTATCCAAAGTAATAAATAGAGCATTCTTTGCCACATTATCTAGGTTGGCTCTTTTCATGTCTTCATTTCCCCACTCTTGACGTGGTTTGGGCAGGAAGTTTGGTGGTGCCTGCTCTTCTTCTGCTTGGTCTCTTCCAAACATTTGATTCACCTTTGTGGGTATTATCGGTCCTTCAGTGATGACCGTCCATATTTCATCATTCATTGCTGAAAGATGTGTCTGCATTCTTATCTTCCAATCATCATATTCTTCTATGGAAAACATAGGTAACTTGTGATTAGAAGAATCCATGATATGCTGTAAGAATGAGTTTTAGATGCAGAGAAAACAACGAGTCTAAGGTGGATCTGGGTAGGTGACCAGATAAGTTGGCTTTTAACCCAACTCGCTCTGATACCACTTGTTGGTCCCAAGTGGTGTCCGAGGTTCAGAGGGGGGGTGAATGAACCTTGGTCAATTTTACAAAACAATGAAAAACTTTTCTGCTCTGCAAGTTACTTGAACTTGCAGCGTCAGATCGTTACTGCTTACAACACTAGGATGCAGTGCTGCACGCTGTAACTTAGAGTTTTATACGCAGCGGAAAAATATCGTTTAAGACACAAGGCTGATTTTCTCAATATGCTTCTTTTAAAAAAGTTTAATGCTTATGAGATAAATAAGATCAAAATATAAAGACACAAATAAATAAAGCAATTAAACACGTATGGCTTATAGTGGTTCGAAGGTGGTGTAATTCTTCTACGTCCACTCTACTGCTCCTCGAGCAGGAACTTTGTTAAGTAAGATTGAATTACAGGACTCTCCTAACAATCTATCAACTTTACAAAGCAATCACCTACTGAAGTCTAGCGTACACACAGCAACTGCAAACTCCAAAGGCTAACCCACACAGAGTTCTACACTCCCACATAGGGAAATTATCTAACTCTAGACAACTTATATAAACAGCAAGGATCTCTCCTATCAACTGTTCGACACCACTAAAACAACCTAAGCACACAGCAACAAGGTTAAAAGAATATAAAAAGGTTTCTTCAACTGGTGCGATGAAGTGAGCTTCTGAATCCATTGATGGATCTTTCAGCACTGGCTTGCTTCACTTCACAGAGGTTGAGTGACTGAAACTGATAGTAGGCTTGAATATTTGTATCTTGAAAGCTTGTGAGTTTTTGCTTGAATGTTTCAGTAACCAGCTTCAGTGTATCTATTCCTCTATTTATACTTGTAGGAGAAGATATCCATTGAAGGAGACATCTCTCTTTTGAATTTGAAGTAGTCTGATCAAAGGCATGTCTTGCATTTAATGCGACTTGACTTTCTCTTTTGGAGCATTTAATGTGGCAGTTGAGGCTCGCAGCTTTCTGCAGCGCGTCAGTCCACGTGGTACCTTCGTATTGGCTCCGTGTCTGCTTCTTTGATCTTGTCTCGAATGGCTTTATTTATTTTTACTTAAATCTTTGTTCCTCGTACTGCATTTATCCTTCCTAGAATTGTAGGATACTTCTTGTTGTTAATTAGCGCTGATTGACTTCTCTGAACTATAAGTTTTACGTTGTATTCTAGATCTTCGTGCAGTAAATGTTTTCTTGCAGTACTGCTGTAACTAAGACCTGGTTGCAGTATTTTAAGTAGAGCTGCTGCATCTTTTTCTTGCAGCACTCATGTACGCTATTCCTTCTTACTTAGTTGTAGTGACGTTCTGTCTTTTTACAGTGATGTTGTATCTGCCCTCTTGCAGCGATGTTGTATCTATCTTCTTGCAACGATGTTGTATCTGCCTTCTTGCAGCAGCTTCCTTTCTGAAGGGATTAGATGCAGCTTTTTCCTTGTCAAACCTCCATCTTCCAGCACTTAAGACTAGACTCAAACCTAGTCTATATATTCACTTAAACATTGTGAAAAATGGGGTACTTAAAACTTTTTTATTACAAATGCGTTTTGTCTCATCAAAAACTAAACATTGAAATCCCAACAAAGTCCAATCTGAAATATTTTCATATGTTTGGGTGATTTTGCTATGTCCTAAATGATAGAGAACATCTTACTCAGTTTGATTCAAAGAGTGATAAAGTTATTTTCCTTGGATATTCCCTATATAGTCATGTTTATCGTGTATATAACTTGAGAATAAGGAATATTTAAGAATCTATCAATGTTGTATTTGATGATTTTTCTAATTACGTAGGTAAAACATACAAAGATGCAGTAACAGACTTAGTGGAAACACCTGCTATTACTGAGATCGAATCTGTTACCACAGATGCGCTCCCGAATATTGGCATATTAGAGAACACACCTATTGTTGAATCAGAATCTAAAGAAAGTGATGATGAAGTACATGATCCGGTGAGAAGAGATCCACTCTTTTGTATCAGAAAGAACCACTCTACCACACAGGTGATAGGGAGAGTAAGTGAAGGAGTAAGAACTCGTTGGAAAGAACTGATAAATTACAAAGAAATGGTAAGATATGTGTATGTTAACCACATTTTCTGAGGTAAATTCTTACTGTTATGTTTCTCTCATTGAACCCAAGAATGTTTATGAAGCTCTCAAAGATAATTTTTTAATACAAGCAATGCATGAGGAGTTAGAACAGTTCACTATAAATGATGTTTGGTTTCTTGTTCCTAGACTTATCATCCTAGACTTATCAATACTAATGTCATTAGGACAAAAAGAATTTTCAAAAATAAAACTGATGAGTCTGGAAACATAGTAAAAAACAAGGCACGTCTTGTAGCTCAAGGGTATATGCAAGTTGAAGGTATTGTCTATGATGAAACTTTTGCACCCGTTACTAGATAGAATCTATAATATTGTTGCTTGTCATTGCTTGTTACTTGAAAATTGCATTGCATCAAATGGATGTAAAAGGAGCATTCTTGAATGGTTTCTTAAATGAGGAAGTGTATATTAAACAACTCAAAGGTTTTGAAGATCCATTTTTGCTTAATCATGTATTCAAACTCAAAAAAGTTCTATATGATTTAAAACAAGCTCCTCGAAATTGGTATGGTCGATTGACTAACTTTTTGCTTGAGTTTGATTTTACTCGTGGTGAGGTTGATCGTACTCTTTTCATTAAGAATAATGATCATAATTTTGTTATTGCTCAAAGTTATGTAGACGTCATTGTGTTTGGTTCTACTTCGAAGGTAGACATTGATATATTTGTGAAAACTATGTCATCCACATTTGAAATGAGTATGATTAGGGAACTAACATATCCTAGAATTGCATGTTAAGCAATTGAATGATGGTATTTTTGTTACACAAAGTAAGCATGCCAAAAATCTGGTATTACGCTTTAGGTTAAAAAATTCCAAACTCATGCGAACTCTTATGGGTTCAACTCAAAAGTTATGTAGGGACATTGTTATCGAGGATGTCGACAACACTCTGTACAGATCCATGATATGCAGTCTTTTGTACTTGACTTTAAGTCATCCGGATTCATGTATAGTGTAGGTGTTCGTGTCCGATACTAGGCTGAACCCAAAACATCACATCTTCAAGTTGTTAAGTGAATCATAAGGTATGTTTCGGGTATAATTGATGTGGGAATTTGGTACACCAAAGATGCTAACCTAAATTTGGTCGGATATACTAATTCTGACTAGGTTGGAGACCTTAATGATTGAAAAAGTACTAGTGGGGTTGTTTTTATCTTGGAAATAATCTTGTCTCATGACATAGTAGAAAATAGAATTGTGTTTCATTATCCACAGCCGAATCCAAATATGTAGCCGCTAGTAGCAGATGCACACAACTTCTTTGATTGAGACAAATGCTTGATGATTATAGATCTAAAACTGAATTTTTGAGTCTTTATTGTGATAATTCTAGTGCTATAGATATTTCAAAAAATCATGTTCAATACTCATGCACTAAGCACATAGATATAAGATATAACTTTATTCGAGATTTGGTAGAGAAAAATATTATCCATTTTGAATATGTATTCACTGAAAAGAAAAATGCTGACATTTTTACTAAGGCCCTAAATTTTGATAGATTATCTTCTCTGAAAAAGTCTCTTGGTTTGTATGTTGTTTGATTGCATATACCTAGTTTACGGATGTTACGAGTCATGTTGTCACATTCTACATAATATCCATGTTTTTCTGTTCTAGGATGTTTTAGGCATCATATGCATTTTCTATTCTGGAAAATATGTTCTTTTGAGAGAATATTTGCTTAGACAATTCAAAAAATCTGTTAATGGCTCATTTGAAATGTGTACTATGTTTAATGATTTAATAAAATCACACAGCACTTGAAGCACGGCGTTCGTAGCGACGATGCTTTTCAGACAGCCTAGTGATTGTTTTAATAAGTGTTGTGTGACCTAACACTAAGTACTCAGGGTACGACACTTGCTGTGACGATGCTTGTAAAAAGTGTATGGAGGTATATGAAGATACCACAACCACAATAAAAGGTTAATCTCACACCTAAGTAACTAGAAGCACGACACTCGCTACGACGATGCTCTCTTTTCAAAAGATTAGTTGAGATTGACATGTGCTAATTTGATTTAAAAGTACACTATATTTTTCGAGCCTGTTTTTTTTCCCAGATTTTGTCTCAAAAGTTCTCAACATTAAGGAGCACATAATCTGAGTAAATTCTTTTGTGTGATTTTCATGTTTTTCAGTTCTAGACATCTCTAGATTTATGGGATATAATCACATATTTTTCATGGATATAGATTTAGAGTGGATAAGTTTAACTCTATCTTGAATATTTGAGTTAAGTGACTTCTATTTTCTAGCATATTTGTTAATAACTAATCTTGATCTTATATGCTATTTTTATGAAGAAAATATCTCTTTTTAGGGCTCAAAGATTCATTTTTAAAATTTATATATTTCACGTTTTCCTAGACATTATCATCTCTTTTTCCCTCTCATTGTCGTGCACTTCATCATCTCCACCAAACTCTAATTTTCATCTTCTCCAAGCTTCTTTTCATTCCAAAATTGAATCTCAATAGATCCTAACTAGCAAAAGATAATCGATCTTCTTGCTCAACTTCAAACCCTAATACCGAATTTCAGTTCTTCTTCTCAAGCTACTCAAGGTTCTGAAAATCCCCCATCCTCTATCCAAAATCCGATGCCTAAACCACCACTTGCATCAGACTTTTCAGATTCCAGCCGTAAACGCTACAAGCAAAGTTCTCAAGATGATGTTCCTTCAAATGTTGTGTCTGACGACACCACATATGTCCTCTCACCACAACCTCTTATGACCATTTATCCCAAAAATTTCGAACCTTTTGATATGGATTACTACCCAAATCCTAACCAAAGTTAGTGGCTCGACAAAATCGTGGAGAATGAACAAACTCGGTTCATCGTTCTAAGAGGTTTCCAGATCATCTCTTTCCAATCTCTACCAAGAAACCCAAGATTCATGTTCCTCTGGCCCGTGAGCTAAATATACAGCTATTACATGAGCCAATGGTGAGTCCGCCGTTGAAACCAAAAGTTCCTCAACCATCGGAACAAGCAGCTCCTCCGCTACCAAAATCGATCTTTCCTCCACAATCTGTATATTACTTAGATGAAACTTTTTATCCTAATACCATGTCTGATTCATCCTCTAAGTTGGATGATGAATCTGATAACAACTTCATTGTTCCATAGGATGAGTCAAATGAAGATATGGAATGAACTATCTCGGAAGTATTGGCTGATTTGAAAAGATGACACAATGTTACTTCTGATGTGCCCATAGAGGTGGAGATATCAGAGAGGACTAAACCAGTGCCTATAGAAACCGATCCTAAGAAAGAGACTGCTGACATTGTTGACTCTTCAGAAGACAACCTTATCTTCTCTCCTCAAGGATCCCCTATTTAAGTATCCTCTGCATAAAGTGCCAAGTTTTACTTTGGATTGCCTACTTCTTCTTGATTTTCATTGTGCAAGTGTATTATTTTGTCCAAAAGAAAGATACATATGGGTGTTTTTGTTGAGTATCAATTGATACCATACTTGAATGAATGAGGTCTGTTTCAATCTTTTTCTTATGTGCAACAATGTCCACCCTCTGTTATCTACGAATTTTATGCCAATTTGTACAAATCTTTGGTTGATTCTTGTGATAAGAAGTATGGTGGAATTTATTTAAAGGGGAGGATTTATTCTTTTAAGTCTTTGGATATTAATGTTGTCTATGGTTTAGATGATGTAGTTGAAGATGCTGTAGTTTCTGATTGGAATGTTGTTACATATAAATTGACTGGAGGTATGTTTAGTATATGGCCGAAGAAGTTTTTAGCATCAACTCTCACTTCCTTATATGTTGTTTTGCACAAAATTTGTGTGCACAATTGGCTGTTGTCCATTAACACCATCTCGGTCACCGAAGAGCAAGCTACTCTTTTGTATCGTCTTGGAAAAAAGTTGTCGGTAAATCTTGGATGTATTGTACTGCTTAACATGTTTCGTTTTGCAAGAAAGTACCTTGAAAATGGAATTCTCCCTTATCCATCTTTGATTTACTCTGTACTTCAATCCCAAGGATTTAAGAAGTGCACTGCTGAAGCTCTGAGCAATGATGTTTTTCTTCTGACTGTAGCAAGGGCTCTCCTCACCGGAGCAGTACTCGATCTGTCGTATACGCCTAATGTTACCTCTCTGGTTGGCAACATTCGGCTCAACATCTCTTTAGAAGTCTTAGAACAACAACTTCGAGTGATGAATGTTCATATTGAAGGACTGATGCGTGTCCGTGATAATCTTGAGGACTTCATTTTTGCTCAAAAAGGGGGAGTAGGAGTAGAAGGGAAAGTTGGAAGGGGAAAATGAACCTCGACCGTAGCTTCAATCGATTAAGATAATGAATGATGATTTTCTCTTTTTATTTTTGTTTATTTTAGGGGGAAAACACTTTTGATATTTATTTGGGATGACTGTAATTGTGATAGGTTGCTGAATTTCCTAACACTTGAATGTTCGTCTAACTTTTGGATATTTCTCTTGAATGATTGATTGTTGAATTGTGATTTTATCTTATCCGATTTCATCTAATTCAAGTCACGATCATTTTGGTTGTTATGCATAGTGGATGCAAATTTGAGGGGGAGAGTAATTGATTCAAGGTTTTGAGCAGAAAAAACAAAAAAATGGAGAGATTATTAACGTTGGTTTTTTTTTCAACTTAATTATCTTTCCTTTTTTTCTTATTTATTAAATCAATTATCGTTATCTAAGTAAGAGATATTCTAGGAGAGTTGCTTATTAATTATTTTGGAGATTTTTTAACCTAGGTTCTCTTTATTTCTCATGTGTTTTTGTAGAATCAATCAAGAAAGAAAGATTTGACTTACTCAAACACCTTCTCCTATTTTATAGGAAGAAGTTGTTAGTAGGTATTTTCATGTCTTATATAAAGAAAAAAAATGTGAGTCTTTAGAGAGTGAGAAAGAATGTGTCATAGAGATTAAAGAAGGAGAGGAGAACGTGACTTCAAGATCATGAAGATCAAGATGATGGAGCATGAAAAGTAGAGTTCATGGAACACTAAGATCATGGTGGAATTTACAAGATCATAGAGCATGAAGAGTAGAGATCATGAAGCACTAAGATCATGGTGGAGTTTACAAGATCATGGAGCCTCATGAACTCTATAAATATGAGTTCTATTCTTAAAGATTTGTACAAGAGAAAAGAACGAGAGCAAACTATCTAAAGTAATCGAATTTAGACAGTTTCATAGTGTTGCTTTCGGTGTTGGCTACATTTGGCTATAGCTAGTCTATCTATTTTCTATAGAGTTAAAGAGTATGTTACTCTAATAATTTTCTAACAAGATAGGTTAGTTAAGTGGTCAATTGTTTTCATATAAGTGTATACGTTCATAGCTTTCATAGATATATAGGACGTATTGAGTGTCTTTCAAAGAGTTTCTTCTTCAAAAAATTTCTTTGTGTTTTGTAATTACAAAATCATATAATATGACATATTTTGCCCCGTAGGTGTTCCACGAGTATTGATATATATTTGTGGATAATTCTCTTATCTTTTTATCATTTCAGTTTTTTCGTTGTATGTTATTCGTAGTGTTGTTACATTGCAGACAACATTACGTTTCTGTTATTTTTATATTTTGTGTTTTTCTTGCATAAGAGCATACGACGACACTTTCAAATACCTTTTACAACCCTGCTAGAGAAGAAAATCATCAAATTCATATTTTTTAGAGTAGTGTTGGAGATGCTCTATAAACTACACAACTAGGCGTGGACAAATGGTTTCAAGTTTTGGATACCCGATCAAACTACTTTTTAATCTAAATTTCAAATATTGGGTTCTCAATACCCAACATCATAACTTCGAATCGATTTTCGAGTATCCTAAAAACTACTTGCTTACCCAATCAGGTTCACAAATTTTTTTTGACACTCCTATATATAATAATAATTTTATAATTTTGTTATTTAAGTTTGTGTGGTTGTATATTAAATTAAATGTCTCCAATGAAAAATATTTTACGGATTACAATTCACTCTAAATGAGAAGAAACTCATAAATTTCATTACTAAACAATTAATGATTTTACTTGACATTTTTCCTAAGAAAATAACTGCTATTTTTTATTAAGATAAATTTCATTTTAGTTTTTTTATCATGATAAGAGGAGGTTAATCAATGAATTGTTGAGTAATCATAATATTTTTCGATACTATTTGAATTCAGTAATTTTTAACTGAATTTTGTATTACCTTAAAAATTAAGAAATGTTACTATTAGACAACTAAAATGAATTCCATTTTAGGTTTTTTAATCATCATAACCGAGGTTAATCAATTGAATTGTTGATTAATCATAACAAAAAATCGATATTATTTGAATTCATTAATTTCTAATTGAATTTTGTATTACATTAAAAGTTAAGAAATGTTACTATTAGACAACTAAAATGAAGTTATAATTTGTGCATTTTTTTTTTCAAATAATTATGTTTCTTTCTAGTTATTCTTCTATATTCAATTAGTGTAAATTGCACAATTATCAAGTTACCCGAAATCGATCTGAAAAAATTAGATATCCGAAATTACCTCAACATTGGATATTTGAATTCTTCGAATCAATTTTAGATAAAAAAAAAAATTAGATACCCAAAAAATCAGGTACCTGAATTAAAAATCTAAACCCAATAATCTGATGCCCACCTCTATACACAATGTTGAAAATATATATTTGACTACAAATTCTCTAATTACAAACACCCCTCACCCCAATTTATAAAACCCTAATTGCCCAAATTTGTGTTAATTATGATAAAAAAATAATTTCATGAAATTTGATAAAACCCTCCATTTGATTAAAAAAAAAAAGTCTATGTTAATGTTGAATTTTTTAATATAATTATTTTTTCCTTTTTTTATTAATTAAATCAATTATCTATATCTAAGTTAGAGATATTTCAGAAGAGTTGCTATCTATAATCTCAAAAATATTTTAACTTAAAGATTTGTTTTTTTTTCTTTTAATCACGTTGTTTTGCAAATTTAATTAAGTGAGAGAAAGATTTGACTCACTCAAACAACTATTTGTATTTTATAGGAAATAGTTGTTTGTGTATCTTTCATCTCTTATAAAAGAATAACGTGTGGAAGAAAAGAAAAGAACATGTCATGAAGGGTGGAGATTGAAGAGAGAGATCATGAAGATCAATAAGATGGAGCACTAGAATGGAGATCATGGAGTACCAAAATCATGGAAAAGTGCACAAGATCATGGAGCTTTCTGAGGTCTAGGTGAAATCACCTTGAAGATCGATAAGCAGAGAGAGCACAAACATTCGAATCTAGACTATTATACGGTGTTATTTTCTATGTTGACCACATTTATTTATAACGAGTCTATTTAATTATGTGGTCAAGTGTTTTTCATATGTTTGTATACGTTCCTAGGTTTCATAGATTCAAGGACATATTGAGAGTTTTCAAAGAGAATCTTCTTCAAAAGATTTCTTTGTATAATTATACTTACAATTTCATACAATAAGAAAGATTTTGCCTTGTAGATATCTTATATTTCATTTTGCCTATAGGCATCCCACGAGTATCTTTATATACTCGTGGATAATTCTCTTATCTTTTTATTATTTCAATTTTCTAATATATTATCCATAGCGTTGTCACATTACTAACAACATTACATTTATATTATTTTTATATTCTGTGTTTTATCTTGTATAAGAGTATACAACGATATTCTCAGTCTATCAAAACACGAACTCTAGAAAACTCAAATTCAAAAAAACTATATCCATCAACCATCAACGGGTGTTTTTGATACAAAATTTTAATTTGGTGAAAATTCTAACCCAAATCGATAGATATATTATACAAATAAAGAAAATACAAATAAGTAGAGATTAAAGGCTTACCATATTAACCATTTTATCGACAAAGTTCGAGATTCCTCGACCTCAAGGACTATCCAATTAAGGTCGACTAATGCCTTCTTTGTGAACGTTTCCAGAAACTGAAATGATTTCCTCCAATTTATCCATTCTCAATAGCAAGTTATGGATTAAAGAGGAAGAAATGTTGGATCTCTCCATTTGTGGAAAATGAGTGTTACACAAATTTTAATCATGATGACTTAGAATTTTTTTTTTATTTACTAACGAAACAAATGTAGTAAATTATAAGGTTTTTTTTTTTAAAATAATTAGGATGTCACAGTTAACATGTTTGAACACCTGCATATATCAAACAAATAATAATAATAAAATTTTAGATTAAAATAATAATTTGGAGCATAATTGTTTTCTTCCGTCAATTAACCCTTAAAAAAATATAATAGTAAAATTAAACGAAATTAATTAATTTTTCTTGATCAAAAAACTATTAATAAACTGAATCAAATTTTATTACAAGTTTTATACTTACTCCATCCAACTTATAAAATATTTATCACCTATTTAAATTTAAAAAGTTGATAAATTATTGAACACCATATAATATACAACATTATAAATCATTGTAAAAAGTTTTAGTGTTTGCAGAATCAGTCCCACTAGAATTTTCTCTGTCAAATTTTGTACTTAAAAAAGAGATTATCTTTCTTGCACAAGGAATTTTGCTTACTACCATTCGATCGGTTTAATGTTTACAGACATCCCAAATCAACTGCGCTGTTGATAGTTGAATGAAAGGTTCGTAGAGTTTGATGTGAAGAATCGTCCATTTAACTTCAAGCATGAATCGAATTATAGTCTTGATTGCTGTCTTGTTTTATTTGGAGCTGATGGGTAATGCTATCCATAGCTATATACCGTGAATACAATAGCATAGTATTTTTGCTGTCTGGTTTCGTTAAGAAATTTGATTGTCGACATTGCTACTATTTTTAATGTTTTTATGAATGATTTGGAAGATGAATTAATGGCCTAGAAGCTATACTGATATGGGGTTTTGTCATAGAGACTGTTGCTACAGTTGATGGGGTATTGTTTTGCCTGCGGATGCTACACTTGGTGGGTTGCATTGGTGTATGATTTATGAATTATTTGGGAGTCGGATTAATTGATTGTAGAAGCTATGTTATTATGGGTTTTCTTATACAACCTCCTTGATTTGTTTAATAGGGATTGCCAGAGATACACCAGGTGCAGTATTGTGTGAGTGTTAGTATTTTTTGTGTGCAAATGGAATATACATACCGTCGATTAATGAGTTTTGAATTCGAACCTTATTCATGATAAGTAAATTGATACCATTCCATTATTAGAATGATTTTGACTGATTATTACAGTAGTTAGATAGTTGTGATGTATACTAACTCATGCATTGAGGAATGGTTATGAATCAAAATCTAAGAAAGTGCAGGAGATTTCCATCTCTCAATTTCCTTTGGCTTATTGTGGAAAACAATAATCCTGATGGTGGAGTTGTGCACTACAGATATCTTGTAGTCATTGCACTGTCTAGGATGCTTTGCTCACTTCAGTCTGAAATTTGATAACCATTCTGCAAACTCCCCAAACCCGTACATACGTATTTCTTTTCAACAATATATTGGTGGTTCTCATGGAGGTTAGGAGCTCTCTACTTCTTTCTTATGACTAGAGTGCAGATATAGGTTGGACTATTAATAGTCCAACACATGAGGAGGATATCATTATGTTGGGACTTGAGTGCACAGATAAAGCAGCTAAAGAACCTTTTTGTTTGAATGAGTTCAGAACCTTAACGGCGTGATAAGAAAAAAATCAGAAAAGGAAATAAGCAATAAATTATAGTGCTAGATGCCTTGCACCATGAGAAAAGATAGTGATAATCAAACGATTGTAAAGCTTCGCAATTCTTACATAGTTTGGACTTCCATGTCTTTTGGTTGAGTTACCTAGCTATGTTCAATGTTAATATTTAACATATTTTTGTTCATTCTTCATGGTAAGTAAAATGGAACTGATTTTTAATGCAAATCCTGAGATTTTCTTCTGTGTTCGAGACTGAAGTTCATGCATTTTTATTTTTTTTTAAATTCCCCACTATGGCACTATCCTTCTTGAGATAGTAATGCCTCAAATCATCTTAGTTCTTGATTCTTTTTTGGTTGGTTTGGTGGTTGTTGCAGTGTCTGAAGTCAGTTGTCATTGAGCTTTGGAAAGATGGATATTAATGGAGTTAATTTTCACCTGTTCACAAACCACTCTTCGAGGGCTTCAGAAACCGTAAGTGTAGAAAATATGACTGCTGTTGAAGATGATTGGAGTACTCTTTTCATCAACTATGGTTGGTACTTTGCAACCATTTTTGTTTCAGTGAAGAAATATTTTCCGATTCCTAAAATTGCATGCTACTTCCCATCATCAATATCTCAGAAACTCATTATTAGTACACTCTACTGAAATATGAAAGTGAGTAGTATATACAGACCAAGTACGAAGATAATTTCTATTCTGAGCTGAGTGGTCAAATTAATCTCTTCATATCATGTTTTCGAGCATGTTGTCCTAGTCTAACATACATATCTGGGGCCCAATATGCAGCTGCTATAGCATGGCACGAAATGAGAAGAGCTTGGAGAGGCGATGAATCTTTTGCATCCCAAAGAAAGCCCAGGGAACCAATTATAAGGCACTAAATCCTCGTATCAATTTCATATTCTTGTTCATCAGATGTTTGGATTTTATATGTTTGTATAAGATTATTGCAGATAGTCTTCCGTCTTCTACTCCACCAACATCTAATATGTATCATATTGCTTATGTAAGGCTTGTGATACACTTGATTGCATTCTGATGTTGTGCAGCTGGAGTAACTCTGAAGCGGATTTGTTTTCGTCCAAAGAACCATTTGATAGAGTGGTTCCTTTATCTGTAAGTTGTTTAACTATATATTTGCATGCAATGGTTTTGGGTTGAGCACATTATGACCAGTGCTGTTTACACACACAGAAGATGGTGGAGTTTGTGGTTCAAGTGTGGGAAGAAGAGCAGCAGATGCAATGAAGAAATGGCAACTCAGCCCATCTCTATCTGAGTCAAAGTCAACTGTATCTTCTTCTGGTGTGCTAATACACCTTGGATATTTCCTTGTGGAGTAGGTGAAGATTGGAATTTTCTTCAAATTTTTAGCTTTTATAAGTCTTGCCGTGTCTAGACTAAACAAGATACAAACAATCTCGTATTTACGCATTTCGGACCAACTTTTGTAGTATTTTATTACCCCACACACACGATACGTAAGTCCTAAGAGGAGAAAACAATTATTTTGGCACTTGTCATTTATATCTAATTATGATTTTCACTACCAAAATGCATTTTCATAAAAGCAATCTACACAAAATTATGAAAACAACATGTTTATGTCCGCGATTTTGGTATTCAATACAAACAGATAGACTTCTAGTCTAGTTTTAACAAATTGTGTCAAGAGGGATTCAATATTTTATCCCAAATTTGTCCCCATCCTTCATTGTATTAGAAAATAAATTTTAACGTTAATATTATTCAATCATTATAAGCACTTTTTTTTTTTTTTTGGTCAAGGGAAGAACGTATAACCTTTACTTAATATTATAATACCAAATGTTTGGAATACTTATAATCTTTATCTAATTTTACAATACCATGCTTGGTAATTTGAGAATGAAACACCCTTTTTCCTTTCACAAAAAAATTTATACAAGTGGTGTATGGATCTAGGATCCGTACACCTGACCCGACCTGATTTTTATATTATGTTAAGCATATTTTTATGATTTTATATTATGTTAAACATATCTTTAGGGTTTTTATATTATGTTAAGCATATATTTATGTTATGTTAAACATACGTTTATATTATGTTAGTCATACATTTATTTTATATTAGTCATACTTTTTAATTATGTTAGTTGTACCTTTATATATTATATAAAAGTATAATATTAATTAAAGGTATGCGTAATATTTATATAAAGGTATATATGTACAAATTAGGGTTTTTGTGCTGAAATTATAGTTTTTTGGTCAAAATTAGGGTTTTTTTGGCCAAAATTAGGGGTTTTTTATAATATGTTTAACATAATATAAATGTATGGCTAATACAATATAAAAGTTAGGATTAAAAAAATAATAATAATAAATGTCCGGATCTAGGTCGGATTCAACCCGACCCGACCAGCGTTTCACACAAGCTCACTATTTTCCTTTTCATATATCTTATGATTCTAAAATTATATTTCGTTATCTTGATAAAAAAAATTAAAAAATTATATAAATTATATTAATATTTTTATACATAAAATAAAGTTAGAACCTCAACTAATTAATACCTACATGACAAGAGAATTTAACATCTTGTTTTTTGTTTTTTTTTTTTGGCCTATAAGAGAAAATCCTTTTATTTTTTTTGAAAAAAAAAACCGGAAGATTAATCCGAGGAAAAATTAAAAATTAAAAAAGGCGAAGTAGATTCATACTGCAAAGGATTCTTTATAAATATGTGAACCTTCCAACTTGCTGAGTCTTCAGGCAAGATTATATAGAATACATTCTTGAACCCTGTTCAAACGTCAAAATCTTGCCCCAAATCGTATCAGAAAGTCTTTTTCTGCGTTCTGTTATATGCTCTGATCTCCTTTTGTTTCAGCACAAGGTGAATATATTCTTGTTAGGCCCATCTGAGATTGAGTAATTTGTATGTGAATTCTTTCATTTGCATAATTTTTACTTCAAATTCATAGAAAACCCTTGTGTTTTGCATCAAAGGCAAGTGAATATTGTTCTTGAAAATGAAATCTTTCATGCGTTTTTCCTGAAAATTGGTAATTGTATGGGCACTTGTTCTGGTAATGCTTTTTCCAGTTTGTTGAATTTAAAGATAATTTTGGGTTGATGTTTTTGGCTTCTTTTGTCTTTGTTTTTTGTTTTTGAACCCCTTGCAGAAGGATTCTTTGATCTAAGTGAAGATGGAGATCGATAAGGCAATAAGAGAAAGTGATGATACAAGGTTGAAGACAAAGTACAACAATGCTGTCTATGTTATCCAAAGGGCTCTTGCTCTCTACTCGTACGCCTCTTTTATGTCTATTTTAAATTAAGTCTTGTTCGTTGTATGTCTGTTTGTTTTTCAGAAAGTGAGATCATATTTGATAAGAGCTGAGTCAATGTATATGTCTGCTTTAGTGAATAGGATATCTGTTGCAGGGTTTAATAGTTTGACATCATGAATTGATATTCAAGCGGTAATTGAGAATCATTTTAAACAATAGTCAATGCTTGCGCCTTGGTTTTATCTGGCAGGCGTCTAAAGTTTCTAATTTTGAAGAAGAAGTCTTTTTGAAAAGATGGCTTGTTTTTCTCAGTAGAGGTTGTATCACATTTAAACTGATTATTCTAATTTAATGGAAACTGGCTGCTAACGTAATTTTCAGTGTAAATGTATTCATTGAAATGCTTCTTTGTGGTGAACAATTGAAATATGAAGCCATTATACTTATTCATTTTGGGGATGGGGGGATATTTACATTAATGGCCTACTAATTTGGCACAGGTTGGTTACCTTTCATTGTTGATAAACAATAGTTTTGTAGAAATTGTCAGGTTTTTTAGGTGTACTTTACATGCAAGAATCAAGTATATAAACTAAAACCTCTTGTCAGACTGACGACACGTGTTAGTTAACCACGACACTGGTCCAAAGCCCTTTCAAATTTAAAAACTTTAGGCATGATGAGGTGGAATATCTTTGTGCATTTGCATAATTTAATTTTTTAATGTACCATGGAATTAGGAGCTTGAGAAATTTCAATGAGTGGGTTGACTCTTTATGAACTTATAGCCATTGGTGTCAAGTAGTTTCGTAGCTTTGGCATTTAATGCTTTCAAGGAAAATTAGATTAAACACTAAAGATTTTCTATTGGCAGTGTTGAAGAGGTTGCTTTCAGCTTCAATGGTGGAAAAGATTCAACAGTAAGTTGTTTTAAATAAATGCACACGTTTTTGTGTACCAATCCCATAATATCCTTCTCAATTTAAGAGACTAATAATGACTTGCAATTTTGTATTGGTAGGTTTTATTGCATCTTCTTAGGGCTGGCTATTATTTGCATAAAGTTGGGAAGAACCTGTCCAGTGGGAATCCTGAAATAACGTTTCCGATACGGACAATTTATTTTGAGAGTCCATCTGCTTTCCCTGAGATCAACTCATTCACTTACGACACAGCTTTTATGTATGTGATTATGCTTAGGCTCTTTTTTTTTTATTGTCTCATACAGTCTGTTGACCCTTTTCTCCTCTCATTTAATTTGAAGTTTGCATGTGCTACCTTTCCTTGAAAAGTTAAGAGTAAAACAGAACGGTATATACTTGCTTTGGATGCTACAATTCATTCTTTAGATGATGTTATGCTTATGATTGTTTATTGATATTTTAGTTACGATTTGGCAGTTATAAATTGCAGATGGACATCATTCGTCTAGATTTTAAGTCAGGCTTGGAGGCCCTTTTGAAAGCTCATCCTATTAGAGCTATTTTTCTTGGTGTTCGAATTGGTGACCCTACTGCTGTATGTTTATTACTTCTTTCACATTATATTTTTAAGCACAAATAAGTTAAGAATTGTCAGTGAAAATGGCATTATTCTTCAGGTAGGGCAAGAGCAGTTCTCTCCAAGCTCACCTGGATGGCCGCCTTTCATGAGAGTTAATCCCATCTTGGATTGGTCTTACAGGTCAGTTCTCCATATCAAAGTTGTATGCATTCTCATTTACATCTGTATCTCTGAATAATTGGATGTTCTTATTCTTGTAAAATATTTTCCATTTTTGCAATGTATCTTTGCAAGATTATAATTACTGTATTATTGGGATTGTTAAAATTAATGCAGTTGTGCTGGTCATTACTGGGATCATTTTTCCTTTGCTTAGAACACATATACTCCCTTATATTTATTCAGGGGATTTCAAGATTTATAAATAAAGCGCTTTTTGCATAAGCTTGGTTGGTTATGAAATAATTAAAAGAACCATGGCCCTCAAAGCTGTTCTTTATGTATAGCCTATTTTGTCTTTAGAGAATAGGCTTTGCATGTATAGGGGTTTATTTAGCTTTAACTCCCACAACTTGAACTGATATGCATGTTTAAAGTGTGCATGCATGCAAGAGAGCAATGAGAAGGAAAAGCGACGGATAGTTTATGTTACTCCAAGGAGCACAAAACGAAGAAATGTCATAATCCTGGGTAGAACGATTTTCTTATGATATCATGTATCAAGGAACACTTTTTTCTAGGGTAAATTCAATTTTAAAAAAAAAAACAAAACAAAAAAAACTGGTACTTCTATAGCTGGAGGTTTACTTGAGAGTATGAAAAACTAGTACCTGATAAAAATGTGGCATTATGTGATGTTCCCAACCATACTGAAGTAATCTACGAATGGATATCTGTGCCACTTCTATAGTTGTTTCCATTTGATTAATGATGGTGATTCTTTTAATTTCATGGACACCTTGTTTTCCTTAATTATCTACGTGCAATCTTGAATGAGGAGAAGATGAGGGCAATTTCTTATTTACATGGATTATTGATATGTTTTCTTCATAGATATAAATTCAATAATCACAGCATTTGTCGTGTTTATGAAATGGTTCCTGTTTTACATGGCAGAGATGTTTGGGCCTTTCTCTTGACTTGCAAGGTTCAGTACTGCAGCCTTTATGATCAAGGGTACATCTTCACTCGTAATGTTGGTCTATGATGGCAAAAGATTATTATGGGTTGGTATTCCATTATTTTCATGGTATTGAGAGATTGAATTTGTGCAGTTACACTTCAATTGGTAGCATTCATGACACGGTTCCTAATGCACTGTTGTGCGATAGCAAGACAAAGAATAGCGAAGAGAAATACAAAGCTGCATATCTGCTTCCAGACGGAAGATTGGAAAGAGCAGGGAGAGTTAAAAAGGGCAGTTTATCTGGTGTTAGCAATGGGGTGATGAAGTATGAGGGGGAGGAGTCAGATTTGAAAAGAATGTATACAGCCTCAGTCATTGCTGTGGGAGATGAAATTCTGTATGTTTTTTGTTCATTATTAGTGCAGCTGCCATGAGTTAGTTGATTCATTTTCTAAATGAAAATTTTGTGTTGACTCCATAGCTCAGGTTTGGCAGTGTTGAGGATCGGATGGGATCCATACTTTGTAAAAAGCTCCATTCAATTGGTTGGGCCGTTTCCCGTATTGCTGTTACCCGAAATGATGTAAGTATTTGACCTATGTCAAGCTTACGATGCTCCTTTGTTGACTTTGGTGTTGTATATCTAAGTAATGTGAATCTTTCCAGATTGATTCTGTTGCTGATGAGGTTGAGCGACTAAGGCGTACTAGTGATCTGGTAAAAGAATTGCTTTAGCAGGAGTTGTAAGTTGAGGTTGAGACGAGATTAATGAAATATGGTTGCAGGTTTTCATATATGGAGGGGTTGGTCCACTGCCCTCAGATCTCACTGTAGCTGGTGTTGCTAAAGCATTTGCTGTCCGAATGGTACATCCATTTTATCTGTTTCCATTATTATTTGCATTTCGTATATATTCACCACTCTCTCGTTTCCTGAAGGCCCCCGATGAAGAATTCGAAGAATATTTGAGGCATCTCCTTGGCAAAAGGTGCACTGGGGATAGGAACGAGGTAATATATATTCTTACTACGCCCCTTCCTCCTTGAAACTAAAAGAGGTGAGATTCACTTGACTTGTGTTTTTTTGTAGATGGCACAGTTGCCCGAAGGCATCACGGAGCTGGTTCATCATGAAAAGCTACACGTTCCTTTGGTAACCGATGAGATTCACAGTTTTCTCTTGTCATATATATACCTCTTATTAACCATTGTATCCATCTTGCAGATCAAGTGCCAAAACGTAGTAATTCTCACCGCCACGAATGCTGCTGAGCTGGAAAAGGAGTGGGATTGCTTGATTGAGTTGACGACATCCCATGGTCCTCTCGTAATCACCAAACCATTTGTTTCCAAGAGACTAGCAACTACTCTCCCCGACGTGAGTCCAGTCACAATTATTGCACTCATGATAACAAAACTAGGAAATCCTATCCTATCTATGTAATGATGCAGGTCGAAGCTGCTCAACCTCTTTCCGATATTTCTAGTAAATTTCCCGATCTCTACATTGGTAAGAATCGAAGATTGCATTATCTACACGACATCCTCCTCAGTTTCATGTTAATAATAGTTTGTTTTTTCAGGGGCACATCGCGAATCAAGAGGAGGTTCTTTGATCATAAACCTGGAAGGGAAGGTAAACTCATGTTGGCCTCAGAATATTTAAGAGGATTTTGTGACAGGTTGCATGCTGAGTATATCAATTAAACTTTTTGCAGGATACAGCAAGAATTCAAACGGCTGCAGATGCATTATGCAACAACTTCTATCCAGGGGCATTTTCGCCAATTCACTGACTACGGATTGTCATTTTACTTCAATTTCACCTGCCCCTTTCTTTAGCTGACCTGAAATTGATTATCACCAAGAAAGAAAAAAAAGATTCATTCTCAATCAAATATATGCATCTTCAAGGTTATTGTAATTTAATCAAGTTTTTGAGGCTTCTATACTTGATAATGATATTTTATCTCTTTTTATTCAAGCTTGTAGTATGATAATTTGTCACTCAATAAATAATTGGTACAATGCGTTCACACATTCTCCCATCACAAAATCTTATGAGAGAATCTACAATCTAAATCAAATTTCAAAAGTAATTTTATAAATTTGACTTTAATATCATTATTTGCAATATCCTAGTTAATTATATTATAGAATTTTGAAACATTTTCATCACTGCTTTTCTCTTATAGAAAGGGTTTATATAACGGTGGAAAAAAAATTACGATATACAATAAATGTGTGTGGCAATAGCAGTTGATCTTAAGTCTAAAAGAATAAGAATTTTTTAATTCGATTTGAGATTTGATTCGAAATTATTCGAATTCGAATAAATTTTTTTTTTAATATTCGAATTATTTTTTAATACAAATAAGAATACAGGTGTATTCGATTCGATTCGAATCGAAATATTTAAATATACATATTTATATATATATATATATTTACATATTTATATATATACTTATTTTTTCATTTTAATTTATTTCATATATCTAATTATTTCATCATTTAATAGGCTTTCGAATCGAATATCATTATTATTTTCACGAATCGAATCAAATATTTAAAAAATTGTGTAAAAATTTCGAATTTCGAATCGAATATTTTAAACTTGAATTGAATATTTGAATTATATTTTCGAATCGAATCGAATATTAATTGAATTTATATGAAACGAATCGAATACGAATCGAAAATTAGTATTCGAACTCGAATCAAATACGAGTAGTATTGAAAATTTTCGAATTCGAATAAAATTTGTCAGTATTCAATTCGGTTAGATTCATTTACAGCCCTAATCTTAAATAATTTTAAAGAGATAATTATAAATAAGAATATAACATGTTTATTCCCTGACATCGAATTGTAATTCTTGTATAAAACACGAGTTGATGGTATATTCTTGTATAAAACACGAGTTGATGGTATTGAAGTAGTGAAATAAAGGTGAGGAAAGGACCTAGACAATTTGAGAGAAAAAGGATGGAGAAAGTAGGAGATGATGAATCGAAGAAGAAGAATTGTAAGGGTAACAAGCTCACAACCGCTGCCGGTGATGATCATCTCAACCAAATATTTCGCCAAATCAAAGCTACAAAAAAGCCTGTAAGAAAAGAAAATACCTAATTCTAATTCTAATCCATTGATTCCATGGGTGTCTTCTAATTCTAATTCTAATCCATTGATTCCATGGGTGTTTGCAGACAGTGATCAACTATGGAGCATCTTGGTATGTATGATTTAGTGTTGGTATGATAGGTGTTTGATGAAATGCTGAAACGAAATAATTATTGATGATTTAGTGTTGGTTTGATAGGTGTTCGATGAAATGCTGAAACGAAATAATTATTGATGAAATATGATTTAGTGTTGGTATGATAGGTGTTCGATGAAATGCTGAAACGACATAATTATTGATGAAATGTTAGGTGCGGCGTGTGCGCTGAGATGGTTCCAGCATTGAGGGAGATGAGCAGCAAGTTTGGGAAGCTGAATTTCGTGTATGCAGACATTGATGAATGCCCGGAGACAACCCAGCACATACGCTACACTCCCACTTTCCATTTCTATAGAGACGGTCAGAAGGTCGATGAGATGTTCGGCACCGGAGAAGAACGTCTTCACGACCGCCTCTGGCTCCACTCATAGCATTCTTATCTCTATCTCTATTTTATTGTTTATTGGACCGGCCTTTGGCACACCAAGACTAATTTTTCATTTTTATATTACTTGTACTTCGATTTGCATGCATCATCAACATCATTTTGTTTACTTTTATCAATAATGAAAATATCCAAAAATATATGAAAAATATTGATAAATATAAATAAATATTGATATCGATTTTAATATTAGTGGTTTTATGATATAAATTATAAGAAAATTGATGGAATATCAGGATATGTTGGTAAATTTTTGTGGAATATTGAAAAAATATCAGTAAATATCAGAAAAACATCTACAAATATAGATATTCGATTCAATATCGTGGTTTTATGGTATAAATTATAAAAGATCGATGAAATATCAGGATATAATGATAAATTTCGTGGAATATTGAGAAAATATTAGTAGATATCGGAAAAATATCGATAAATATGATGTAATGATATTTTCATCAATATTAATATATCCAATATATATTTGTAAAATAAGATATCGTGTTGAAAATATTTTTATCCTTTTAACTTTTATTAGTATAGCTTCCTTTTGGACACTGTCCATCATCATAACATTCAAACTTCACATTTAGTAACATTTGTGTATATATAATATAATAGAGGAAAATATTCATTTTAGCATAAAAAATATAATTATATATTCAAATTATCATAATATATAATAGTATGCCACTTTCTACCACCAATAGTATGCCACTTTCTACCACCATTTTTGTCAAAGTCAATTTGATGATTGAACAATTATTATATTTTATTAATTAGTCAATTTTATAAAATCATTAATTATTGTATAATTTTGCATCAATTTTCCACGTGTAGTAATTTCAATTGACTCATGAATTATTGTTTAATTTTTTTTAAATATATCCACGTGTAAGGAACTGTTGCAACAATTAATTGGGTTGTGACTATTACACCAAATTTTTTGTTTTGTTTTGTTCTCATTCTTCATTATTGTCTTCATTGAATTTGGCCATGCATGTCAATTAATTCGATTGATGACAGTGCATCAATTTTTTTGTTTTTTCCTTCTCATTATTAAGTGTGAATTCACTTTATACTGTGAAATCACATGTAATTTTCCTCCGTTTGTTCTTCTATATAGGTTGATAATTTCAGTAGGAAATTATCAGACAACATTTTGAAGAACAAAACATTCGAGTATTTTTTCCGACATTTTGGCTCTTGGAAGAGTGGAAAAATTATTGTTGAAATAAGAAAGGTATGTTTACTAGTTAATAATCCTCATTTAACCCTATTTTTTGAGAAATTAGGTTTAATTTGTTTTCATATATGCTTGAATTGATGTTTGGAATGGTTAAACGTGTTTAATTTTTCATTTGATAGAGTTAATTTGTTTGAATATATGCTTGATTTTATGTTTGAAATGGTTAAACGGGAAAAATCGACGTTTGGAATGCAATAAATTTTGATTTTATAGTGATTGTATAGAATAATCACGTTTAACACTGTAATGATAGTGTTAAACGTGAATAAATTGAAAATTCACGAGTAACCCTATAATTGAAGTGTTTTGAGATAGAGGGGTATTTTGGTAATTTGGTCAAAAAGTTGACTTTGACCGGGACTCACGACTCCCGGTGAACGGTATGTCGTTGGTGATGACTCGATAAAAAAATATGATGAAAAGAAACGGGATAGAAAACGAATCGAAAATTCACGGTTGGGATTTTTTCCCGGCGACGGGGAAAAAATACCCGTCGCCTCCCGGCAGCTGCCGAGAATTCTCGGCAGCGGGGGCACCCATGATCGGCAGCTGCCGAGTTTTCTCGGCAACGAGGGGCGGGGCTTCCGGCAGCTGCCGAGAAAACTCGACGGGGAAGGGCTACACGTGATTTTTGTGGGCTACACGTGAATTTTGAAATATTCACGTGTAGCTTACAAAAATCACGTGTAGCCCTTCCCCGTCGAATTTTCTCGGCAGCTGCCGGAAGCCCCGCCCCCCGCTGCCGAGTTTTCTCGGCAGCTGCCGATAACGGGTGCCCAAGCTGCCGAGTTTCCTCGGCAGCTGCCGATAACGGGTGCCCCCACTGTCGAGATTTCTCGGCAGCTGCCGATAACGGGTGCCCCACTGCCGAGTTTTCTCGGCAGCTGCCGATCACGGGTGCTCCCGCTGCCGAGTTTTCTCGGCAGCTGCCGAGCACGCCCGTCCCCGCTGTCGAGAAAACTCGACCAGACGGGGCAACACGTGATTTTTTTAAAATTCACGTGTAACCCTATAGTTTTAGGGCTACACGTGAATTTCACGTGTAGCCCTATAATTATAGGGCTACACATGAATTTTGAAACAAATCACGTGTAGCTTTGAAAAATTCACGTGTAGCCCCGTGTGGTCGAGTTTTCTCGGCAGCTGCCGAGCACGCCCGCCCCCGCTGCCGAGAAAACTCGGCAGCTCCCGAGCACGCCGGCACCCGCTGTCGAGAAAACTCGGTAGCTCCCGTCAGCCGTCTCCCGTCGGGCGCGCATGCTCCCGTCACCTGCCTCCCGTCGGGCGCGCGCTCCCGTCACCCGGCTCCTGTCGGGTGCGTGCTCCCGTCACCTGTCTCCCGTCCGGCGTGCGCTCCCGTCACCCGTCTCCCGTCGGGCGGGCCTGCTCCGGGCACCTGTCTCCCGTCGGGCGCGTGCTCCCGTCACCCGTCGCGCGCGCCCCATACCGCGCCTCGTTTTTTAAAATCCCGTTTAAAAAATATAATAATTAAAATTGGACAATTAAATTTCATATTGAATTATTTCCCCTTTAATAAATTTATTTAATCTCCGTTTAATAATCCGCACGTACTAAAAGTAATTTCCTAATCCGGCTTGCATAATATATACGTAATTTCAATTTAAAAATTAATAATCCCAATTTCAGAATTAAAGTAACATAATATCGTAATCGAACTTAAATTTTTGTACTAATTTTTTTAATATCCGTTTATTAATCAACACTTAATTTTGAAATAATTTCCTAATATTTTATAAATATTATGTACATATGACTGAAAATAATCCTCTTTAATAATCCCCATTCCATAATTTTAACAACATAGTTTCCTCGACCCGTTACGATTTTTTTTCTCGATCCGTGTAAAAAGCTCTTGCAGCTGTCATTCTCAGTTGCCCAGCGCATAAAATGCCCGAAGCAGCCCGCCTGAAAATCGGTCACACAATCGTCCTGAGTTTTTTGGAGGATTTGCCTTATGTATCCTAGTACTCGGACACGTGTGTACGAGTTAATGTATGCCAGCGTCCTCTGATACTCCGGACGCACCCAATCGACCTGAAAAGGAGAACAGAACTGTTGGTCACATTAATTCAAACATTAATATAGAAAATGAAATGACATATGTGAATAAACACCATGGACGATGTTTCATGAAAAATAAAGATATGAAACTTATAAAGGTTGGAGTTTTGCTTGACCAAATTAGTAGAGTTGGATAAAACGTAGATTTATAAATTACATTGAAAAAATGCTAACCGACCATTATTATAAATTTAAAAAGTTTAAATGATCCAGTCAACTACAGAAACAATTAAATTGGGAAACAAAAAACGAGTAATCCAAATTATGTTCGTACTATGCAAGTCGTGATGAACAAATTACTTTTAGTACGTGCGGATTATTAGACGGGGATTAAATAAATTTATTAAACGGGAAATAATTCAATATGATATGTAATTGTCCAATTATAATTATTAAATTTTTTCATCATGAGATTTTCGAAAAAATAATTAATGAGTGGAGAGTTGAATATTGAATGGAGACAAAAAAAAACCGAGAAAAAAAAATTCGTAACGGGTCGAGGAAACTATGTTGTTATAATTAAGGAATGGGGATTATTAAAGAGGATTATTTTCACTCATATGTACATAATATTTATAAAATATTAGGAAATTATTTCAAAATTAAGTGTTGATTAATAAACGGATATTAAAAAAATTAGTACAAAAATTTAAGTTCGATTACGATATTATGTTACTTTAATTCTGAAATTGGGATTATTAATTTTTAAATTGAAATTACGTATATATTATGCACGGCGGATTAGGAAATTACTTTTAGTACGTACGGATTATTAAACGGAGATTAAATAAATTTATTAAAGGGGAAATAATTCAATATGATATGTAATTGTCCAATTATAATTATACAATTTTTTCATCATGAGATTTTCGAGAAAATAATTAATGAGTGAAGAGTTGAATATTGAATGGAGAGAAAAAAAAACTGAGAAAAAAAATCGTAACGGGTCGAGGAAACTATGTTGTTAAAATTATGGAATGGGGATTATTAAAGAGGATTAGTTTCAGTCATATGTACATAATATTTATAAAATATTAGGAAATTATTTCAAAATTAAGTGTTGATTAATAAACGGATATTAAAAAAATTAGTACAAAAATTTAAGTTCGATTACGATATTATGTTACTTTAATTCTGAAATTGGGATTATTAATTTTTAAATTGAAATTACGTATATATTATGCAAGCCGGATTAGGAAATTATTTTTAGTACGTACGGATTATTAAACGGAGATTAAATAAATTTATTAAAGGGGAAATAATTAAATCTGAAATTTAATTGTCCAATTTTAATTATTATATTTTTTAAACGGGATTTTAAAAAACGCGGCACGGTACTGGGGCGCGCGCGACGGGTGACGGGAGCACGCGCCCGACGGGAGACAGGTGCCGGGAGCGGGCCCGCCCGACGGGAGACGGGTGACGGGAGCGCACGCCCGACGGGAGACAGGTGCCGGGAGCAAGCACCCGACGGGAGACGGGTGACGGGAGCGCGCGCCCGACGGGAGGCAGGTGACGGGAGCATGCGCGCCCGACGGGAGACGGCTGACGGGAGTTGCCGAGTTTTCTCGGCAGCGGGTGCGGGCGTGCTCGGCAGCTGCCGAGTTTTCTCGGCAGCGGGGGCGGGCGTGCTCGGCAGCTGCCAGCTGCCGAGTTTTCTCGACAGCTGCCGAGCACGCCCGCCCCCGCTGCCGAGAAAACTCGACCAGACGGGGCTACACGTGATTTTTTCAAGGCTACACGTGATTTTTTTCAAAATTCATGTGTAGCCCTATAATTATACGGCTACACGTGAAATTCACGTGTAGCCCTTAAATTATAGGGTTACACGTGAATTTTGAAAAAAACACGTGTTGCCCCGTCTGGTCGAGTTTTCTCGGCGTGCTCGGCAGCTGCCGAGTTTTCTCGACAGCTGCCGAGCATGCCCGCCCCCGCTGCCGAGAATACTCGACCAGACGGGGCTACACGTGATTTTTTCAAGGCTACACGTGATTTTTTTCAAAATTCATGTGTAGCCCTATAATTATAGGGCTACACGTGAAATTCACGTGTAGCCCTTAAATTATAGGGTTACACGTGAATTTTGAAAAAAACACATGTTGCCCCGTCTGGTCGAGTTTTCTCGGCAGCGGGGGAGGGGCGTGCTCGGCAGCTGTCGAGCACGCCCGCCCCTGCTGCCGAGAAAACTCGGTAGCTGCCGAGCACGCCCGTCCCCGCTGCCGAGAAAACTCGACAGCTCCCGTCAGCCGTCTCCCGTCGGGCGCGCATGCTCCCGTCACCTGACTCCCGTCGAGAGACAACGGGGATTTTTGCTCCCGTCGCCGGGAACGCGCAACGACCTTTTTTTTCCGATTCGTTTTCTATCCAAATCTCATTTTTTTTTCATCATACTTTATCATCGGGTTTTCGCCAATGAGATCGTGGGTCCCGGTCAAAGTCATCCCTTTCACCTAATTACCAAAATACCCCTAAATCTTAAAACACTTAAATTATTGGGTAAAAAATTCCCACTTTTTTTACAGTTTTTTTACTGAATTATTCACTATAATTACAGTGTTAATCTTGAATTATTAATTATAATTACACGTGATTAAACATGCATATTTTCGATTAAACGTGCTTATTTTCGATTATGGCCATTTAACCCTTTCAAACATCAATTCAAGCACATATTCAAACAAATTAACCCTATCAAATTCAAATTTAAACCCAATTAACCATTCCAAACATGAATTTAAGCATATATGAAAAGAAATTAAACCTAATCCCCAAATAATTTAGGGTTCAATTGGAATTCAAATCCACGTTTAACACTCCGTTTCTTCAACTAATACTCAACAAATTCGAAGGATTAAGACATATTTCCAACAAATTCAACAAAATTTCAACAAATTCTCAACAAATTTGACCAAATTCGAAACTTAATGGCAAGAATTTTCTAAAAAAACGAGGGATAAATCACTAACCTCTCCTCCTTGGTTTGACATCTTCGTCTTACACGTGAATTTTCACCAAAAAATTTAAGCTTTACACGTGAATTTGAGCTCAATTTTTGAGCTCAAAAATGGGGGAAAAAACTGGTGAGGAGCGGCTGTTCTTTCGTGAGTGAGAGAAGGAGAGAGAAAGTGAGAGCAAGGGTTTGGGGGGTGGGGTAGGTTAGGTGAGAGAAAGTGATTCATATTTGACTATTTTTTATTCCTTTGACCAAATTATTGGGTAATAATTTTGAATTCAAAGTCAATCACAAATGGTGGTATTTTTGGCCACACTTTTAAATTTGATGGTATAAACTATCTCACTTTTATTTTTGATGGTAAAAAAAGGTTATTTTTATTTTTGGTGCTATTTTGGGTGATATTTAATAGAAATTGTGGTAAATTGGGTTGCTATCCCAATATAATATCTAGGGATAGCAACCCAATTTGCCACAATTACTATTAAATATTACCTAAAATAGCACCAAAAATAAAATTGGCCTTTTTTTATCATTAAAAATAAAAGTGGGATAGTTTATACCATCAAATTTAAAAGTATGGTAAAAAATACCACCATTTTTGATTGACTTTGAATTAAAAATTATTACCCAATAATAATTGGTCAAAGAATCTAAACTAGTCAACAAAAGTGGATTTTCTCTCACCTACCCCACCCCCAAACCCTTCCCTCACCTCTCGCCACACAGCCGCGCCTGGAACCATTTTTTCCCCCATTTTTGAGCTATAAAATTGAGCTCAAATTCACGTGTAAAGCTTAGATATTTTGGTGAAAATTCACGTGTAAGACGAAGATGTCAAACCAAGAAGGAGAGGTTAGTGATTTATCCCTCGTTTTTTCAGAAAATTGTTGACATTAAGTTTCGAATTTGTTGAAATTTCTTGAGAATTTGTTGAAATTTTGTTGAATTTGTTGGAAATATGTCTTAATATTTCGAAATTGTTGAGTATTAGTTGAACAAACGGATGGTTACACGTGGATTTGAATTCCAATTGAACCCTAAATTATTTGGGGATTAGGTTTAATTTCTTTTCATATATGATTGAATTCATGTTTAGAATGGTTAATTGGGTTTAAATTTGAATTTGACAGGGTTAATTTGTTTGAATATGTGCTTGAATTGATGTTTGAAAGGGTTAAATGACCATAATCGAAAATAATCACGTTTAATCGAAAATATGCATGTTTAATCACATGTAACTATAATTAATAATTCAAGTTTAACACTGTAATTATAGGAAATAATTCAGTAAAATCACTGTAAAAAAATGGGAATTTTTTACCCAAAAATTTAAGTGTTTTAAGATTTAGGGGTATTTTGGTAATTAGGTGAAAGGATTGACTTTGACCGAGACCCACGACCCCCGGTCAATGGTATCTCGTTGGTGACAAATCGATGATAAAGTATGATGAAAAAAAATGAGATTTGGATAGAAAACGAATCGGAAAAAAAAGGTCGTTGCGTGTTCCCGGCGACGGGAGCAAAAATCCCCGTCGTCTCCCGTCGGCTGCCGAGAAATCTCGACAGCGGGGGCGGGAGTGCTCGGCAGCTGTCGAGTTTTCTCGACCAGACGTGATTTTTTCAAAATTCACGTGTAGCCCTTATAGGGCTACACGTGAATTTTGAAAAAAATCACGTGTAGCCTTGAAAAAATCACGTGTATACCCGTCTGGTCGAGTTTTCTCGGTAGCTTTCGGGAGCCCCCGCCCCCGCCGTCGAGAAAACTCGACAGCTGCCGACCACGCCCGCCCCCGCTGTCGAGATTTCTCGGCAGCTGCCGATCACGCCCGCCTCCGCTGTCGAGATTTCTCTGCAGCTCCCGTCACCCGTCTCCCGTAGGGCGCGCATGCTCCCGTCACCCGTCTCCCGTCGGGCGCGCGCTCCCGTCACCCGTCTCCCGTCGGGCAAGCCTGCTCCCGGCACCTGTCTCCCGTCGGGCGCGCGCTCCCGTCTCCCGTTGGGGGCGTGCTCCCGGCACCTGTCTCCCGTCTCCCGTCACGCGTGCCCCAATACCGCGCCTCATTTTTTAAAATCTCGTTTAAAAAATGTAATAATTAAAATTGGACAATTAAATATCATATTTCATTATTTCCCCTTTAATAAATTTATTTAATCTCCGTTTAATAATGCGCACGTACAAAAAATAATTTCTTAATCCGTCTTGCATAATATATACATAATTTGAATGTAAAAATTAATAATCCCAATTTCAGAATTAAAGTAACATAATATCGTAATCGAACTTAAATATTTTTACAAATTTTTTTAATATCCGTTTATTAATCAACACTTAATTATGAAATAATTTCCTAATCCCGATCAAATATTATGTACATACTCCAAAATAATCCTCTTTAATAATCCCCATCCCATAATTATAACAACATAGTTTCGTCGACCCGTTACGAATTTTTTTTCCATTATTTTTAGTCTCCTTTCAATATTCAACTCTTTACTCGGTAATTATTTTTTTGAAAATCCCGTTTTAAAAATTTAATAATTATAATTAGACAATTAAATATCATATTTCATTATTTCCCGTTTAATAAATTTATTTAATCTCCGTTTAATAATCCGCACGTAATAAAAATTATTTGTTAATCCGTCTTGCATAATAGATACATAATTTGAATTTAAACTTTAATAATCCCAATTTCATAAGTAAAGTAACATAATATCGTAATCGAACTTAAATATTTGTACAAATTTTTTTAATATCCGTTTATTAATCAACACTTAATTTTGAAATAATTTCCAAATCCCGAGCAAATATTATGTACATATTCCAAAATAATCATCTTTAATAATCCTCATCCCATAATTATAACAACATAGTTTCCTCGACCCGTTACGAATTTTTGTCCCTGTATTTTTTTGGTCTCCTTTCAATATTCAACTCTTCACTCGGTAATTATTAACTCGAAAATCCCATTTTAAAAATTTAATAATTATAATTGGATAATTAAATATCATATTTCATTAATTCCCCTTTAATAATTTTTTTTAATATCGGTTTAATAATTAGCACGTAATAAAAATAATTTATTCATCCGTCTTGCACAATACATACATAATTTGAATTACTCGTTTAATAATCCCAATTTCTGAGTTTCCGTAGTTGATGAATCATTTAAACTTTTTAAATTTATAATAATGGTCGGGTAGCTTTTTTGTTTTTGTGATTTATAAATCTACGTTTTATCCAGCTCAACTAATTTGGTCAAGCAAAACTCCAACCTTTATAAGTTTCATATCTTTATTTTGTATGTCTATCGTATCATATTAATTCACATATGTACTTTCATTTTGTATATTATTGTATGAATTAATGTGACCATTTTTTTTCTCTTTTTCAGGTCGATTGGGTGCGTCCGGAGTATCAGACTACGCTGTCATACATTAACTCGTACACACGTGTCCGAGTATTAGGCAATATAAGGCAAATCCTCCAAAAAACTGACGACGATTGTGTGACCGATTTTGAGGCGAGCTGCTTCGGGCATTTTTTACGTTGGGCAACTGAGACTGACAGTTGCAAGAGCTTTTTACACGCCCTTATGTCACGTGAGGTGCGTGGGTCCCATACTCCGACGGATGAGGTGTGGTTTCATATTGGTGGAGACCGTCGGCTTTGTCGATTCTCTAGGACTGAGTTCGCCTTGGTGACGGGATTACGGTTTGGCGACTCTACATTTAGTCCGATTGTTCTGTCGAGGCCGCAGCAATTGGGTGACGTGTTTTATCGAATTTCTGAAGACGGGGATAGAATATCGGTGGCGGATCTTCTTAAGAGGTTTAGAGCGGAGGAGTTCGTAGCACGTGCTGATGACACGCTGAAGATTGCTAAGATTATCCTCCTCTACAGCATTTTGCTTGGAGTTGACCCGCTCACCACTTCAGTTGACCCTTGGGTTTGGGATTTGGTCGAGGACAAGGATCGGTGGGAGACCTTTCCCTGGGGTAAGATTTCTTATCTCCATCTTCTCAACAAAATCAATCAACTACCAGCTTCGCTGCCCCCGTCAACTGCAACCAGGCCCCTGTCGTACCACTTCTATGGATTCTCCTTAGCCGTAATGGTTAGTGTTAATATCATAATTTTGTCTTGTTTCATATTATGATTGAATAATTGAACCTGACAATTAACTTTAATTGTTCTTCGATCTCTTCAGATATGGGCTTTTGAGGCGATTCCATACACCGGTGTATATGTCGGGAAGCACCTTTCGAAGTCTCACAAGGTATTACTGAGGCTTCTGAGGTGGTCGACGAAGAGGTTAGAAGAGCACGTGTCGAGGGAGCTTGATCATGAGGTTTGTTCAGACCACCTTTACTTAAGTGCAAAGTTTCTAATTGATTACATGCATTTATAATTCTCTTACTTACAAATTGAATTGTGACTATCTCTACTACAGGGTCTCGAGTGTTATGAGAACCTTCGGGTTGAGCATCGTGAGGCCCGCCAACCGTACTTGCAGTACCTTGATCAGGATCTCGCAGACGGTGTCCAGATGCCGACCCAGTCAAGACGGGGTCATCCACGGAGGCCCACCGCCGTCTTGTCTGAAGACATGACTGCTGCCTCCCAGGCATCGAGGACTACGCGGTCCCGCCAGCCCACATTGACTACAGGCGAGAGTTCTCGACGAGGTGGGCAGCCACACGTGTCGTTAGATGACGGATTGGGGGTACATGAGGAGGAGGAGGATCTTGCACCGGCTTATGTTGATGTCCCTGTTTCTCTGAACCAACATGACATTCCGTTGCAGAGTGATTACGACCTATCTTTCCATCCGACCGAGAGTTGTCCACCATATCACGAGCAGTTCCAAGATTTTGGTGGTGTTCAGTCGCCATCGTATCCCCCCCAGACCACCCCTATCGGCGACGAGCCAGGTCCCTCACACACCGGATGTGGAGATTCGTCTGCACCTGCTGTTGGTGCGATGTTTGACGAGCTCAGGAACATGTTCAGCACTGGTTTCGAATCAATGAATGCAGGCCTGACGGGACTACGAGGGTATGTCAGTGACCAGTTCTCTGAGCTTCGATCATACGTCGATGGTAGGATCAGTGAGGTGGATGAGCGAAGACGTGAGGATTTTGAGCGTTTGGAGCTGGAGATTCCAAACATGATCCAGTCTGGGATCTCGGAGTACTACAACAATCAACCCTCCTACCACGAGCAGTTCTACCCACCGGACGAGCAGTATTATCCTACCCAGCCTACATCCGGATGGCATGCGTCTTTCTATCTTCCCCAAGAGCAGTGGCCTCGACAGGGTCGTTCCACACATGGTGACGTACCCACTGATTGGACTCCCGTCGTACCTTCAGATAAGATTGGCCCTCAGGGCCACATATCCCCGATTCATTTTGATTTGGGGGCTTCTACAGCAGGACGGACCCCTATGGAGACCACACCGACTGCGAGAAATGAGGATGACGGGTCAAAGGCTGCCAGCTCTTCAAATGTTTTGCCTAGTACAAGTGCCGGCATCCATGGTGTTAGGCTGAGAGCTCCGAGCAAATATGTCCTCAGCCCGTTCATAAAGGATGAAAGACGACCGAGAAAGAAGGTAAATGAGGAGATGTTCGAGCGATACATGGCCAGCGGAGCAAACGCCGAAGAGTTAGTCCCATTTCTTATTTCATCACTCGATAATATCTTATTGCTAATGAATGATATACTAATGTGCATGTTCATATTTCAGGCTGAATGTGGGGACCGGCTGCACAGAGAAGCCGGAATTTTTCAGTAAATTCGTGGCCCCGGAGGTGGACGTCGACTTTGAGGTTCGTATTGTTATTACAAAATCCAAATTACATTACGCCATTTCACATTGTTATAACTCACATCTGATTGAAATGGAGTTTATCATAATGGTTGGTCCTTGTCTGCACAACCGATTGATGCATACCTGGGCATCCTCCAGTCGAGTGCGAAGTTCGTCAATGTCAAACGCGATCGAAAGTGGGCTGGCAGGATACTGATTGTGGACACACATTTTTTTGTAATGATCCTTCTCCTACTATTAATCTTAAATGTGAGCTCGAACTAAAAGTACTAACCATTATTTGCAAATTTTTGATCAGGAAAAATGCAAGGCCATTTACACTGAGGCGCACACGGGCGAGCCCCAGCATATTAGGGACAACACCAAGCCGAGAAGGGAGAACTTCTCAGCTGCATCTTTAGAGCTGCTAATGCCCTACATACGAGGTGAACAGCCTAGGTGGCACCGCATCAGACCATTGTGGAGTGACGTGGATAGTGTGAGTATAATTTATTACTATACTCGTTATAAAAATGTTCTCATTCATTATGTCGAGAAATTATGTGCTAAAATACCTACTAATAATATCTGGGGTGCAGGTGCTCACAGTGATCAATATGAACCAGCATTGGGTGGCCGTTGAGATTCAGCTGTACGCTGGACGTGTCATCATGTATGATAGCATGAGGCACACGTACGATCGTACGAAGGAACAATGTCGGCTGGTACAGACACTACCATTGAGACGTGTTCTCCCAGCTCTATTTGAGTACGCATCCTTCAACGATCGAAGACGAGACCAGGGCTTACACGAGTTTTCCATGCCTTTTGAGTATGACTTGTACACAGGAGAAGAGGCCAAATGTTATGTACAGACGGACAACAGTTCCTGCGCCATATATGCCCTCATGTCCATCGAATGTATTCTAACTCGTATTTGGCCTAGACCCTATTTGCACGAGGGTATAAACAAGATTCGACGAAGGATGGGTTTTGATATCTACAGATGGAGTACCGATGGAAACACGGTTGCTGGCGACTTTTTCTCGACGATGTAGTATTGCAGATAATACTAGGATAGTTTGATTTCCATTTCTAGGGTCAGGTTCACTGTATTAGTGTTTGCATGCTTTATTCTGTTGTGGACATATATTTTTATTTGAAAAACATTGTCACTAACAAATCGGAATCAAATAATCTGAATAATCACCAAAAAAGCGTAACTAGCATATTCAAATCAATACATAAACAAATGAAAGATAAGGTCAAAATCCAGAGAGGAATAAAAATGCACAGTATTGTAATGCTCCGGCATATTCACCGGACTTATAGATTCACATTACAATACGAAGACTACAAGACAAAACATTTTACATCCACATATTGAAGCAAGGACACCAGGGTACAAAACACAGGGGTCAGATTTGCATCACGATGAATGTGTGGGCATACTATACACATATTGGCCATCTTATTCCTCAGGATTGTCTTGTTGATAGAGAGGACACTTCCTTCTAGTATGATCTTCTGAACGACACAAACTGCATTTCTTGCGTCTTCTCGTCCTCACTTGTGGCTGCCCTGTTGTCTGATTATCATCACCGACTCCCTCATGGGGCTGATCTTCGGATATTCGCGCAACATATTCGGGACATCTAATTATGTTATGACCGGAACCGCCACAAAGACCACATGGCTCTGTTCTCCTCCTTCGGCCTGAAAACTCACCTGTTGAAGGAATTCGTTTACCCTTGGGGCGACCAGCTTGTCTTGGTTTGTCAGGTGCCCGACAAAGTACATTACGAACTTCCTCGCACACATTCCACTTGTTCGGGTCGGGCACAGGGGTGACGACACCAGACCACATTCCCCTTAACGACGCTGTCGTGTAGTACGGAGAAACGTATTCAGTCACTGATTGGTTCCCCACACTGCAGGCAAAGCATTGTTTTGTACGTTTAGTGACGTAAGATAATGTCTAATTGAAACAAATAAAAGAAGCATTACGCCATATTGTCACCTGACCTACATACCTTATGGCGGCACAGGCATGCGAGCATGGTATCAAGTCGTTCTGAAAAACGTTATATGTGCACATTTTTGAGTTCAAGTCAACGATGAAAATCCTCGAACGATCCGTGATCTTGAATTTGTGCCGTCCAAGCTTATCGACAGTCATATGTCGGCCAAGCTTTAAGTATTCGATAACTCGATCGTGCACCGCCTTCGTCAGGAATTCTTCTCTATCTTCAGCCGCCGTGCTTCTTTCATAAAACCACTTCTCCATTATCTTTCGGACCCCCTCCAAAAATGAACAAATGGGAAGCCTCCGCACCAAAAGAAGGCGAGCATTCCACGTCTCCGCAGCATTTGACGTCATGAAGTTAAACCGACGAACCGGACAATGCACGTGTGACCATCTGTTCTGCCCTGCTCTGTTTAATGAGTTTATCGCACCCTGAACCTCCGATGCGTTTAGATTGTTCATGTACCTGAAAAAACAAGTCAAAAGATGTGGTCAATTTTTATAGGTGGATTATTCAAAATCTAAATTTACTTTGCGAGTGAATTGGTTTGTAACGTACCTATCGAACTCATCGCGATCATAACAATAGGCAGCTCTCTTGAAAAGTCCCACTAGGTGTGCTCCATACCTGACTAAATTTTGCTGTAAATGAAAGCAACACAGCCCATGAGTCGCCTCTGGGTAGGCAATGTTGATGGCATTTTCAATGCTCCAGTGTTGATTGGACACAATAAAGAGCTGATCTGGGCATCCGAAAGCCGCACGGACATTTTGTAGAAACCATGTCGATGATTCATCATTTTCAATGTTTCCAATGCCGATTGGAAGAGGAAATATTTGATCATTTCCGTCTTGAGTAACAGCCACAAATCCGATTCCCTTATACAAACCCTTTAAGTGACATCCGTCCACCACAATTACCGGCCGTGCATATGAAACAAATCCCATTATTGAGGCCGCTAGGGCGTAGAACACATATTTGAATTTTCCACTGGGGTCGGTTTCCAAGGCTGTATAAGAACCAGGATTGGTGTCCTTCAACACCTGCAAGTAGGATGGCAAGTTCCAAAAGGATTTCTTCGGATCACCGTAGGCGAGGAACATGGCATGGCGTTTCGCCTTCAAAGCTGACTTATAACTCAGTGTCAACCCATGCCGCCGGTTCATTTCATCAATGATCCCTTTCGGCCCGATGGTCGATTTTTCCTTGCGAAGTGTGTCGGCGAAATATGCACCGACCAATTTAGAAGGAAGTCGAAGTGGAGACCTACGGTTTAGATCCGACGCACAACTGTGCTGCAAGACACTTGTTGAGATCCTCCAAATCCCATATTTTTGTGTTGCAAATATCTTGAAAGTACAATCTTTGTGTGGGCAATGCGCAGACCATCTTTTGGTGTCGGAATGGCCCACACGATACTCTACTTTATTTTCCAGATGGTGCATCCCAACAGTAGTCTGCAGCTCCTCCTTGCTGCAGAAGGTGGAGCCTTTTACAGCACGTACGTTACTTGTTCATCTTCTTCTAATTGTCCTGTCGTGGGTAGCTCGGTCTCCCACATATCAGGGATAGACCACTCCGGTCGCAATATATATGAACAAAATTCCTCATACTCCTCTCGTTGCTCAGCATCCACGGCATTCTCCTGATTAGTAGTGAATTCAAAATCATCGCCTTCATGGTCCGAACCTACATACATATAGAGATAATCAAAAATATTGAAACATTACATTAACTAAGCTCAAAATTTATAATAAATACTGAAGGGAGCACGATTACCACTTTCACCATCGTCTTCATGATCGGATGTTCCTACACATGTTGTTTCAGCAAACTGTTCATATGGTTGTACAGCTTCATGTCCCGAACTGTCTAGGTCCCTATTTAAGTCGAGTCTGCCACCAAAGTCATTTCGATCATGCTCCGGTGGTGAAGGATCCCACTGCATTCCGGAAGAACTGGCAAAATGAGTAGTGTCATTTTCATTGGGGATTCCCCATCTTGCGTGAAAACCCGGGTCGGATTGGAGTCCAAGGGGAACTGAAGCAAAATAGGGACCTTGGTCGGTGTACACATATAAAGGTGGATCCGTTCGGCTTGAACAGGCTGGTTCACTAATTTCCCAACTCCGTTGACTGTACTCATCTGTCGTGACACGGTGTTCTGGAACGTCGGAATAAGACGATCCAACACTAGTCACATTAGTATATTCCGGCTCGGAGGACTGGACAACATCGGATTGTCCAGCATTCAACCTCGTCAGAGTAACAAAAACAACAAGAGCCCCATCGATTTGTGACAAAATTCGCTGCAAAACTTCTGTATTCTTTATTTTAATCTTCCTCAGTCTTCCTGCAGAATCGAGTAGTGAGTGAATCGTATAACCCCACTGCGTCATATCGGCACCCACAACTGCATGAATGGAAACCATTAAATCAAATAGGGTTCGTTCCTTAAGGTGAATGACCTCTTCAAAACCGTTGGTGTATTCTAAACCTTCCCAGTAGCCACCGTACCATACAATAACTTCAATAGTCATTTTTTGGTTGGTTACTGCAAAAAAAATTAAAAGAAAATGGTGAGAATCATGAAACACGTATTAGGTAACAAATAAAATAAAACAACAACTATAGCCGATTCTAAACACCAAAGATAATTAATTATGTGAGTTATAAATCAAATATCAACAACTAATGTTCGTTTAACCTAGAAACTAACGAAAGTGGATTATTAAAGTATGTACATATTAATTAAGAGGATTTTTGAAAAAAAATTCCCGAGTGAAGAGTTGAATATTGAAAGGAGACTAAAAAAATGGTGGAAAAAAAATTCGTAACGGGTCGAGGAAACTATGTTGTTATAATTATGAAATGGGGATTATTAAAGAGCAAATATTTATGAGTATGTACATAATAATTGCGAAGGATTAGGAAATTATTTCAAAATTAAGTGTTGATTAATAAACGGATATTAAAAAAATTAGTAAAAATATTTAAATTCGAAGTGGATATTATGTTACTTTAATTATGAAATTGGGATTATTAAATTTTAAATTCAAATTATGTATCTATTATGCAAGACGGATGAAGAAATTTGTTTTATCACGTGCTGATTATCGAACGGAGATTTACAAAATTTATTAATGGGGAATTAATGAAATATGTTGTTTAGTTGTCGAATTGTAATTATTAAATATTTTAAACAGAATTTTTGAAAAAATAATTACCTATGTCAAGAGTTGAATATTGAAACGATAATTAAAAAAAATTGGGCAACAAAACTGCACCGGGTCGACCCAACTATGTTGTTAAAAGTATGAAATGAGGATTATTAAAGAGGAACATTTTTGAGCATGTAGATAATATTTGGGAAGGATTAGGAATTATTTCAAAATTAAGTGTTGATTAATAAACGGATATTAAAAAAAATAGTAAAAATACAATCAATTATTAGGTATTATGTTACTTTAGTTACTTAATTGAGATTCTTAAATTTTCAATTCCGATTATGTATCTATTACGAAAGACGAATTAAGAAATTATTTTTACTACGTGTTGATTATTAAACGGAGGTTAAATAAATTGTGAGCGCGAGGAATTAATCAAATACGATATTTAATTGTCAAATTATAATTATTAAATTTGTAAAACGGGATTGTAGAAAAAAAAACCCTGAGTGACGAGTTGAATATTGAAAGGAGACTAAAAAAATTGGAAAAAAAAGTGGTAATGGGTCGACGGAATTGTTATAATTATGAAATTAAAAATATTAAAGAGGATAATTTTGCAGTATGTAGATCATATTTGGGAAGGATTAGA
This sequence comes from Scutellaria barbata, assembly GCA_028654395.1. Lineage (NCBI taxonomy): Eukaryota > Viridiplantae > Streptophyta > Magnoliopsida > Lamiales > Lamiaceae > Scutellaria > Scutellaria barbata. The sequence goes on from CM053644.1 coordinate 544,151, forward strand.
CATTATTTTAAAATTAAGTATTCATTAATAAATCGATACTAAAAAAATTAGTCAGAATATTTTTAATTACTTAGGATATTATGTTACTTTAATTATGACATTGAGATTATTAATTTTTAAGTTCAAATTATGTATCTATTATGCAAGGCGGATTAAAAAATTATTTTTATTACGTGCTGATTTTTGAATGTAGATAAAAAAAATTATTACAGGGGAATTAATGAAATATGATATTTAATTGTCCAATTAAAATTATTAAATTTTTGAAACGAGATTTTAAAAAACGGGTCAAGGTGCATGGGCGCGCCCGACGGGGGACGCGCGCGCCCGACGGGGAACGGGGGACGGGAGCTGTCGAGTTTTCTCGGCAGCTGCCGGGAGTCCCGTCCCCCGCTGCCGAGAAAACTCGACAACTGCCGATCACGGGTGTCCCCGCTGTCGAGATTTCTCGGCAGCTGCCGGGAGACGACGGGGATTTTTTTCCCGTCGTCGGGAAAAAATCCCAACCGTGAATTTTCGATTCGTTTTCTATCCCGTTTCTTTTCATCATATTTTATCATCGAGTCGTCACCAACGGGGGAGGCGCGCACCCGACGGGGGACGGGAGCGCGCGCACCCAACGGAGAACGAGGGACGGGAGCTGTCGAGTTTCCTCGGCAGCGGGGGCCGGGGCTCCCGGCAGCTGCCGATCACGGGTGCCCCGCTGAAGAGATTTCTCGGCAGCTGCCGGGAGACGACGGGGATTTTTTCCCCGTCGCCCGAAAAAAATCCCAACCGTGAATTTTCGATTCGTTTTCTATCCCGTTTCTTTTCATCATATTTTATTATCGAGTCATCACCAACGACATACCGTTGACTGGGGGTCGTGAGTCCCGGTCAAAGTCAACCTTTTGACCAAATTACCAAAATACCCCTCAATCTTAAAACACTTCAATTATAGGGTTACTCGTGAATTTTCAATTTATTCACGTTTAACACTGTCATTACAGTGTTAAACGTGATTATTCTATACAATCACTATAAAATTCAAATTTATTGCATTCAAAACGTCGATTTTTCCCATTTAACCCTTTCAAACATAAATTCAAGCATATATTCAAACAAATTAACTCTATCAAACGCATAATTAAACTCGTTTAACCATTCCAAACATCAATTCAAGCATATATGAAAACAAATTAAACCTAATTTCTCAAAAAATAAGGTTAAATGAGGATTATTAACTAGTAAACATACCTTTCTTATTTCAACAATAATTTTTCCACTCTTCCAAGAGCCAAAATGTCGGAAAAAATACTCGAATATTTTGTTCTTCAAAATGTTGTCTGATAATTTCCTACTGAAATTATCAACCTATATAGAAGAACAAACGGAGGAAAATTACATGTGATTTCACAGTATAAAGTGAATTCACACTTAATAATGAGAAGGAAAAAACAAAAAAATTGATGCACTGTCATCAATCGAATTAAATGACGTGCATGGCCAAATTCAATGAAGCCAATAATGAATAATGACAACAAAACAAAACAAAAAATTTGGTGTAATAGTCATGCCCAAATTAATTGTTGCAATTGAAATTACACGTGGATATATTTAAAAAAAACTAAACAATAATTCATGAGTCAATTTAAATTACTATACGTGGAAAATTGTTGAAAAAATATACAATAATTAATGACTTCATATTTCTCACCATTGACTAATTAATAAAATATATTAATTGTTCAATCATCCAAGTTGACTTTAACAAAAATGATGATAAAAAGTGATATACTATTATATTTGATGGTAGAAAGTGGCATACTATTATATGTTATGGTAATTTGAATATATGATTATATTTTTTATGCTAAAATGAATACTTTCCTCTAATATCTATCTATACTTTAATTAATTAAAAATTCAGATACAATAAATTGGCCTGGTCAATGCATGACCTCCTTCTTTCAATCTTGCTGACGTTTTGACAGTATCTTACTCTGCAAAACTTATTTGACCCCTTCACCTCCTTCTCTTACCACAATTAATAAATGATGTAAAAAAATATTTTAGATATACAAGTGAAAAAGGTACTTTAATTGATATGATATTATAGCCAACTTAATTGGTAAATAACTCAAAAACTTAATTTGAGCTTTTGTAAATTTGAAACGCTCGATAAAAAAGTTCTTTATTTTAAGACCAAACCTTAATTAATATTGTTGTGTATGTCTCGCTTTTCCAATGGATCAAACAAGAAGAAAATTTGTCACATTCGATTTTCACAGAAAAATCTACAGAAAATGTATTAAAAATAATAAAAAATCAAGAACATGCAACTCGATCAACACACAAGATTTGAGGATGGTTTGGCGCGCCACATCGGCCTACATCCACCACAGGAAGAATCAGTGAATTTCACTAAAAAATAAGGGAGAAATCGCAATTACAAGATATCAGTCTAATTTGGGAATTTTCAGCTACTATGAACCCTAATTTTGCAATCTCAAGCTACGTTAAGAATTTCGATACAATTATACAACTGAATAATCCTCTTTATATAAGAAACTAAAACCCTAAACTAATTCTCGTAGAGTAGTAACGGATCGTCGTAACATTGAGCTAAAAGAAACCGTTTCTGCGCTGATAAACCCTAGCCCCAAAATCAATTTCAACTAACTTAACTACCGCAAACTGGCCAAAGTTCATGCCACCGGTTCACCCCGATTTAGACCTGTTCTTGAGCTGTTATTTCCGGTTCCTAACTTCTACAATTATTTCTGATTTATTTACATATCAAATCTCCACCTTAAATCATAAACAATTCTGAACATTTAAATCACAACACTTTCTTCTAAGTGTTGTATTTCCATCCTTCCAGGTGAACTAGCTTCCTGCAGTGTAACACTCTATTTCCTGGCAACGATTTTGTTGACATATCAGCCGGATTATCCTCAGTTGCAACCTTCTTAGCTTCTACTTCTCCCTTGTTAATTAGATCCCTCACAAAATGTAGTTTGATGTCTATGTGTTTGCATCTTTCATGGAATATTTGGTGTTTAGATAAGTGCAATGCTCATTGATTGTCACAATAGATTGATACTCTTCTTTGTCTTACATTCAACTCCTTCAAGATACCTTTTAGCCATATAGCTTCCTTTACAGCCTCTGTCATTGCTACAAATTCAACCTCAGTTGTAGAAAGAGCCACTATATATTGCTGCATAGCTCTCCAACTTACTGTTGTCCCAAATAGCTTAAACACATATCCTGTGATTGATTTTCTTGTATCTATATTACTTGCAAAATCAGAATCAACATAACCCTCCAAAGGATTTGAAGTGTTAGTTTTACAAATTTTAAACCTAAAGTGCTGATACCATTCAAGTATCTAAGTAGCCATTTAACTGCTTCCCAATGCCTTATTCCAGGGTCTGCCATAAACCTGCTTATCATGCTCATTGCATAAGCAATATCTGGTCTGCTACACACCATAGCATATATTATACTACCCACAACATTAGAGTATGCTACTATAAGCATGTATGCTTTCTCAGATTCATCACTTGGCTTCTGTTTTGCAGACAATTTAAACTGAATTCTCAGAGGTGTTGTCACTGGTTTTGCTTCATGCATGAAGAATTTCTGCAACACTTTGTTGATATAATCAGTTTGACATAAGAATAACTAATTAGATTTCTTGTTTCTCCTTATGTCTTTGCCTAAAATTCTTCTTGCATCACCTAAGTCTTTCATCTCAAACTGAGATTTCAACTTGGTTTTCAGCCTGTCAATTCTACATAGGCTCTTGCTTGCTATTAGCATATCATCCACATAGAGGAGTAGATAAGTATGAACTGCATTCCCATCTTTCTCAAGGTATACACAACTATCATAGTTGCACCTTTCCAAGCTAATACTTATCATATATGTATCAAATCTCTTATACCATTGCCTTAGACTTTGTTTTAGTCCAATAAAGATCTCTTTAATAAACAAACCTTACTTTCATTTCCAGGTTGGATATAACCTTCAGGTTGCTGCATATATAAAGTCTCTTGAAGATTTTCATGTACAAAAGTTGTTTTAACATTTAATTGCTGCAATTCCATATCTTTTTGAGTTACTAGAGCCAGTAGCAATCTTATAGAAACATGCTTCACAACTGGAGAAAAGATCTCATTATAATCTATGCCTTATCTCTGTGTATATCCCTTTGCTACCAACCTTGTTTTATACCTTACTTGCTCTTCTTTTCCAGCAACCTCAAATTTCCTTTTAAAGATCCATTTACTACTTATGACCTTTGTATTTGCTGGTTTATCTACTAGATCCCAGGTCTAATTCTTCTTCATGTGTTCTCTGATTATTTTTCTTTCCCGGATTCTAAGGCCCTTTCTTCTTGAACCTCACATTCAATCCTTCTCCAAAATTTTGACCCTTGGATTCAGGAACATATGAGAGAGCTCTTGTCTTGATGAGCACTTGTACTTCTTCTAAGATTAATAGATCTTTTCTTCCATATACCACTGCATTCCTAAAGGATTGGTATGATCTTGGCAATGCATTTAACAGAAGCAGTGCAAGATCCTCATCATCTTGCTCCTCACCAATGTTTTCCAAGTCGTCAATTATTTTGTTGAATTCATCTAACTTCTCCAAGATCTTCTTCTCATCGTGAATCTTGAATGAATTTAACTTTTGCTTCAAGAATAGCCGATTAGCCACAGACCTTGTCATGTAAAGGGCGCTTAGTTTCTTTTATACAGCTCTTGCAGTAACTTCTTTGCATACTTTCCTCAAAGCTTTCCCCGTAAGACACAAGAGAATGTCACTCCTTGCTTTCTTGTCCATGTCCTTCCTCTTCTCAACACTTGAGGATGAAGATTGACCACTCTCCTCTTTCAGAGCGTCTTCAATTCCATGTTGGATCAGAAGAGATTTCATATGTACCTTCCATAGGTTGAATTCCCCATTTTCTGAAAATTTCTGCACGTCGAGCTTCATTGCACTCATCTTGTTTGGCGATCAAGCGCTTCCCACAGACGGCACCAATTGTTGTGTATGTCTCACTTTTCCAATCGATCAAACAAGAAGAAAACTTGCAGCACTTGATTTTCATAGAAAAACCACAGAAAACGCAGTAAAAATAATAAGAAATCAAGAACATGCAACGCGATCAACATACAAGATTTGAGGGTGGTTCGGCACGCCACATTGGCCTACATCCACTACAGGAAGAATCAGTGAATTCCACTAAGAAATAAGGGAGAAATCATGATTACAAGATATCAACCTAATTTGGGAATTTTTAGCTACTATGAACCCTAATTTTGCAATCTCAAGCTACGTTAAGAATTTCGATACAATTATACAACTAAATAATCCTCTTTATATAAGAAACTAAAGCCCTAAACTAATTCTGGTAGAGTAGTAACGAATCGTCGCAACATTGAGCTTAAAAAAACCGTTTCTACGCTGATAAATCTTAGCCCCAAAATCAATTTCAACTAACTTAACTACCGTGAACCGGCAAAACTTCATGCCACCGGTTCACCCCGATTTAGACCTGTTCTTGAGCTGTTATTTCCGGTTCCTAACTTCTACAATTATTTCTGATTTATTTACATATCAAATATGCTATAATATCTTTTTTTTTACCAGACGTATCATTTATTGTTCATTTATACTTATATATATATATATATATATATATATAATTACATTGTAATCATTAAGTTGCCATGGCTAGGCATTTTATGATTCAGAGAACTTCCAACCTCCCTCTGGATCGTGTTTTTAATTGTTGTTGGTGTCATTTTTATTTAGAATGTTATATGTTTCCCACCTAAAAGATATATATTTTATTTCACCTTTTGGATTGCATAAAAAAAAAAAATTAATGCTAATTTAAGGTTTAATAAAGCAGAAATTAAATCTAATAAGTAATAACTGACGATATTGTCATTATATTAATACTTTTATAACCTGTATACTATTATCAATAAGAAATTGGTATTTATTAATAAATACGATTATGTTAAAACTAGCTGGCAGTCACATTTTGTATGTCTCATTCATTCCCTGCACCTGCAAGGATTAAATTAAGGGATAGCAACCCAATTTACCACAATTACTATTAAATATGACTCAAAATAGCACCAAAAATAAAATTGGCCTTTTTTTACCATCAAAAATAAAAGTAGGATAGTTTATACCATCAAATTTAAAAGTATGGCCAAAAATACCACCATTGTTGATTGACTTTGATGATAAAATTATTACCCAATAATAATTGGTCAAAGGAATCTTTTAGTCAACAAAAATGGCTTTCTCTCACCTCCCCCACCCCCAAACCCTTCCCTCTCACCTCTCGCACTTACAGCCGCTCCCCACCTCCATTTTCCCTCATTTTTGAGCTCAAAAATTGACCTCAAATTCACGTGTAAAGCTTAGATTTTTTGGTGAAAATTCACGTGTAAGACGAAGATGTCAAACCAAGGAGAGGTTAGTGATTTATCCCTCGTTTTTTCAGAAAATTGTAGAAATTAAGTTTCGAATTTGTTGAAATTTCTTGAGAATTTGTTGAAATTTTGTTGAATTTGTTGGAAATATGTCTTAATACTTCGAATTTGTTGAGTATTAGTTGAACAAACGGAAGGTTAAACGTGGATTTGAATTCCAATTGAACCCTAAATTATTTGGGGATTAGGTTTAATTTCTTTTCAAATATGCTTGAATTCATGTTTGGAATGGTTAATTGAGTTTAAATTTGAATTTGATAGGGTTAATTTGTTTGAATATGTGCTTGAATTGATGCTTGAAAGGGTTAAACGGGCATAATCGAAAATAATCACGTTTAATTGAAAATATGCATGTTTAATCACGTGTAATTATAGGGAATAATTCATGTTAAACACTGTAATTATAATGTTAAACGTGAATTCTCAATGAATTCACGTTTAACCCTATAATTGAAATGTTTTAAGTTTGAGGGGTATTTTGGTAATTTGGTCAAAAGGTTGACTTTGACCGGGACCCACGACCCCCGGTCAACGGCATGTCGTTGGCGACGACTCGATGATAAAGTATGATGAAAAGAAACGGGATAGAAAACGAATCGAAAATTCACGGTCGGGAATTTTTCTCGACGACGGGAGAAAAAATCCCCGTCGTCTCCCGGCAGCTGCCGAGAAATCAAGGCAGCGGGAGAACCCGTGGACGGGAGCTGTCGAGTTTTCTCGACAGCGGGGGCCGGGGCTCCCGGCAGCTGCCGAGTTTTCTCGACGGGAGGGGCTACACGTGAATTTTGTGGGCTACACGTGATTTTTGAAAAATTCACGTGTAGCCCACAAAATTCACGTGTAGCCCGTCTCCCTGTCCCCCGTTGGGCGCGCGCTCCCGTCCCCCGTCGGGCTCGCGCTCCCGTCCCCCGTCGGACTTGCGCTCCCGTCCCCGTCGGGCACGCGCTCCCGTCGGGCGCGCACTCCCGTCCCCCGGCCCCCGTCGGGCGCTCGCGCTCCTGTCCCCTGTCCCCCGTCCCCGTCGGGCAAGCGCTCCCGTCGGGCGCGTGCTCCCGTCCCCCGTCCCCCGTCGGGCGCGTGGTCCCCCATCCCCCGTCGGGTGCACGCGCCCCTGTCCCCTGTCCCCCGTCGGGTGCACGCGCTCCCGTCGGGCGCGTGCTCCCGTCCCCCATCCCCCGTCGGGTGCACGCGCCCCTGTCCCCCGTCCCCCGTCGGCAGCGCTCTCCCGTCCCCCATCCCCCGTCGGCACCGCGACCCATTTTTTAAAATCCCGTTTAAAAAATTTAATAATTATAATAGGATAATTAAATATCATATTTGATTAATTCCCCTTTAATAAATTTTTTTAATCTCCGTTCAATACTCAGCACTTAATAAAAATAATTTCTTAATCCGCCTTGCATAATAGATACACAATTTGAATTAAAAAATTAATAATCCCAATTTCATAATTAAAGTAACATAATATCCACACATTTTTTAAATATTTGTACAAATTTTTTTAATATCCGTTTATTAATCAACCCTTAATTTTGAATTAATTTCCTAATCCATCGTAAATATTATCCACATACTCAAAAAAAAATCCTCTTTGATACGCCCCATTTCAAAATTACAACAACATATGTTTCCTCGACCCGTTACGATTTTTTAGATCCATTTTTTTAGTCTCCTTTCAATATTCAACTCCTCACTCGGGGATTTTTTTTTTCTAAAATCCCGTTTTAAAAATTTAATAATTATAATTGGACAATTAAATATCATATTTGATTAATTCCCCTTTAATAAATTTTTGTTATCTCCGTTAATAATCAACACGTAGTAAAAATAATTTCTTCATCCGTCTTGCAAAATAGATACATAATTTGGATTTAAAATTTAATAATCCCAATTTCATAGTTAAAGTAATATAATATCCTAATCGATTTTAAATATTTTTACTAATTTTTTTAATATCCATTTATTAATCAACAATTAATTTTGAAATAATTTCCTATTCCTTCGCAAATATTATATACATATTCAAAATTAATCCTCTTTAATAATTCTCATTCAATAATTATAACAACATAGTTTCCTCGACCCGTTACGAATTTTTTAGATCATTTTTTGTAGTCTTCTTTCATTATTCAACTCTTAACTCGGGATTTATTTTTTCTAAAATCTCGTTTTAAAAATTTAATAATTATAATTGGACAGGCAGTATTTCATATTTCATTAATTCCCCTTTAATAAATTTTTTTAATCTCCGTTTAATAATCAGCACGTAATAAAAATAATTTCTTCATCCGTCTTGCATAATAGATACATAATTTGAATTACAAATTTAATAATCCCAATTTCATAATTAAAGACACATAATATCCTAATCGAATTTAAATATTTTTACCAATTTTTTTAATATCCGTTCATTAATGAACACTTAATTTTGAAATAATTTCTTAATCCTTCGCAAATATTATCCACATACTAAAAAATTAACCTCTGTAATAATCCTCATTTCATAACTATAACAACATAGTTTCGTCGACCCGTTTCGATTCTTTAGATCCATTTTTTTTAGTCTCCTTTCAATATTCGACTCCTCACTCGGGGATTATTTTCTAAGACATCCTAAATAATATGTAGATAATTTTAATAATCCACTCTCGTAATCCCCATTTCGTAATTAAATTAACATAATATCCGTACCACCGTTAAATATTTTTTATAATTAAATAAGTTCTCCGTTTAATAATCAACACTTAATGACGAATAATTTCTTTATGTCTCGAGAACAATAGGTAGATTCATCTGCTCTTAAAAATCCGATGTAATGATTAAAACAACATACTTTCCAGATGGCCGGATGATTTAAAGTTGCTCCATACTAGATTTTCAACACGAAAGATAATTAATTGTTTGCGAAGTATATCAAATATCAACAACTAATGTTGGTTTAACTTAGAAACTATAGTTAAAATAATCGCAAACTTTAATTATGAAATGGGGATTACAAAAGTTTGTTCGTAAAATTATCTACGTACTATTTAAGATGTTTTAGAAAATAATTCCCGAGTGAGGAGTTGAATATTGAAAGTAGACTAAAAAAATGGAGGTAAAACGATCGTAACGGGTCAAGAAAACTATGTTGTTATAATTATGAAATGGGGATTATTAAAGAGGATAATTTTTTTGTATGTAGATAATATTTGCGAAGGATTACGAAATTATTTCAACATTAAGTGTTCATTAATGAACGGATATTAAAAAAATTAGTACAAATATTTCAATTCGATTAGGATATTATGATATTTTAATTATGAAATAGGGATTATTAAATTGGTAATTCAAATTATGTATTTATTATGTAAGATGGATTAACAAATTATTTTTACTATACCGTATGGATTATAAAACGGAGGTTAAATAAATTTATTAAAGGGGAATTAATCAAATATGATATTTAATTGTCAAATTATAATTATTAAAATTTTAAAACGAGATTGTAGAAAAAAAATCCCCGAGTGAGGAGTTGAATATTGAAAGGAGACTAAAAACATTGGAAAAAAAATCGTAACGGGTCGAGGAAATTGTTATAATTATGAAATGAGAAATATTAAAGAGGATAATTTTTCAGTATGTAGACAATATTTGGGAAGGATTAGGAATTATCTCAAAATTAAGTGTTCATTAATAAACAGATATTAAAAAAATTAGTCAGAATATTTTTTATTATTAGGATATTATGTTACTTTAATTATGACATTGGGATTATTAATTTTTAAATTCAAATTATGTATCTATTATGTAAGGCGGATTAAGAAATTATTTTTATTACGTGCTGAGTATTGAACGTAAATTAAAAAAAATTATTAGAGGGGAATTAATGAAATATGATATTTAATTGTCCGATTAAAATTATTAATTTTTTTAAAAGGGATTTTAAAAAACGGGTCGAGGTGTCGGGCGCGCCCGTCCCCCATCCCCCGTCCCCCGTCGGGCGCGCCCATCACCCGTCCCCCGTCGGGCGCGCGCCTCCCCCGTCCCCCATCCTCGGTCGGGCGCGCCCGTCCCCCGTTCCCCGTTCCCCGGTCGGACGCGCCCGTCCCCCATCCCCCGTCCCCCGTCGGGCGCGCGCCTCCCCCGTCCCCCTTCCCCCGTCGGGCGCGCCTATCACCCGTCCCCCGTCGGGCGTGCGCCTCCCCCGTCCCCCGTCGGGCGTGCCCTTCCCCCGTATCCCGTCGGGCGCGCCCGTCCCCCGTCCGGCGTTCACCTCCCCCGTCCCCCGTCGGGCGCGCGTCTCCTCTGTCCCCCGTCGGGAGCTCCCGCCCACCTCGACCCGTTTTTTAAAATCTCTTTTAAAAAATTTAATAATTTTAATCGGACAATTAAATATCATATTTCATTAATTCCCCTCTAATAATTTTTTTTAATTTAAAGTGTTAAACGTGATTATTCTATACAATCACTATAAAATTGAAATTTATTGCATTCCAAACGTCGATTATTCCCGTTTAACCCTTTCAAACATCAATTCAAGGATATATTTAAACAAATTAACCCTATAAAATGTAAAATTAAACACCTTTAACCATTCCAAACATCAATTCAAGCATATATGAAAGCAAATTAAACCTAATTTCTCAAAAAATAGGGTTAAATGAGGATTATTAACTAGTAAACATACCTTTCTTATTTCAGCAATAATTTTTCCACTCTTCCAAGAGCCAAAATGTCGGAAAAAAAATCGAAAATTTTGTTCTTCAAAATGTTGTCTGATAATTTCGTACTGAAATTACCAACCTATATAGAAGAACAAACGGAAGAAAATTACATGTGATTTCACAGTATAAAGTGAATTCACACTTAATAATGAGAAGGAAAAAACAAAAAAATTGGTGCACTATCATCAATCGAATTAATTGACGTGCATGGCCAAATTCAATGAAGACAATAATGAATAATGATAACAAAACAAAACAAAAAATTTGGTGTAATAGTCATGCCCAAATTAATTGTTGCTCCCCTATTACTACACGTGCCTCATATCCAAAATTTTTAAAAAAATTAAACAATAATTAATGACTTTATATTTGTCATCATTGACCAATTAATAAAATATATTAATTGTCCAATCATCCAAGTTGACTTCAACAAAAATGGTGGTAGAAAGTGGCATACTATTATATTTGGTGGTAGAAAGTGGAATACTATTATATATTATGGTAATTTGAATATATGATTATATTTTTTATGCTAAAATGAATACTTTCCTCTTAAATTAAATTATATTAGTAATGTAATGAACTGTATTCAACTTAATCGAGTTTAATTTATTGTAATTACCCCTTTGTTTTAAATTAAAAAAAGAAAAACTAATATTCTAATTACTTTGAAAACCTGATCAACTGCAGTATATTATTAATTGGGCCCTTCCTCTAAAATTTTATTTTATCATGCTCTAATTATCATTAGTACAAAAACTTTAAATTAAGTTTAATTTATTGTAATTGCCCCTTTGTTTTGAATAGAATCATTAAACTTTAATAAACAAAAACTATAGGAGGTCCTGTTCATTGATGACGATAAAAAAGGATTGAATTAATTTTGAACAAGATTTGGACAACTGATAATTGAAATACAACTTTGACTTGTGTGTTTCTCATTAATTAGTACAATCATTAATCACACACACACACATGTATATATAAATAGACACACATGCAATACAACACCAATTGTTTTAGTACGAGAGAGAAAGATCTAGAGAGATAATATGGGAAGAGCTCCATGCTGTGATAAGGCAAATGTGAAGAAAGGGCCATGGTCACCTGAAGAAGATGCAAAGCTGAAAGAATATATAGAGAAAAATGGAACTGGTGGCAACTGGATTGCACTCCCACATAAAATTGGTATGCAACAATTAATTAAAACTCCAATTAATGTTAATATTAATATGATATTCATCGAATTTCAGGGCTGAGAAGATGTGGGAAAAGCTGCAGACTCAGATGGCTCAACTACCTGAGACCTAATATCAAACATGGACAATTTTCTGATGATGAAGATAGAATTATTTGCAGCCTTTTTGCTACAATTGGAAGCAGGTGGTCAATAATAGCAGGCTCATTACCAGGAAGAACAGACAATGATATAAAGAATTACTGGAACACTAAGCTCAAGAAGAAGGTGAAGGTGCAGGTGCAGCAGGCTGCTGCTGCTACTGCTCCTACTCCGTTTCTGCAAAACTACTCTCATCCCATCAGCAATGCTAACATTAATCAGCAGGATCATGGCATCTGTTACTTCACTAATGCTACTCATCTTCATCCAACATCATCGCCACCTGCTAATTATGTTGCTTCTTTTAATAATCCACACGATTATTACGCTACTAGTACTATTCAAGAGCTGATTAGCACTAACAACAACAACCTCAACTTCCTTGTGGATGATTTCATCAAGACTGAAGAACAACTACTGTTCCATCATCACTACTAATGTATCAGGCATTTTCAAGATTCATTTCAGACATGCTAGCTAGGATTAGCCAGCCCTAGATGCTTACTTTTTTTCTTTTTGGGATTTCAAATGATGATGTGTTAATGTGATGTTCAAGTACAATTTTATTTCCATCTCGTATTTTATTTTAATAATATGTAGATGACATTAATTAAGAGCTTGGCCATGTTAATCCTAATCCCAGTACTGATCTTTTCTGACAATGTATTTCTATATTTAAACAGCACTATTGTTATATGATTGAGACGCTATGAATCTATAATTTATATAGTGTCCTTGTCTGGAGATCAATGCAGATTTCTTACTAAACTAATGGGTACTTCACACGCAATATTATTTTTTTTAGCTCTGATTACGACCTTCAATTAATTCAAATCCAGTTTTTAGACCGACCATATTTATATTTATAACAATGCAGCTACAAACAAAATTGCAAGGGCACAAAGATTTGACTTCAAGTAGCATGATTGATTAATGATTATCTTAAACCCTCTAAGTTTTAAGTGTTAAGAAAGACCAAATAATTAAATAAGACTCTCTTATGAGACAGAGTTCATTTAGAAAATACTAACATAGATGGTTTATTTTGATATAATAATTAGTTGAAATTAAGAATTGAATGGCCCATTTGATAGAATATAATCCATGATTAAAAGTACACCAAAATTCTTTTGGTATGCCTAGTACCTGGAGTACTTTTGTCTAATGCATTAATTCTTGCAGCAAGGTTTAATTTGTCTTTTTTTTTATGAGTTTATTTGTATCCTTTCTTTGTGATTAGCAAATTATGTCTGATATATGTTCAAATAATGTAAAATTTTACAATAGGACTTTTTTTTTATATATATTGGGAACAATCTTGACTCAAAATTGCAGAAATTTGAAGTCATTTATTAAAATGACTTAAATGCATAGATTCTCACAGGGAGAAGAACAAGTCCAAGTTGGCTAAGATTTTTCTATTATCATTGTATATATGGATCTAATCTTTTAGACAGGTGGACCCATATAATTCTTAAAATAAACAAATTCATAAAAATAAATTTAAATTGTGGATTGTGAAATCTATTCTCATAAAATTATGTTCGTAATTTCATATAATTAAGTGTTTGTGGGCCAAACCCAAAACCATTAAAATTAGAAAAGTAAATGGTTATGCGACTTCTTTGTATGATTACATTAATTAATTAATTGTCTGCTAGCTAGCTAGGTTGTCTTGGGACAAAAAAAAACAATAATTTAGTATCTTCATAAGATAATTAAGAAAATTTAAGCAATCTTTAAAAACAAATCAGCTCATTGACCTTCACTAGTTTGTCTGCTTCTGTAGCTTTTGTTTTTCTAATTATCTTTAATGCCAGCTGTTGTAGTTTGTGTGGGAATGTCTGTTTTAATGAAATATAAATGATCGATCAACAAAATGACTGTAATAATTTATAATAATTTTTTTTATTTTTAATTGATATTTGAAAATTTGTTTGAAATGAGTTCGGCTTTCTTTATATTTCACCTCTACGTATAATTACATAGAAATGATAATATATATAATGAATTTTAATATAAAGAAATGAGAAGTATTATGAAAAGTGTTTGCTGTGGAAATCCGTTGTCTATACAGTGTGGTGAAAGCTAGAAATCGTGCTCCCACTTACAAAAACATAATAAAGGTACAGCAACTTGCCACGTGGCGGAATGAGAAGAAAGACGCTCACAACTTAAAGAAACACATTACTGGAGATGGCGTTTTATTCAGGAAATTAAGAAATGAAAGAAACAAAAGAAAATGTGATTCCACTTACAAAGTCATGGCTGGAATTTTGCAATTTCATACCAGAAATAACAGAAAATGGACAGAGGTTTGCAAAGCAGTTGTTAAAGGATCAGTTTTCAGGATCAAGGAATGAATCTTCTAGATAGGCTAGGAGTCGCGTTTCTAAACGGATTTCTTTCATTCCAAGTTTGCTAGTTTGTATATATATAGGGGTTTTTAGTGTATTTGCTAGAGAGATAAACTAGGAAGAACAGATGACAAGTAGGAAATTGGTGCATTTTATCGAGTGTATATTCATGATTTTATAATATTTTAGATAATTAAATGCACCGTTTCTACACCTATATGTGTTTTATGTCTCAAAATACTTCACGAATTATTTTCTTGATTATTTTAGGATGTTTTGAAGTATTTTGGAGTCGAGGAAAATGATCGTGAAAAAAAGAACAGTCAATTGGGCCGATGTAATTTCCAAAGCCCAAAAGAATTAAAGAGAAAAGAAGAAGAATAAGAAATGAAGCCCAATTTTGAAGGAAAGAAAGAAATGGGCCAAAGCCCAAAAAGGGCTCCACTCTCACTAATTTGTCCAGCCGCAATCTCTGACTTGGAGGGGAAGAAAAGAGTTTATTTTTGGAAGAGAAGGAAGGCACATGGGGAGATCATCAATCATTCACGTACGCATGCAGGAAGATAGAGAGAAGTTTAGGCATTAATTAGGTTAGAGAGAGAGAGATTAGTTTTAAGAGTGAGAAAAACATATTTTTCTATTTTCAACATTAGTTTAATTCGATGATGGAGATTTCAATTGCTTTTGTGGAGTCGATTATAAAGATGATCGGCTAATTCTTCAATTCCGGTTAGCAGGGAAGTTTAACCCCATATTTCTTTTATGTTTTAATTAATTTCGTATCCCCTTCTCGATGTTTGATTGTAATTGATTGTGCTATCTGTGAATATTGTTTACAATTGTTGATGCTTAATTTGGACACCTAGGTTAAGTAATTGATAATTGATTGCTAGAATTTTAAATCATGAATCCTAATTGTTGTGGTTTAATTTTCATAAGTGGTAAACTAGAGGTCGTGCATCTCTAGGGTAGCATAATCCTAGATTATCAAATCGAGCTTGTGTATTCGGAGTCTAGTTCACCCTATCGTCTTGGTAATTAATGCATTTAATGAATTAAATTTGGAGAGCTTGTTCTGGGTTATTCATTTAAATAGAGTTAATTAGTGATCTTATCTTAATTTAACTAATCCTAAGAGACTATTCGGTTTAACAGAGCTTGTTGTTAGACTAGGGGTGATAATTTCATGATAATCTGAGAGAGGGGTGTATATTGATTAGGACATAATTGAGATTGGAGGATAACCGAACTGTTAACCGGGATGTCTTTTTAGATTGATTTATTGTTTAATTCATTTTCTCGTTTCATTTTTAGTAGTGATTCTCTATCAAAACTCCCCCCATCCTTTCCATTTCTGATTAGAGCATAGGTGACACAATTCGTTCTGCATTCTCCGTGGGATCGACATCTGACTTGCCCTGACTACTAGTTGGTTAGGTTAAGAAAGATATTAATTAATTTTACTGCGTTGCGACGCGCGGTCAAATTTTGGCGTCGTTGCCGGGGAGTGTCTTGAATTTATTGTGTTATCTTGTTCTTTTCGTATTTGCTTTATATAAAAAAAATTGAAAATTGAAAATTGAAAGAAAAAAATAAAAATAAAAAGGGTATATTTTGCTGTTCAGTTTGTGCATCTATTTCTGTCCTGTTTTGCTCTGAATCTGCCCTGTTTTCGCCTGTTGGTCTATTCTGTTTTGCTCTGTTTTTCACACTGGCAGTTCCATGTGACCCAGTGTCAGAATCTGCAGATTTCTTGAACTGAGTTTTCCTCACTTAAATTTTACGATTTCAGGTGGTGAATGCGTACTCGATCCCAGGGGATTAAAGATTTAGAATTTTATCCTAAGATAACCCGATGAGATCGAGTCTTAAGGAGACAAGCCAAGCGAGTTTTGGAGTTTACACTACCTGATTCCCAACTCAATTCTAGTGAATCTGAATACGAGGAGGAAGCAATGGCACATGTACAAACATTGAAGGAGCTAGCGAATCCTGCACTTACTCAGCAACCTCTTTGCATTACTTTCCCTGATCTTGATGAAGATACTAATTTTGAACTTAAATCTAGTTTAATTCATTTACTTCCTTTATTTTATGGACGTGCAGGTGAGGATCCTCACAAGCACTTGAAGATGTTCTATGGTGTATGCTCGAGTATGAAGCCAAAAGCTGTGACGGAAGAACAAATCAGGCTTCGAGCATTTCCTTTCTCTTTAAAGGACTCAGCGCAAGATTGGTTGTATTATCTTCCCTCGAGTTCCATTAGGACATGGAGTGAAATTGAACGTCTTTTCCTGGAGAAATATTTCCCTACATTTCGAGCAGCAAACATTCGGAGAGAAATAACTGGAGCTCGACAAATGCATGGAGAGACACTATATGAATATTGGGAACGTTTTAAGAAGTTGGAAGCGAGCTGCCCTCATCACCAGATTTCTGAACAACTTTTGATCCAGTACTTTTATGAGGGGCTGACCATCATGGATCGAAACATCATTGATGCAGCAAGTGGAGAGGCTCTAATGAATAAGACGTCTTCACCAACAAGAGCTCTTATCGCAAACATGGCTGCCACTTCCCAACAATTTGGCAGTCGGGATTCTTCATTGCGACCTGTGAAAGAGGTAAGTGAATCTACTTTTGAGAATAAATTAAATGAATTAACTTCTATTGTTCGTCAAGTTGCTGCAGGTATGCCCCAGGTGAAACCTTGTCACCTTTGCAATACCACTGACCACACCACAGATTCATGCTGAATTTTGCTTGATGAAATCGAGGCTCATGCTAATGCTGTGGGAAGTGGAAACTACTAAGGGGGGAATTCAAACTACCAAGGAGGGAACTCAAACTACCAAGGAGGGAAGTATGACCCTTATTCCAACATGTACAATCCGGGTTGGAGGGATCATCCAAATCTGAGGTGGGAAATCAGCAAGGGGAGAATAATAAGCCTCCACAACTTCTAAGGAATCCTAATCATCAAGGAGGGTACTCAAACCATCACGGGGGAAATGCTAATTACCAGGGGCAATCATCCGGACAAAACTCCAACACGTCTTTGGAGGATATGATGAAGACATTGGCCTCCAACACAATGCAACTCCAAAAGGATATTGCCCAATTCCAAAAGGACACTGTCCAATTCCAAAGGGATACGGCTCAATTCCAAAGGGATACCCAGTCAAGTATCAAAAATCTTGAGACGCAGGTGAGCCAATTGGCGATGACAGTGAGTCGTCTTGAAGCCCAAAATGGAGGGAAATTACCGTCTCAACCTGAGATAAACCCAAGGAATGTCAGTGCAGTAACCCTGAGAAGTGGAAAGCAGCTGGAAGAGCCTAAAAAGCCTGAGAAAAATCAGAAAAACGAAGAGGAAGACAAACCTGCTGAACAGATCGACACTGGATCTCCCAGTGTTAATCCATCATCCGGTGTGAAAAATTCGAAATCTGCACAGGTAAACTCTGATTTTTCTTCTCAAATTCATGTTAATATGGTTCCTTTTCCTTCCAGGTTGACGAGAGCAGCAAAGGAGGATCAAGAGAAACAACTTCTGGATGTTTTTTGTAAGGTGGAGATCAATATTCCTTTGATCGATGCGATCAAACAAGTTCCACGCTATGCAAAATTCCTCAAAGACTTATGCACGAACAAAAGAAAACTCAAAGGTGATGAGAAAGTCATAATGGGAGAGAGTGTGTCTGCAATATTCCAAAGGAAGCTTCCCCAAAAGCGAAAGGATCCAAGTATGTTTGTTATTCCATGCCGCATTGGGAATGTTAGAATCGAGCTTGCTATGCTAGACCTAGGGGCTTCAATTAATGTTATGCCACGCTCTATCTATGCATCTCTAGATCTAGGGCCATTGAAAGATACACGTGTTGTCATTCAATTAGCCGATTGTAGTAATGCATATCCTGATGGGGTTATTGAGGATGTTCTTGTTGAGGTTAATGGGCTCATTTTTCCTGCGGATTTTTATGTGTTGGATATGAATGGTGACCCATCAATTTCACCATCTATTTTGTTAGGGAGGCCGTTCTTGAACACCTCTCAAACAAAATTAGATGTTCGTGAGGGAACTCTCACGATGAAATTTGATGGACAAGTGATTAAATTCAATATTTTTGATGCCGTGAAATATCCTGATAATGAAAATTCTGTCTTTACTTTGAGTGTGATTGACCCTCCTGTCGAGAAAGTTTTTGAAATGAATTGCAGGGATAATTTGAAAATGGTGCTAACCAGAAATTTGAGAAATGAAACACTTCGCACAAAATGTTCAAAACTCAAAGTAAGAAAATTGATAAAATTCAATGGAGGATTGGATATGGGAGTTCTTGATATACATTCTTCGAAGCTAACTCCAAAACCTTCTTGGTGATCTGGTGATTTCTATTCCACACTTTTTATTTTTGGTCTATTTTTCTTACATACATGAATCTTGTTTTGTCTACATCTTTTGTTGTGTTTTGATAATGAGTTTCTTGAGGACAAGCAAGGTTTAAGTGTGGGGAGATGGGGAGATGTTGCATAATTGATGAAGTGTGGAGTAGATCACATACCTTACATATAGTTTGCATTTAGGTTCAGATAGTTGCATATAGTTTGTTTTTAATTTTCTTTGCATTAGGATGCATGTTTACTTGCTTTAGCACGTTTAATTTTTGCATGCATATATAAAAAAATAAAAAAAATAAAAAAAAAAGAATAAGAGAGCTTGCAATGATGATTCGAGTGCTGTGTATTTTCGTATTTGGGGACTCGATGTGTGTTGGAAATTTGTTGGTGAGCATTGTTTTTGTTGGTTAAAAATTGCTGGATGTTGTCTCGAGAAATTGTTGTTGGGAGGATAGTATTGGTTTGAGAATTAATCCATGACCTTGAGTTGATTTGTTTTGCTTATTTGTATCTTGAGATATGCTTTTTAAATCCTTGATGGAAGTAGTCTAGATTGGAAATTTTGAAAGATTGATCATTCTGATAAAACCCCCTCGGTTGGAAAAAAATTGATGTGATGGAGAAAAGGTGTTGAGTTGAAAAAAATTGAAAAGTGAAAAGATGATGGAGTGTGGAATCAGCTGCCTGCTCTTAGGGGTCCCGTGTAAAAAAAATTACATAAAATGCACGGTAGGACTAACCTAAGAGTGGTATGGAGCTGCCAACTTCATCCAAAGAAAAAGAAAAAAAAAGAAAAAAAAATCTCGTGAAGAAGAAAAAGAGAGAATAAAATATCTTTGGAGAAAAGAAAAGGGGTTAATCATGATATGTGAAGTCTTAACAAATTTTTATTTAGATGAAGGATATCGAAAAAGAAATTGGAGTGTATTGATTGATGTAGGTGGTGGAATGAATTGATGATTTGTCTGTGATTATTTGATTTTCGATACCCTGCCTAGCTTTATGATTTCTCAAGAAAGTACATTTAGTCCAACGTGTTTTATGCCTTATTTCTAACATGAGTCGAATTCCTATGAATGTTGGTGAGGATCTGAGCAAGCGATTATGATCTCTTACCTTGATTCCCTATGTGCTTTAATTCTTTTGTTGCTTGAGGACAAGCAATGGTTTAAGTGTGGGGAGATTTGACAAGTAGGAAATTGGTGCATTTTATCGAGTGTATATTCATGATTTTATAATATTTTAGATGATTAAATGCACCGTTTCTACACCTATATGTGTTTTATGTCTTCAAATACTTCACAAATTATTTTCTTGATTATTTTAGGATGTTTTGAAGTATTTTGGAGTCGAGGAAAATGATCGTGAAAAGAAGAACAGTCAATTGGGCCGATGTAATTTCCAAAGCCCAAAAGAATTAAAGAGAAAAGAAGAAGAATAAGAAATGAAGCCCAATTTTGAAGGAAAGAAAGAAATGGGCCAAAGCCCAAAAAGGGCTCCACTCTCACTAATTTGTCCAGCCGCAATCTCTGACTTGGAGGGGAAGAAAAGAGTTTATTTTTGGAAGAGAATGAAGGCACATGGGGAGATCATCAATCATTCACGTACGCAGGCAGGAAGATAGAGAGAAGTTTAGGCATTAATTAGGTTAGAGAAAGAGATTAGTTTTAAGAGTGAGAAAAACATATTTTTCTATTTTCAACATTAGTTTAATTAGATGATGGAGATTTCAATTGCTTTTGTGGAGTCGATTATAAAGATGATCGGCTAATTCTTCAATTCCAGTTAGCAGGGAAGTTTAACCCCATATCTCTTTTATATTTTAATTAATTTCGTATCCCTTTCTCGATGTTTGATTGTAATTGATTGTGCCATCTGTGAATATTGTTTACAATTGTTGGTGCTTAATTTGGATTGGCCACCTAGGTTAAGTAATTGATAATTGATTGCTAGAATTTTAAATCATGAATCCTAATTGTTGTGGTTTAATTTTCATAAGTGGTAAACTAGAGGTCGTGCATCTTTAGGGTAGCATAATCCTAAATTATCAAATCGAGCTTGTGTATTCGGAGTCTAGTTCACTCTATCGTCTTGGTAATTAATGCATTTAATGAATTAAATTTGGAGAGCTTGTTCTGAGTTATTCATTTAAATAGGGTTAATTAGTGATCTTATCCTAATTTAACTAATCCTAAGAGACGATTCGGTTTAACAGAGCTTGTTGTTAGATTAGGGGTGATAATTTCATGATAATCTGAGAGAGGAATGTACATTGATTAGGACATAATTGAGATTGAGGGATAACCGAACTGTTAACCGGGATGCCTTTTTAGATTGATTTATTGTTTAATTCATTTTCTCGTTTCATTTTTAGTAGTGATTCTCTATCAAAACTCCCCCCCATCCTTTCCGTTTCTGATTAGAGCATAGGTGACACAATTCGTTCTGCATTCTCCGTGGGATCGACATCCGACTTGCCCTGACTACTAATTGGTTAGGTTAAGAAAGATATTAATTAATTTTACCGCGTTGCGACGCGCGGTCAACAGAGCAAGAAAGTCATCTTCTCTGATTTTGTAATCTGAGTTTTCTCCCATTTTTGATTAATAAAGCTCCCTTCCCTGTTGCCCGTAGACGTAGGCGTTTCAAGCCGAACCACGTATATACTTGTGTGTTGAGTTTTATTCTTGTTCTTGTTGGATTGATCAAGTTTAGTTTGATTCTTGATTGTTGCTAACTTTGAGTTGCGAAGTTAAGCGTTTGATTTGGTTTTCTTGGAGTTTTCTACTGACATATTCAACTTGGGCAAATAAGATATCTTCTAAATTTCTTGGCCTCTTTCTTCTCTAAAAGTAATGCTACGATAATTAAGAAATTACTTGCAGCTCCAACTAGCTTAAACTTAAGCAAATAATTTCTAGGGATTGGATGCAATGGAATATTGGTAATTTTTCACACAAAAATTCATATGAAACAGTTTTATAGATACAATTTCGTAGAACAATATTTAATTACCCATTAAACAAACTCATTTTTGGACAATCTATAATCTTCTCCGAAATAATTAACTTAACACGAATTAGTATAATAATAAACAAAATTAAATCGATAAGATTGGCATATTCTTGGCACTTGTTTGATAATAGATATTACCGTAAGTAGGGATGGAACTAGAATTTAGGTAGAAGAAGGATTAGAGAATAGGTGGTGGTCAATTAAGTTTGAAAAAAAAAAAAAAGTCAATAACATTCTAATTTGTTCAGGAAAAATATGAAGTTAGCTAATGAAAATGTAATTTAAAATGGAAAAGGAAAAGGAAAACGAAAAACTTAATTGATTATTAAAATTAGAGAGGGCAATGGTGTTCATGTATATATAAGTGTTACTATTATAAGGCAACTTAATTCTACAGATATATGAAATATATATACTCAGAAAACATCTTTTATTTTTGCGGTGCTAAATTATCATCGATGTAATAATCATTAAAGCTCAAGGTACAACTTAGAACTTAAATAGAGATTTTAAGAAGCTGACAAATAATACGTGTGTACAATACATAAATAATTGCTCCCTTTTAGCTACAGAAGAATACCCAGCTATCAGCTTGTATTGAGATTTATAATAATAATATCTGAAATGTTCCTTTATATTTTGATATATTTCCGTCAATCATTTACATAAAGATGGGTTGGGCTTTAGTTTTAATTTGGGCTGGATTCCTCATTATACCGGGCTTGGGTACAATAATTATAGTTTCTGGGATTTCTGACTCAGAAACTACTCCTATTTATCACGTAAATTATTCAATTAAACCGTAAACTCAGACAATTGATTTAGGACCATCCTTCTTTTGCCGTAGCCTCAGATGCTTTGCCAAAAAGAAAAAGTGGCCCATAATTTTTTGTTTTTTTTTTCCCTAAAGTAAAAGAACATAAAAAGCATTAATTAAATATATTTTTTAAAAAGGACAAAAAGGGCATGGGCCAAAAGGTAGTGACAAATATAATGAATGAACATGTATATGATCACATTTCACGCATGGATACCAACCTCCCCACTATGATTTGGAAAAAAAGAAAGAAGACTTTTATTCATCAATTCATCATTAGTTCTCAAAAACAAATGACTTTTTGTCATCTCCCTCTAAAAGCCAACTTTAATTTAATTTTTTTTATGAAATTTATATTTTAATATGTATTTTAGCAAAATAAATCATGAATTTAATATTATTGAACAGCATGAATCACAGTTAATCTGCTAAGTTGAATCATCGTCACTTTGCTAACTAAAACTCGCAGATGTACCTATCCATTTGACGTTTTGATTATCACACAATGGTAAAAAACAATCTTCTAAATAGTTTAAAAAAAAAAACTAATAATAATGAAAGGTAAACAAAGATGTAATTGTTTTCTTCTATTTATTTCAAATGTTTTTGTCTGAAGGTTGAGAGAAGAAAGAATAGGTTTAATTTTGTTTTGACCAACATTGTGCTAGTCAATATTAATAAATCGATCGGTTTTAATAAAATGTATTATTAAATTTAAGGCAAAAACTTATATATCCTACAGGTGTACGTAATTCCAAATGTATTATTAGTTTAATATTACTTATATACTCATAAGATATTAATTATATATTTATAAAATATTTATTGTATACTTATAAGATATTATTATTACTTGTGTAACTAAAATATATATTTTTTAGTTAAATATATTAGTTGTATATTCATAAATTATTTATTTGTATAACTGAAACATATGATTTAATGAAATATATTACTTAAAATATAACTTGTTACATATAAAAATATTAATCGTATTACTTAAAGATATTAGAGTTGAAGTTGGAGCACATCATACCCAGGACACATAAGTCATTCTCTAAATTTAAAGGTTACTATTAAAAAGTTTCATTTTATCTACAATCAAGCCAAATTAAAAGGCATCTATGGGAGATCATATCATCTTCATTCACAAAATTAGTCCAATAAAGCTTGAATGTTTAAGTTGTGAGTAAAAAGAAAATCCATGCATCATCTACAATTTATTTTTTATTTTATGTTATATTTTGATGTGTTGCTCTCTTTTGATATATAATTCAATTTTCTATATATGTGAGAAATCTAAATATCTAATTGACAGTGAAGTTACGAATAGCAATCCTGCCCATCTTATTATACTTTTTTATTTTTCTTGAATTCATATTTACTTTATCCATTTTCAGCAAAAGACGATCATAATTGGTGAAAGTATATGAAAATTTAGTCATCTATACTCACGCATACATAGATATGCATAATTTGTATATAGCATTTAATTTTACTTTTAATAACAAACATGGTTTATTTTGTATGACGACCCAAATTGCATCAAGGCTTTAAGTAATGTCAGGATTATTTATCGATCAAATGGCTCAATTGTAAAATATATAATTAAAATATGTATAATGATTGGAAAAACATCATAAAAAGATATGTACCTACTTTTCGAAACAAATAGGGGAGATTTTCTATGAGAAAAGTCGTCCAACTATTGAAGGTTCCATAGCTAGCATGCATGGGCCATGCTGGAATTTATTTCAGCTTATATTGATATGATATTTATTATACATATTTAAGAATTAATGTATTCTTATTCATATTTACATATAGAGGAAAGTATTCATTTTAACATAAAAAATATAATTATATATTCAAATTACCATAACATATAATAGTATGTCACTTTCTACCACCAAATATAATAGTATGTCACTTTCTACCACCATTTTTGTCAAAGTCAACTTGATGATTGGACAATTATTATATTTTATTAATTAGTCAATTGTGAATTTTATAAAATCATTAATTATTGTATAATTTTGCATCAATTTTCCACGTGTAGTAATTTCAATTGACTCATGAATTATTGTTTAATTTTTTTTAAATATATCCACGTGTAAGGACCTGTTGCAACAATTAATTGGGTTGTGACTATTACACCAAATTTTTTGTTTTGTTTTGTTCTCATTATTCATTATTGTCTTCATTGAATTTGGCCATGCATGTCAATTAATTCGATTGATGACAGTGCACCAATTTTTTTGTTTTTTCCTTCTCATTATTAAGTGTGAATTCACTTTATACTGTGAAATCACATGTAATTTTCCTCCGTTTGTTCTTCTATATAGGTTGATAATTTCAGTAGGAAATTATCAGACAACATTTTGAAGAAGAAAACATTCGAGTATTTTTTCCGACATTTTGGCTCTTGGAAGAGTGGAAAAATTATTGTTGAAATAAGAAAGGTATGTTTACTAGTTAATAATCCTCATTTAACCCTATTTTTTGAGAAATTAGGTTTAATTTGTTTTCATATATGCTTGAATTGATGTTTGGAATGGTTAAACGTGTTTAATTTTGCATTTGATAGAGTTAATTTGTTTGAATATATGCTTGAATTTATGTTTGAAATGGTTAAACGGGAAAAATCGACGTTTGGAATGCAATAAATTTCGATTTTATAGTGATTGTATAGAATAATCACGTTTAACACTGTAATGATAGTGTTAAACGTGAATAAATTGAAAATTCACGAGTAACCCTATAATTGAAGTGTTTTGAGATAGAGGGGTATTTTGGTAATTTGGTCAAAAGGTTGACTTTGACCGGGACTCACGACTCCCGGTCAACGGTATGTCGTTGGTGACGACTCGATAAAAAAATATGATGAAAAGAAACGGGATAGAAAACGAATCGAAAATTCACGGTTGGGATTTTTTCCCGGCGATGGGGAAAAAATACCCGTCGCCTCCCGGCAGCTGCCGAGAAATCTCTGTAGCGGGGGCACCCGTGATCGGCAGCTGCCGAGTTTTCTCGGCAGCTGCCGATAATGGGTGCCCAAGCTGCCGAGTTTTCTCGACAGCTGCCGATAACGGGTGCCCCTGCTGCCGAGATTTCTCGACAGCTGCCGATAACGGGTGCCCCCGCTGCCGAGCACGTCCGACCCCGCTGCCGAGAAAACTCGACCAGACGGGGCAACACGTGATTTTTTCAAAATTCACGTATAACCCTATAGTTTAAGGGCTACACGTGAATTTCACGTGTAGCCCTATAATTATAGGGCTACACATGAATTTTGAAACAAATCACGTGTAGCCTTGAAAAATTCACGTGTAGCCCCGTGTGGTCGAGTTTTCTCGGTAGCGGGGGCGGGCGTCCTTGGCAGCTGCCGAGCACGCCCGCCCCCGCTGCCGAGAAATCTCGGCAGCTGCCGAGCACGCCCGCCCCCGCTGCCGAGAAAACTCGGTAGCTGCCCAGCACGCCCGTCCCCGCTGCCGAGAAAACTCGGCAGCTCCCGTCAGCCGTCTCCCGTCGGGCGCACATGCTCCCGTCACCTATCTCCTGTCGGGCGCGCGCTCCCGTCACCCGGCTCCCGTCGGTTGCATGCTCCCGGCACCTGTCTCCCGTCGAGCGCGTGCTCCCGTCACCCGTCGCGCGCACCCCAGTACCGCCCCTCGTTTTTTAAAATCCCGTTTAAAAAATTTAATAATTAGAATTGGACAATTAAATATCATATTTCATTATTTCCCCTTTAAGATATTTATTTAATCTCCGTCTAATAATCCGCACGTACTAAAAATAATTTCTTAATCCGTCTTGCATAATATATACATGATTTCAATTTAAAAATTAATAATCCCAATTTCAGAATTAAAGTAACATGATATCGTAATCGAACTTACATTTTTGTACTAATTTTTTTAATATCCGTTTATTAATCAACACTTAATTTTGAAATAATTTCCTAATATTTTATAAATATTATGTACATATGACTGAAAATAATCCTCTTTAATAATCCTCATTCCTTAATTATAACAACATAGTTTCCTCGACCCGTTACGATTTTTTTTCCCATTTTTTTTGGTCTCCTTTCAATATTCAACTCTTCACTCATTAATTATTTTTTCGAAAATCTCATGATGAAAAAATTTAATAATTATAATTGGACAATTACATATCATATTGAATTATTTCCCGTTTAATAAATTTATTTAATCCCCGTCTAATAATCTACACGTACTAAAAATAATTTCTTAATCCGTCTTGCATAGTAGATACATAATTTCAACTTAAAAATTAATAATCCCAAGTTCATAATTAAAGTACCATAATATCGTCATTGAACTTAAATATTTGTACTACTTTTTTAATGTCCTTTTATTAATGAACACTTAATTTTGAAATTTGTTCCTAATTCGGAGCAAATATTATAGACATCCTAAAAAATATTTGCTCTTTAATAATCCCCATTTCATAATTATAACAACATAGTTTCCTCGAACCGTTACGAATTATTTTTTCTCGATTTTTTTTGGTCTCCATTCAATATTCAACTCTCCATTCCAATTTTTTAGTACCTAGGTTAAACCAACATTAGTTGTTCATAACACTGAGTCATGACTTCCATAATTAATTATTGTTGGTGTTTAGAATCGGCTATAGTTGTTGTTTTATTTTATTTGTTACCAGTTATGTGTTGCCTATTACGTGTTTCATGTTTCTCACCAATTTTTTTTGAATTTTTATGCAGCATAAAAAAAATGACTATTGAAGTTATTGTATGGTGCGGTGGCTATTGGGAAGGTTTAGAATACACGAACGGTTTTGAAGAGGTCATTCACCTTCAGGAACGAACCCTATTTCAGTTATTGTCTTCTATTCATGAAGTTGTGGGTGCCGATATGACGCAATGGGGTTATACGATTCACTCGCTGCTCGATTCTGCCGGAAGACTGAGGAAGATAAAAATAAAAAATATAGAAGTTTTGCAGCGAATTTTGGCCCAAATCGATGGGGCTCTTGTTGTTTTCGTTAGTTTGACGAGGTTGAATGTTGGAGGTTCAGGTGTTGTCGTGTCCCCCGAGCCGGGAAATACACTCCCTAGTGTTGGATCGTCTTATTCAGACATTCCAGAACACCATGTCACCCCAGATGAGTACAGTCAACCCAGTTGGGAAATTAGTCCATCGTTTTCTTCAACCCAAACGGATCCACCTTCATATGTCTACACCGACCACGGTCCCTATTTTGCTTCGGTTCCCCTTGGACTCCAATCCGACCCGGGTTTTCACGCAAGATGGGGAATCCCCACTGAAAGTGACACTACTCATTTTGCCAGTTCATCCGGAATGCAGTGGGATCCTTCACCACCGGAGCATGATCGAAATGACTTTGGTGGCAGACTCGATCTAAATATGGACCTACACAGTGAGGGACATGAAGCTGTACAACCATGTGAACAGTTTGCTGAAACAACATCTGTAGGTACATCCGATCAGGAAGACGATGGTGAAAGTGGTAATCGTGCTCCCTTCAGTATTTATTACAAATTTTGAGCTTCGTTAATGTAATGTTTCATTATTTTTTATTACGATATTATGTCTACAGGTTCGGACGATCAAGACGATGATTTTGAATTCAATACTGATCAGGAGAATGCCGTGGATGCTGAGCAACGAGAGGAGTATGAGGAATTCTGTTCGTATATATTGCGACCGGAGTGGTCTATCCCCCATATGTGGGAGACCGAGCTACCCACGGTAGGACAATTAGAAACCGATGAACAGGTAACGTACGTGCTGCAAAAAGGCTCCACCTTCTGCAGCAAGGAGGAGCTGCAGACTACTGTTGGGATGCACCATCTGGAAAACAAAATACAGTATCGTGTGGGCCATTCCGACACCAAAAGATGGTCTGCGCATTGCCCACACGAAGACTGTAGTTTCATGATATTTGCGACACAAAAATATGGGATTTGGAAGATCTCAACGAGTGTCTTGCAGCACAGTTGTGCGTCGGATCTAAACCGTAGGTCTCCACTGCGCCTTCCTTCTAAATTGGTCGGTGCATATTTCGCCGACACACTGCGCAAGGAAAAATCGACCATCGGGCCGAAAGGGATCATTGATGAAATGAACCGGCGGCATGGGTTGACACTAAGTTATAAGTCAGCTTTGAAGGCGAAACGCCATGCCATGTTCCTCGCTTACGGTGATCCGAAAAAATCCTTTTGGAACTTGCCATCCTACCTGCAGGTGTTGAAGGACACCAATCCTGGTTCTTATACAGCCTTGGAGACCGACGAGAGTGGAAAATTCAAATACGTGTTCTACGCCCTAGCGGCCTCAATAATGGGATTTGTTTCATATGCAAGGCCGGTAATTGTGGTGGACGGATGTCACTTAAAGGGTTTGTATAAGGGAATCGGATTTGTGGCAGTTACTCAAGACGGAAATGATCAAATATTTCCTCTTGCAATCGGCATTGGAAACATTGAAAATGATGAATCATGGACATGGTTTCTATAAAATGTCCGTGCGGCTTTCGGATGCCCAGATCACCTCCTTATTGTGTCCGATCAACACCGGAGCATTGAAATTACCATCAACATTGCCTACCCAGAGGCGACTCATGGGCTGTGTTGCTTTTATTTACAGCAAAATTTGGTTAGGTATGGAGCACACCTGGTTGGACTTTTCAAGAGAGCTGCCTATTGTTATGATCGCGACGAGTTCGATAGGTACGTTAGAACCCAATTCACGTGCAAAGTAAATTTCGATTTTGAATAATCCACCTATAAAAATTGACCACATCTTTGACTTGTTTTTTCAGGTACATGAACAATCTAAACGCATCGGAGGTTCAGGGTGCGATAAACTCATTAAACAGAGCGGGGCAGAACAGATGGTCGCGCGTGCATTGTCCGGTGCGTCGGTTTAACTTCATGACGTCAAATGCTGCGGAGACGTGGAATGCTCGCCTTCTTTGGGTGCGGAGGCTTCCCGTTTGTTCATTTTTGGAGGGGGCCCGAAAGATAATAGAGAAGTGGTTTTATGAAAGAAGCACGGCGGCTGAAGATAGAGAAGAATTCCTGACGAAGGCGGTGCACGATCGAGTCATCGAATACATAAAGCTTGGCCGATATATGACTGTCGATAAGCTTGGACGGCATAAATTCAAGGTCACGGATCGCTCGAGAATTTTCATCGTTGACTTGAACTCAAAAATGTGCACGTGTAACGTTTTCCAAAACGACTTGATACCCTGCTCTCATGCCTGTGCCGCCATAAGGTATGTAATTCAGGTGACAATATGGTTTTGATTCTTTTATTTGTTTCAATTATAAATTATCTTACATCTCTAAACGTACAAAATAATGTTTTGGCTGCAGTGTGGGGAACCAATCAGTTACTCAATACGTTTCTTCGTACTACACGACGGTGTCGTTAAGCGGAATGTGGTCTGGTGTCGTCACCCCGGTGCCCGACCCGAACGAGTGGAATGTGTGCGAGGAAGTTCGTAATGTACTTTGTCGGGCACCTGACAAACCAAGACAAGCTGGTCGCCCCAAGGGTAAACAAATTCCTTCAGCAGGTGAGTTTTCAGGCCGAAGGAGGGGAACAGGGCCCTGTGGTCTTTGTGGCGGTTCCGGTCATAACATAAGTAGATGCCCCAAACATGTTGCGCGAATATCCGAAGATCAGTCCCATGAGGGAGTCGGTGATGATAATCAGACAACAGGACAGCCACAAGTGAGGACGAGAAGACGCAAGAAATGCAGTTTGTGTCGTTCAGAAGATCATACTAGAAGAAAGTGTCCTCTCTATCAGCAAGGCAATCCTGAGGAGTAAGATGGCCAATATGTGTATAGTATGCCCACACATAATATCGTGATGCAATTCTGACCCCTGTGTTTTGTACTCTGGTGTCCTTGTTTCAATTTGTGGATGTAAAAGGTTTGATCACTTGTAGTTTTCGTAGACAAATAGTTTGAATCTGTAAGTCAGGTGAATATGGATTACGAACACAGGACTGAGCTTTAATTTCGTCCTCTCTGGAGTTTGACTGTCTTTTTTCGTGTGCTTATGTATTGATTTGAATGTGTTAGTTGCCTTTTTTTGGTGATTTTTCAGATCATTTCATTCATCTCTGGATTTTGAACGATTTTACTATAAAAGTTTATGTATTGATTTGAATATGTTAGACCCACTTTTGTGGTGATTTTTCAGATTATTTGCTGTCGGGACGATCACGCCCAAATTTTTTCCCACAAAAAAATATGTCCACGACGGAATAAAGCATGCAAACACTAATACATTGAAACTGACCCTAGAAAAGGAAATCAAACTAGCCTAGTATGCTCTGCAACACTACGTTGTCGAGAAAAAATCGCGAGCAACCGTGTCCCCATCGGTACTCCATCTATAGATATCGAAGCCCATCCTTCGTCGGATCTTGTTTATACCCTCGTTCAAATAGGGTCTAGGCCAAATACGAGTTAGACAACACTCGATGGACATGAGGGCATATATGACGCAAGAACTGTTGTCCGTCTGTACATAACATTTGGCCTCTTCTCCTGTGTACAACTCATACTCGAGGGACATGGGAAACTCGTGTAAGCCCTCTTCTCGTCTTCGATCATTGAAGGATGCGTACTCAAATAGAGCTGGGAGAACACGTCTCAGTGGTAGTGTTTGTACCAGCCGACGTTCCTCCTTCTCCTTATCGTACGTGTGCCTCATGCTATCATACATGATGACACGTCCACGGTAAAGCTGAATCTCAACGGCCACCCAATGCTGGTTCATATTGAGCACTGTGAGGACCTGCACCCCAGATATTATTAGTAGGTATTATAGCACATAATTTCTCGACGTATTGAATGAGAACCTTTTTAGTACGAGTATAGTAATAAATTATGCTCACACTATCCACGTAACTCCACCATGGTCTGATGCGGTGCCACCTAGGCATGTGACCTCGGAAGTAGGGCATTAATAGCTCTAAAGATGCAGCTGAGAAGTTCTCCCTTTTCGGCGTGATGTTGTCCCTAATATGCTCGGGCTCGCCGGTGTGCGCTTCAGCGTAAATGGCCTTGCATTTTTCTTGCTTTTTCAATTTGCAGGTGCAGGTTAGTACGTTTAGTTCGAGCTCAACCCGTTAAGAGTAATAGTAGGAGAAGGATCATTACAAAAAAATGTGTGTCCACTATCTGTATCCTGCCAGCCCACTTTTCATCGCGTTTCACATTGACGAACTTCGCACTGGACTGGAGGATGCCGAGGTATGCATCAATCGGCTGTGTAGACAAGGACCAACCATTACGATAGACTCCATTTCAATCAGACGTGAGTTATAACAATGTGAACTGGCGGCGATGTAAAAGATTTTGTAATAACAATACGAACCTCAAAGTCGACGTCCACATCCGGGGCCACGAATTTACTGAAAAATTCCGGGTTCTCGGTGCAGTCGGACCCCACATTCAGCCTGAAATATGAACATGCACATTAGTATGTCATTCATTAGCAATAAGATATTATCGAGTGACGAAATAAGAAAGGGGACAAACTCGACGGCGTTTTTTCCGCTGGCCATGTATCGCTCGAACTCCTCCTCCTTTGCCTTCTTTCTTGGTCGTCTTTCATTCTTTATGAACGGGCTGAGGACATATTTACTCGGACCTCTCAGCCTAACACCATGGATGCCGGCACTTGTACTAGGCAAAATATTTGAAGAGCTGGCAGCCTCTGACCCATCATCCTCATTTACGGCAGTCGGTGTGGTCTCCAACTGGGTCCGTCCTGCTGTAGAAGTCCCCAAATCAAAATGAATCGGGGATATGTGTCCCTCGGGGTGGATCTTGTCTGAAGGTACAACGGGAGTCATATCAGTGGGTACATCGCCATGTGGAGGATAGAAAGACGCATGCCAGCCGGATGTAGGATGAGAAGGGTAATACTGCTCGTCCGGTGGGTAGAACTGCTCGTGGTAGGAGGGTCGATTGTTGTAGTACTCCGAGATCCCATACTGGATCATGTTTGGAATCTCCAGCTCCAAACGCTCATACTCCTCACGTCTTCGCTCATCCACCTCATTGATCCTACCATCGACGTATGATCGAAGCTTAGAGAACTGGTCACCGACATACCCTCGTAATCCCGTCAGGCCTGCATTCATTGATTCGAACCCTGTGCTGAACATGTTCCTGAGCTCATCAAACATCACACCAACAGCAGGTGCAGAAGAATCTCCATAACCGGTGTGTGAGGGACCTGCCTCGTCGACGATAGGGGTGGTCTGGGGGGATACGATGGCGACTGGAAACCACCGAAATCATAACACTGCTCGTGATATGGGGGACAACTCTCGGTCGGACGGGGAGGTAGGCCGTAATCACTCTGCAGCAGAATGTCATGCAGGTCCAGAGAGACAGGGACATCAACATAAGCCGGTGCGAGATCCTCCTCCCCCTCCTGTACCCCCAATCCATCATCGGACGACACGTGTGGCTGCCCACCTCGTCGAGAACTCTCGCCTGCAGTCAATGTGGGCTGGCGAGACCGCGTAGTCCTCGATGCCTGGGGGGCCGCAGTCATGCCTTCAGACAAGATGACGGTGGGCCTCCGTGGACGACCCCGTCTTGACTGGGTCGGTATCTGGACACCGTCTGCGAGATCCTGATCAAGGTACTGCAAGTACGGTTGGCTCCTCTCACGACGCTCAACCCGAAGGTTCTCATGACACTCGAGACCCTGCAGTAGAGATAGTCACAATTCAATGTGTGAGTAAGAGAATTATAAATGCATGTAATCAATTAGAAACTTTGCATTTAAGTAAAGGTGGTCTGAACAAACCTCATGATTAAGCTCCCTCGACACGTCCTCTTCTGGCCTTTTCGTCGACCACCTCAGAAGCCTCGGTAATACCTTATGAGACTTCGAAAGCCGTTTCCCGGCATATACACCGGTGTATGGAATTGTCTCAAAAGCCCATATCTGAAAAGATCGAAGAACGATTAAAGTTAATTGTCAAGTTCAATTATTGAATCATAATATGAAACAAAACCAAATTATGATGTTAACACTAACCATTAGGGCTAACGAGAATCCATAGAAGTGGTACGAGGGGGGCCTGGTTGCAGTTGGCGGGGGCAGCGAAGCTGGTAGTTGATTGATTTTGCCGAGAAGATGGAGATAAGAAATCTTACCCCAGGGAAAGCTCTCCCACCGATCCTCGTCCTCGACCAAATCCCAAACCCAAGGGTCAACTGAAGTGGTGAGTGGGTCAACTCCAAGCAAAATGTTGTAGAGGAGGATAATCTTAGCAATCTTCATCGTGTCATCAGCACGTGCTACGAACTCCTCCGCTCTAAACCGCTTAAGAAGATCCGCCACAGATATTCTGTCCTCGCCTTTAGAAATTCGATAAAACACGCCATCGAACTGCTGCGGCCTCGACAGAACAATCG
Source organism: Scutellaria barbata (assembly GCA_028654395.1). Taxonomy (NCBI): domain Eukaryota; kingdom Viridiplantae; phylum Streptophyta; class Magnoliopsida; order Lamiales; family Lamiaceae; genus Scutellaria; species Scutellaria barbata. Next base: position 578,765 of record CM053644.1, read on the forward strand.
GCCTAAATGCAGAGTCGCCAAACCGTAATCCCGTCACCAGGACGAACTCAGTCCTACAAAATCGACAAAGCCGACGGTCTCCACCAATGTGAAACCACACCTCATCCTTCGAAATATCGGGCCCACGCACCTCACGTGATATAAGGGCGTGTAAAAAGCTCTTACAGCTGTCATTCTCAGTTGCCCAGCGCATAAAATGCCCGAAGCAGCTCGCCTGAAAATCGGTCATACAATCGTCCTGAGTTTTTTGGAGGATTTGCCTTATGTATCCTAGTACTCGGACACGTGTGTACGAGTTAATGTATGCCAGCGTCCTCTGATACTCCAGACGCACCCAATCGACCTGAAAAGGAGAACAGAACTGTTGGTCACATTAATTCAAACATTAATATAGAAAATGAAATGACATATTTGAAAAAACACTATGGACATTGTTTCATGAAAAATAAAGATATGAAACTTATAAAGGTTGGAGTTTTGCTTGACCAAATTAGTAGAGATGGATAAAACGTAGATTTATAAATTACATTGAAAAAATGCTAACCGACCATTATTATAAATTTAAAAAGTTTAAATGATCCAGTCAACTACAGAAACAATTAAATTGGGAAACAAAAATCGAGTAATCCAAATTATGTTCGTACTATGCAAGTCGTGATGAACAAATTATTTTTAGTACATGCGGATTATTAAACGGAGATTAAATAAATTTATTAAAGGGGAAATAATTCAATATGATATGTAATTGTCCAATTATAATTATACAATTTTTTCATCATGAGATTTTCGAGAAAATAATTAATGAGTGAAAAGTTGAATATTGAAAGGAGCCCAAAAAAATGGAAAAAAAATCGTAACGGGTCGAGGAAACTATGTTGTTAAAATTATGGAATGGGGATTATTAAAGAGGATTATTTTCTGTCATATGTACATAATATTTATAAAATATTAGGAAATTATTTCAAAATTAAGTGTTGATTAATAAACGGATATTAAAAAAATTAGTACAAAAATTTAAGTTCGATTACGATATTATGTTACTTTAATTCTAAAATTGGGATTATTAATTTTTAAATTGAAATTACGTATATATTATGCAAGCCGGATTAGGAAATTACTTTTAGTACGTGCGGATTATTAAATGGAGATTAAATAAATTTATTAAAGGGGAAATAATTCAATATGATATGTAATTGTCCAATTATAATTATACAATTTTTTCATCATGAGATTTTCGAGAAAATAATTAATGAGTGAAGAGTTGAATATTGAAAGGAGCCCAAAAAAAATGGAAAAAAAAATCGTAACGGGTCGAGGAAACTATGTTGTTAAAATTATGGAATGGGGATTATTAAAGAGGATTATTTTCAGCCATATGTACATAATATTTATAAAATATTAGGAAATTATTTCAAAATTAAGTGTTGATTAATAAACGGATATTACAAAAATTAGTACAAAAATTTAAGTTCGATTACGATATTATGTTACTTTAATTCTGAAATTGGGATTATTAATTTTTAAATTGAAATTACGTATATATTATGCAAGCCGGATTAGGAAATTATTTTTAGTACGTGCGGATTATTAAACGGAGATTAAATAAATTTATTAAAGGGGAAATAATGAAATATGAAATTTAATTGTCCAATTTTAATTATTATATTTTTTAAACGGGATTTTAAAAAACGAGGCGCGGTACTGGGGCGCGCGCGACGGGTGACGGGAGCACGCGCCCGACGGGAGACCGGTGCCGGGAGCATGCCCGCCCGACGGGAGACGGGTGACAGGATCGCACGCCCGACGGGAGACAGGTGCCGGGAGCACGCACTCGACGGGAGCCGGGTGACGGGAGCGCGCGCCCGACGGGAGGCAGGTGACGGGAGCATGCGCGCCCGACGGGAGACGGCTGACGGAAGCTGCCGAGTTTTCTCGGCAGCGGGGGCGGGCGTGCTCGGCAGCTGCCGAGTTTTCTCGACAGCTGCCGAGCACGCCCGTCCCCGCTGCCGAGAAAACTCGACCAGACAGGGCTACACGTGATTTTTTCAAGGCTACACGTGATTTTTTCCAAAATTCATGTGTAGCCCTATAATTATAGGGCTACACGTGAAATTCACGTGTAGCCCTTAAATTATAGGGTTACACGTGAATTTTGAAAAAAACACGTGTTGCCCCGTCTGGTCGAGTTTTCTCGGCAAAGGGGGACGGGCGTGCTCGGCAGCTGTCGAGAAAACTCGGCAGCTGCCGAGCACGCCCGCCCCCGTTGCCGAGAAAACCTCGGTAGCTGCCGAGCACGCCCGTCCCCGCTACCGAGAAAACTCGGCAGCTCCCGTCGGGCGCGCATGCTCCCGTCACCTGCCTCCCGTCGGCAGACAACTGGGATTTTTGCTCCCGTCGCCGGGAACGCGCAATGACCTTTTTTTTCGATTCGTTTTCTATCCAAATCTCGTTTTTTTTCATCATACTTTATCATCGGGTTTTCGCCAATGAGATCGTGGGTCCCGGTCAAAGTCAACCCTTTCACCTAATTACCAAAGTACCCCTAAATCTTAAAACACTTAAATTATTGGGAAAAAAATTCCCATTTTTTTACAGTATTTTTACTGAATTATTCCCTAAAATTACAGTGTCAATCTTGAATTATTAATTATAATTACACGTGATTAAACATGCATATTTTCGATTAAACGTGATTATTTTCGATTATGGCCATTTAACTCTTTCAAACATCAATTCAAGCACATATTCAAACAAATTAACCCTATCAAATTCAAATTTAAACTCAATTAATCATTCCAAACATGAATTCAAGCATATATGAAAAGAAATTACACCTAATCCCCAAATAATTTAGGGTTCAATTGGAATTCAAATCTACGTTTAACCCTCCGTTTCTTCAACTAATACTCAACAAATTCGAAGTATTAAGACATATTTCCAACAAATTCAACAAAATTTCAACAAATTCTCAACAAATTTCACCAAATTCGAAACTTAATGTTAAGAATTTTCTGAAAAAACGAGGGATAAATCACTAACCTCTCCTTCTTCGTTTGACATCTTCGTCTTACACGTGAATTTTCACCAAAAAATCGAAGCTTTACACGTGAATTTGAGCTCAATTTTTGAGCTCAAAAATGGGGGAAAAACTGGTGTCTTGCAGCGGCTGTTCGTGTGTTTGGAAAGGAAGAGAAAGTGAGAGAAAGGGTTTGGGGGTGGGGTAGGTTAGGTGAGAGAAATTCCACTTTTGTTGACTCATTAAACATTCTTTGACTAATTATTATTGGGTAATAATTGCAAAATTCAAAGTCAATCAAAAATGGTGGTATTTTTGGCCATACTTTTAAATTTGATGGTATAAACTATCTCACTTTTATTTTTGATGGTAAAAAAACACCTATTTTATTTTTGGTGTTATTTTGGATCATATTTTATAGTAATTGTGGTAATTTTGGTTGTTATTCCTTATATATATATATATATATATATATATAAGGATATATTGGTATTAAATAGATATTATTGAATGACGTTTGCCTACTTTTCGGACATAGGCTGCTAAAATTATTCCAACCATAGGTCGCTAAAGTTTTTTGTATGAGACAAAATTATTGAACTTTTGAAATATTAATATTTCAATTTAGCAAGTACTAAGCTAATAAAATTAGAAGAGCTTGTTGAAATAAAATCCGAATATTAGTTTTGATCTTTTTTTTTTTTAGCAATTCAAAAGAATATATATATATATATATATATATATATATAAATTGAATCATTTTTTTTCTCATATTTTTATTCTGGTGTTTCGTTTAAATAATGGGAAAAGTTCTAAATATACCCAAAATAATATAATAATAACCATTTATTACCCAACTCACTATAACAATACACATAAATACCCAAAATCAAGTTAACTCACTATAACAACTCCACATGAGCAATCATTGGGAAATACTTTCACCACTTCAATTTTGTTATTTCCAAACTAATTTTCTTAAAATAAAATCAAAATATTTCAATTCATATATTTATCGGATCCATCTACGAAAATGGTATCAGAACCCATGATTTATTGAAGAAATAATTAAATTATATGTATAATATTGATTTTTCCATATGCCTAATGGAGGAGAAAATCAAGTAAAAATGTATTCGAATTTTGCGATAACAAGTACAACACAATATTGGAGCCGACACATCCTTAGTGGATGATCCTTAAGACATATATCATCGACTTCAGAAATATGAAGAAGTTGATGAATGGATGGCTTCCTTGAAGGTGGCCTTATCGACGCTAGACATCGAAAGAGAAAATTTCATCAAACTGATTGAAAACAATTTGGAAGGTCTAGCAAAAAGGGCATGGGAGATAACCAATTCCCAGGTCAAAGAAGAGATCATGGTCGGAGATAATATCTATGATATTATCGAAAGGTTCGGACAATTGCTGAAAATCTATTTCATCGGAGATGAATATTTTGACCTAAGCAAGAAAGAAAAAAGTCAATAATATACACACGCTTTGTATGTTCTTGAATTAAAAAGTATATGTGCGGCGGACGAGTATATCTACTGGTTCCACAAGTTCAGGTGCATCACTTACAAACCAGTAATGGAGGCCATGGGATTTATTAAAACAATTAATCCCTCTCCCACTTAGTTATTTAACATGAGGGATTTTAACATGCATATCATACAAAACACATACAAGCATGCTTGATAAAACACATATAAAGCAATAAATATGAAAAACATAATTTCCAACTATTATTGCCTCGTTTTATCGCTGTGTTCTTGAATGTTTGCGGTCAAACGGGGATCGACCTGCCCGGTCAGATCGCGGGGTACGGGGCAGCGCCCCGTTAGAAAAAATCGTCGAAAAATCATCGCCTAGCACGGTCTGACCGTGCCCCTCAGCACGGTCGTGCTCGATCTGAAACACGCCGCACGGTTGACCGTGCTCCATAGCACGGTCGTGCCCTGTCCTTCAGTGGCGATCCTCAGTTGGCACGGTCTTACCGTATCCTCCAGCACGGTCGTGCCCGACCTTCAAACACGCCGCACGGTCGTGCCCTGTCGTTCAGTCGTAATTTTCCACCGGCACGGTCTGACCGTGCTGCATAGCACGGTCGTGCCCGATTGTATGATTCTAACCTTGTATCTATTACATTCATCGATCCTATACCCCACGAAGGAGTTTACATATAATCTAGATCGAACAGAAAATAAAACCTAACACGACAAACCGCCGTGATTTTACTATTACAATCATACATTCAAAAAACAACCTCGACATATCCGAGGGTTTAATTCATACATAAACATACATTCAGACCATAATAGTTGGATTTAAGGTTCCTGCAGAAAATCATAATTTTTTGCACATCCTACTATTATCCGATCTAAAACACACATGCTTCAAGATACGATTCATAATAGAATTAACCGATTCAATCGAATAGAGTCAGAAAACCACGGCTCTGATACCAATTGTAGGAACCGCCGGATCGCCGACCCTATTCGATTATCCGAATCGGGGTCCATGCAAATATGATTAACGCGCAGCGGAAAACGAATCATACCTTTTGCACCAAAATTAGTTCTAAGATCAGAACCGTAGATGGAGGAATCGATGAAGCCTGGACCTCACGATCTTCTGCTGTATTCCTCGCCTTATCTCGAACGTTGTGTGGGCAACGAGCTATCGAGACTCTCAGCCGTCTACTACTAATACGTATCTCAGATTTTTATGTCTGTGTATCTGTATTTCTGTATATCGAAAACGGCTGACTTGAGGCTTATTTATAGGCTACAACAGGGACCTTGAGGAGAATTAGGAATCGGTCTCCTGATAGGCTTAGGAGTCCTTAATTCGATCTGAATATACTTCTTAAGTCTATCAATAATATCTTAATCCACTAAAAAGATATTATTGAACTACCGTCCCTTATCCATATTAGATATGGCTCCTATTTATTATGTGCACGTTTATCTCCCCGTGTTTAAGATATCGAATGTCCATTAATTAAATGAATTACTGACAATTCAATTAATTAATATTTAATCCAAGAGTAGTACCACTCAACTTTATTATCATGCCGGAATAAATCCACCTGCAGGGTTTACATGATAATCCTTATGAGTTCCTCAAGGGGACATCATCATCCTAAATAATTAGGACACGGTTTCATTATATAATCAACAGTACACCATATAAACAACACTGTATCCCAATTTACCGAGCTTATTGATTTAATAAATAAATCTCACCCATTGGTAAATTAAAGAAACATATATCGAGTATACATGCCCGTTATCATACAATGATTAAGAGGACGCACATCCATAATAACAGAGGTCTTGTTTTATTTATGTAGTCAGTACAAATAAAACAACCTCAATTGGTCCTGCTCAATACATACAAAATGTATTAGTGTAATTTTATAATTAAGACAGATTAATACCAAATTACACTACAACCATTCCGATAATTTGTCCCAAATTATCTCGGCTGTGAGCTACCATTTATAATCTATAAGGAACTGATAACATGATCTTCTGTGTGGCACCACACACCATGTTATCTACAATATAAATTAATTGGACAATTGTAATAACATATATAACAAATATATAAAATGCAAACTTTTGACCATAAAAGATTCTCATATCATAAATAGACGTTTACACAAAAACTAGGCTTATAGTATACATCCTAACAATCTCCCACTTATACTAAAAGACTATGCTGTCATATACGCTGCCATGCATCTGATTCCCATTGAAGGAACTGCCAGATCGCCGACCCTATTCGATTATCCGAATCGGGATCCATGCAAATATGATTAACGTGCAGCGGAAAAACGAATCATACCTTTTGCACCGAAATTAGTTCTAAGATCAGAACTGTAGATCAATGAATCGATGAAGCCTGGACCTCACGATCTTCTGCTGTATTCCTCGCCTTACCTCGAACGTTATGTGGGCAACGAGCTATCGAGATCTTCAGCCGTCTTCTACTAATACGTATCTCAGATTTTTTATGTCTGTGTATGTGTATTTCTGTGTATCTGTAGAAAACGGCTGACTTGAGGCTTATTTATAGGCTACAACAGGGACCTTGAGGAGGATTAGGAATCGGTCTCCTGATAGGCTTAGAAGTCCTAAATTCAATCTGAATATACTTCTTAAGCCTATCAATAATATCTTAATCCACTAAAAAGATATTATTGAACTACCGTCCCTTATCCATATTAGATATGGCTCATATTTATTATGTGTGTGTTTATCTCCCCATGTTTAAGATATCGAATGTCCATTAATTAAATGAATTACTGACAATTCAATTAATTAATATTTAATCCAAGAGTAGTACCACTCAACTTTATTATCATGCCGGAATAAATCCACCTGTAGGGTTTACATGATAGTCCTTATGAGTTCCTCAAGGGGACATCATCATCCTAAATAATTAGGACACGGTTTCATTATATAATCAACAGCACACCATATAAACAACACTGTATCCCAATTTACCGAGCTTATTGATTTAATAAATAAATCTCACTCATTGGTAAATTAAAGAAACATATATCGAGTATACATGCCCGTTATCATACAATGATTAAGAGGACGCACATCCATAATAACAGAGGTCTTGTTTTATTTATGTAGTCAGTACAAAATAAAACAACCTCAATTGGTCCTGCTCAATACATACAAAATGTACTAGTGTAATTTTATAATCAAGACAGATTAACACCAAATTACACTACAACCATTCCGATAATTTGTCCAAAATTATCTCGGCTGTGAGCTACCATTTATAATCTATAAGGAACTGATAACATGATCTTCTGTGTGGCACCACACACCATGTTATCTACAATATAAATTAATTGGACAATTGTAATAACACATATAACAAATATATAAAATGCAAACATTTGACCACAAAAGATTCTCATATCATAAATAGATGTTTACACAAAAGCTAGGCTTATAGTATACATCCCAACACCCATCCCATCAACATGCTCATCGAAGGCTTTCGCCGGAAGGGCCTTTGTGAAAGGATCTGCTAGGTTATCGGCTGATGCAATCTTGGCGACAACAACTTCTCCTCGCTTTACGATATCTCGTATCAGGTGGTACTTGCGCTCAATGTGTTTACTTGCCTTATGGGCTCGTGGTTCCTTCGAGTTTGCTACTGCACCACTGTTATCACAATAGATTGTGATAGCTTTGGGCAAACCAGGAATCACTTCTAAGTCCATCAAGAAGTTTCTGAGCCATACAGCTTCTTTGGCTGCCTCAGAGGCCGCCACATATTCAGCTTCCATGGTGGAGTCCGAAACGCATTTCTGCTTCACACTTCTCCACACTATGGCTCCATCTCCCAAGGTAAACACATACCCCGAGGTTGATTTACTGTTGTCCCTGTCTGACTGGAAATCCGAATCCGTGTAACCCACAGGTAATAAATCATTTGCCTGGTAAACTAGCATATAATCTCTAGTCCTTTTCAGGTACTTTAGAATATGCTTTACGACAGTCCAATGACCTTGTCCTGGGTTACTTTGATATCTACTAACTATGCCTACGGCAAAGCAGATATCCGGTCTCGTACATAGCATCGCATACATCAAGCTTCCTACAGCCGAAGCATAAGGAACTGCTTTCATCTCCTCTATCTCCTTTGGTGTCTTAGGACACATTTCCTTAGATAAAGGCACTCCATGTCTAAAAGGTAGAAAACCTTTCTTGGAGTTTTGCATGCTAAAACGAGCTAGGATAGTGTCAATGTATGAAGCTTGAGATAAGCATAACATCATTTTCTTGCGATCCCTTATAACTTTGATCCCAAGAATATGTCCAGCTTCTCCTAAGTCCTTCATAGCAAACTGCTTGGACAGCCATACCCTTACGTCTGACAACACCTTGACATTGTTTCCAATTAACAAGATGTCATCTACGTATAGTACAAGAAATACCACCACGTTTCCGTCACTCTTCTTATATACACAAGATTCATCCGGACATTGAATGAATCCATAAGACTGGATTACTTCATCAAAACGGATGTTCCAAGATCTCGAAGTTTGTTTCAGTCCATAAATGGACCGATTAAGCTTACACACAAGATGCTCTTTGTCTTTCTCAATGATTCTCTCGGGTTGCTTCATATAGATGTTTTCTTCAAGACTTCCATTAAGGAAAGCTGTCTTGACATCCATCTACCAAACCTCATAATCCATATGAGCAGCAATAGACAAAAGAATTCGGATAGACTTCAGCATGGCTACCGGCGAAAAGGTTTCCTCATAATCGATCCCTTCTTTTTGAGTATACCCTTTCCCAACAAGCCTTGCTTTAAAGGTCTCTACCTTTCCGTCTGATCCTCTTTTCCTTTTGTAGACCCATTTACATCCAATGGCTCTTACACCATTTGGTGGTTCTACAAGCTCCCAAACTTGATTAGAATCCATAGATTCTATCTCAGAGAGCATTGCTTTTTGCCAAGATATCGCATCTTTATCTTGGAGTGCTTCGTCATAAGTCCAGGGATCTATTTCATGTTGTCCAAGGACCAAGTCTGAAGACTCTCCCAAAAACATGAATCTATCAGGTTGTCTAACAACCCTCCCACTACGACGAGGCACTATCGGTATTTGTGTATCATTAGTGACACGCGGTGCAGTCACTTGTGGTATCTCATCTTGTACCGTCGGTACATCCGAATTATCCCCTCTCATTTCCTCAAGAACAATTTTACTCATGGGCTTGTGGTTCATTACATAGTCCTCTTCTAAAAATCGGGCATTCGTGCTAACAATGACCTTCTGATCTTTAGGACTATAAAATAAACCACCTTTCGTTCCTCTAGGATAGCCCACAAACAAGTGTACTTCCGTACGAGATTCTAACTTATCAGCATCTCCCTTTAGCACATGTGCTGGACTACCCCAAATCCGAATGTGTTTCAGACTAGGCTTGCGCCCAGTCCACAATTCTGTGGGAGTAGAGGGTACTGATTTAGAAGGTACCAAGTTTAGAATGTACGTCGCTGTTTCCAGAGCATACCCCCAAAACGAATTTGGTAATTATGAATAACTCATCATCGATCTAACCATTTCCATAAGAGTCATATTCCTTCGTTCTGCCACACCATTCTGTTGGGGTGTACCCGGTGCAGACAATTGGGATTGAATCCCAACCTCTGATAAGTAACTCCTAAACTCTCCTAAGAGGTACTCACCACCACGATCAGATCGTAGTATCTTGATACTTTTACCATGACGTTTCTCCACATCAGCCTTGTATTCTTTGAACTTGTCAAAACATTCAGACTTGCGGTGCATCAAGTAAATATATCCATATCTCGAATAATCGTCTATAAAAGAGACAAAATATTCGAAACCACCTCTTGCCTGAATAGTCATAGGGCCACATAAATCAGAATGAATCAATTTCAACACTTTTTTGGCTCTATACCCCTTTGCCTTAAAAGGCCTTTTGGTCATTTTTCCTTCCAAGCAGGACTCGCAGGTTGGATAGTTTTCCACTTCCAAGGAACCCAAAGGTCCATCGGCTATCAACCTTTGAATCCTCCTTAAGTTAATATGACCCAACCTTAGATGCCAAAGATATGTTTGATTCATTTTCGAAGGTTCTTTTCTCTTATTAGATTTAGAAGATGTGCTATTAATTTCCATTTGTTGCATCGTAGGAGTTATAGGATTAAGAATATATAAATTGTCAACCAACATACCAGAACAGATAATAACTCTATTCTTCTTAACGACAACATTGTTATCAAAAGAAACAGAATATCCATCCTTAAAAAGTTTAGAAACTGAAATCAAATTCTTTCTAAAACAAGGTACGTAAAGATAATTTCTCAAAATCAAAGTCTTATTCCTATGAAAAGATAAATAAAAATCTCCCACTGCAACGGCCGCCACTTTCGCAGCGGTGCCCATGTATATGATAATCTCCCCATCACTTAGTCGTTTAGTTTCCTGGAACCCCTGCAATGAATTGCAGACATGATCAGTGGCTCCCGTATCTACACACCAGGTACCGGTAGATAACACCGCTAAACATGTTTCAACAACCAATAAAAAAGATGTACCTGAATTATTCTCTTTTTTACGGGGACAATCGGCTTTCCAATGTCCAGCCTGCTTGCAATGGAAGCACTTACCTTTTGGCTTTTTCACACCACCTTGTGGTTTAGCCACTTGAGGTCCGGCCGTCTTCTTTGCTGAAGAATTCTATTTCTTCTTCTTCTTCTTCTTTCCGCCTTGCGGTTTAGAAGCAGAAACATTTTCAGCAACGTAAGCCTGAGAATTTTGACGAAACAGTCCCTCTGCTGATTGGAGTTCTGTTAGAAGTTCCGCCAACGAATACAACCTCTTGTTCATGTTGTAGTTCAAACGGAACTGCTCAAAACTCTTAGGCAGCGTTTGTAGAACGATATCGACCTGGGTTTCCCCATCGATTTCAGCTCCAAGGACCTCCATCTCATTCAGATGAGCCATCATCTTGAGGACATGATCACTCACAGGTGTCCCCTCAGCCATGGTGGCAGTCATCAAGTTTCTCATTGCCTCCTGTCTGGCAGCCCGACTCTGGTGTCCGAAGAGTTCTTTGAGATTATGCATCATATCATAGGCAGTAGTCATGGCCTGATGCTGATATTGCAGCACATTTTGTTAGGATGTATACTATAAGCCTAGCTTTTGTGTAAACATCTATTTATGATATGAGAATCTTTTGTGGTCAAATGTTTACATTTTATATATTTGTTATATATGTTATTGTAATTGTCCAATTAATTTATATTGTAGATAACATGGTGTGTGGTGCCACACAGAAGATCATGTTATCAGTTCCTTATAGATTATAAATGGTAGCTCACAGCCGAGATAATTTTGGACAAATTATCGGAATGGTTGTAGTGTAATTTGGTGTTAATCTGTCTTGATTATAAAATTACACTAGTACATTTTGTATGTATTGAGCAGGACCAATTGAGGTTGTTTTATTTTGTACTGACTACATAAATAAAACAAGACCTCTGTTATTATGGATGTGTGTCCTCTTAATCATTGTATGATAACGGGCATGTATACTCGATATATGTTTTCTTTAATTTACCAATGGGTGAGATTTATTTATTAAATCAATAAGCTCGGTAAATTGGGATACAGTGTTGTTTATATGGTGTGCTGTTGATTATATAATGAAACCGTGTCCTAATTATTTAGGATGATGATATCCCCTTGAGGAACTCATAAGGATTATCATGTAAACCCTGCAGGTGGATTTATTCCGGCATGATAATAAAGTTGAGTGGTACTACTCTTGGATTAAATATTAATTAATTGAATTGTCAGTAATTCATTTAATTAATGGACATTCGATATCTTAAACGCGGGGAGATAAACGCGCACATAATAAATAGGAGCCATATCTAATATGGATAAGGGACGGTAGTTCAATAATATCTTTTTAGTGGATTAAGATATTATTTGATAGACTTAAGAAGTATATTCAGATCGAATTAAGGACTTCTAAGCCTATCAGGAGACCGATTCCTAATCCTCCTCAAGGTCCCTGTTGTAGCCTATAAATAAGCCTCAAGTCAACCGTTTTTAGTGTGATATACACATAAAAATCTGATATACGATTTAGAGAAGAACGGTTGAGAGTCTCGATAGCTCGTTGCCCACACAACGTTCAAGATAAGGCGAGGAATACAGCAGAAGATCGTGAGGTTCAGGCTTTATCGATTCCTCGATCTACAGTTCTGACCTTAAAACTAATTTTGGTGCAAAAGGTATGATTCGTTTTCCGCTGCGCGTTAATCATATTTGCATGGACCCCGATTCGGATAATCGAATAGGGTCGGCGATCCGGCGATTCCTACACATTTGACATGGAAGCCAAAATGTAACACCGCGCCATCTCATCTGCCTTAACCCACTTCCTATAAAGCATTTTCTCCTCTTCAGTAGAGTTTTCATCAGGCATGTCAGGACAGTGCTCAGTGAGTACAAACTTGTACTCTTCAGCAGTCAGGACAATATCCAGGTTTCGTTTCCAATCAATATAATTAGGACCAATAAGTTTGTTTTCTTTAAGTATAACAGCAAGAGGATTGAAAGCCATAATGAAAAATCCTGAGAATCACATAAATAAACACATAGGTCAAATAATTTGAATTGACAAATCATATTGTTCCCTCAAACAACACAATCTTAATTCACTAACACCTCAATACACCGTGAACTTCGTATGCCACGATAGTGTGGACGTATACTAATTCAAACATTTGTTAGAGGAGGTTTTACCCATTAATTTTATTATCTTGTCAACTTAACTTTATGACAAATAAAATTAATAGTTGGTTATCGCTTTGGCCATACAAATAACAGTAGTGACTCCGATGGGGAGGATACTTATCAAATGCATCTAAGTGTACACCATTACTTGATACTAAGTCCATTATCTAGGATTATGCCTCTTCAGATGGAGAAGATGACACGCTCCTAAACAACTTTCTATAATCATCCATAAAGGAAGTTTGATCTAGTGATCCGCAAATGAACTCATCCGATATGGAGGAAGGCACTTAAAGCCAACGCGCAAGTTCAGGTGCATCACTTACAAACCAGTAATGGAGGCCATGAGATTTATTAAAACAATTAATCCCTCTCCCACTTAGTTATTTAACATGAGGGATTTTAACATGCATATCATATAAAACACATACAAGCATGCTTGATAAAACACATATAAAGCAATAAATATGAAAAACATAATTTCCAACTATTATGGCCTCGTTTTATCGCTGTGTTCTTGAATGTTTGCAGTCAAACGGGGATCGACCTGCCCGGTCAGATCGCGGGGTGCGGGGCAGCGCCCCGTTAGAAAAAATCGTCGGAAAATCATCGCCTAGCACGGTCTGACCGTGCCCCTCAGCACGGTCGTGCTCGATCTGAAACACGCCGCACGGTTGACCGTGCTCCATAGCACGGTCGTGCCCTGTCCTTCAGTGGCGATCCTCAGCTGGCACGGTCTTACCGTACCCTCCAGCACGGTCGTGCCCGATCTTCAAACACGCCGCACGGTTGACCGTGCTCCATAGCACGGTCGTGCCCTGTCGTTCAGTAGCAATTTTCCACCGGCACGGTCTGAACGTGCTGCATAGCACGGTCGTGCCCGATTGTACGATTCTAACCTTGTATCTATTACATTCATCGATCCTATACCCCATGAAGGAGTTTACATATAATCTAGATCGAACAGAAAATAAAACCTAACACGACAAACCGCCGTGATTTTACTATTACAATCATACATTCAAAAAACAACCTCGACATGTCCGAGGGTTTAATTCATACATAAACATACATTCAGACCATAATAGTTGGATTTAAGGTTCCTGCAGAAAATCATAATTTTTTGCACATCCTACTATTATCCGATCTAAAACACACATGCTTCAAGATACGATTCATAATAGAATTAACCGATTCAATCGAATAGAGTCAGAAAACCACAGCTCTGATACCAATTGTAGGAACCGCCGGATCGCCGACCCTATTCGATTATTCGAATCGGGGTCCATGCAAATATGATTAACGCGCAGCGGAAAACGAATCATACCTTTTGCACCGAAATTAGTTCTAAGATCAGAACCGTAGATGGAGGAATCGATGAAGCCTGGACCTCACGATCTTCTGCTGTATTCCTCGCCTTATCTCGAACGTTGTGTGGGCAACGAGCTATCGAGACTCTCAGCCGTCTACTACTAATACGTATCTCAGATTTTTATGTCTGTGTATCTGTATTTCTGTATATCGAAAACGGCTGACTTGAGGCTTATTTATAGGCTACAACAGGGACCTTGAGGAGAATTAGGAATCGGTCTCCTGATAGGCTTAAGAGTCCTTAATTCGATCTGAATATACTTCTTAAGCCTATCAATAATATCTTAATCCACTAAAAAGATATTATTGAACTACCGTCCCTTATCCATATTAGATATGGCTCCTATTTATTATGTGCACGTTTATCTCCCCGTGTTTAAGATATCGAATGTCCATTAATTAAATGAATTACTGACAATTCAATTAATTAATATTTAATCCAAGAGTAGTACCACTCAACTTTATTATCATGCCGGAATAAATCCACCTGCAGGGTTTACATGATAATCCTTATGAGTTCCTCAAGGGGACATCATCATCCTAAATAATTAGGACACGGTTTCATTATATAATCAACAACACACCATATAAACAATACTGTATCCCAATTTACCGAGCTTATTGATTTAATAAATAAATCTCACCCATTGGTAAATTAAAGAAACATATATCGAGTATACATGCCCGTTATCATACAATGATTAAGAGGACGCACATCCATAATAACAGAGGTCTTGTTTTATTTATGTAGTCAGTACAAATAAAACAACCTCAATTGGTCCTGCTCAATACATACAAAATGTACTAGTGTAATTTTATAATTAAGACAGATTAATACCAAATTACACTACAACCATTCCGATAATTTGTCCAAAATTATCTCGGCTGTGAGCTACCATTTATAATCTATAAGGAACTGATAACATGATCTTCTGTGTGGCATCACACACCATGTTATCTACAATATAAATTAATTGGACAATTGCAATAACATATATAACAAATATATAAAATGCAAACATTTGACCATAAAAGATTCTCATATCATAAATAGATGTTTACACAAAAGCTAGGCTTATAGTATACATCCTAACAGTACCTCCAGGACAAACAGATACAATTGCAAGAAGGATGTCTTTCTTCAAAGACAGTCAGAGACAGTGGTGTCAACAAGCGACACTGCAGAAGAACAAGAAGCGACTAAGAGGTTCGATTAAAAGAACCCCTCTTTGTTGTGAAAACAATAATTTTCCAAGTATTATTGGAGAACTAACCCGAGATAGACATGGTAAAAGAAAAAACACTTCGGAAGTGTGTTTCATGCCAAGTCTGTGGATCACAGAGAAGGTCTTCCAATTAAGAAAGATCATGGTGGTCCAAATTAAAGGCCAGAACCTACAAGTCTGGTCAGAAATTTGATCATTCTAGGTTTTTTTCACAAGAATCTAGATCCACAGGGAAGTCAATAGGGAGAACACCAACGAGAAGAACTTTCAAACGAGCTCACACTTGTACAAATGAAAGTTTCAAAGATTACAACTGCTGGACATACAGTGCGAAAGGTTATATTTTGCCAACCTACAGAAATAAGGTGAATTATGCTAGTTTCGACCGACAGCCGATATCATATGGTTTTCTACGGTGACTTGGTGTCAGTTTACCAGTTCAAGGATATCTCTTCAGATGAGAGCATCAATGAAGAAGAGTTCGAGTCAAATTCAGATGAATCTTATGGATCATCTACAAATCAGACAAGTAGCTGCGGGAAACAGAAAGATAGACTCCAAACATCGGAAAGTCTATTAGGATTCTTTTCATTAATGACCTTCTCAAACAAGATGATGGAAAGAATCATGAGACAAAATTCATCCTTAAGTCCTTACAACGACTTCACGATTGGAGGTATTAATCGGCTCTGTAATCAGATAGGGCTCAGACAACACGAGTACAACATCATCTATCGGGTAAACTCAGGTGATTTTTTGATTCTAATGAAATTAATCGGTAATAGAGTTGATATGCAACTTATTCCAAAAGAAGAAATTCTTGAGAAATTGAGTTGTATCAAAGAAGAAGTATCAGTAACTATGAAATGGATTTATATTAGAACCATTGAAGTGGTGATCAAAGCTAACTTCAAATAAGGTATTGATTCAGAAATTCATTTGCCTATTATAGATAGGCGAATCAATAACTTAAGAGATAGTTGTCTTGGTACAATGGTAGGTAATATGTATACTAGCAAACTAATGTTTGACATTCATCCTAGGATTGCATACAATCCAGTTGATCAAAATTTCAATAGAGTCTTAACCGTTCATCAAGATTTTAAAAGAATCGATTTAATGAAAGAGGATAATAGACTATATTCTATCACGTATAAAATTGCATATGCACTTTCCAATACGCATCATTCTGATTTGTTCCTTAGGAAAGAATATATTGAAATTCCTAAAATTTTCAAGGAAATTTGCAAAAGTTATGACATCAGACCCAATCCAGATACCTAGGATGGGGGTATTAATTTATTAATTAAAGATCATCTGATTTTAAATAAATCAATGAGATTAGTAACAAGATGTTCTTTTCCAAAGATAGGATTTTAAGCCTAAAAGAAAAAGAACCAATTGAGGATTTCAATCCACAAAAAAGTAGGGTGAAAAATATTGAAATTGAAAAAAATCGTTATATTTGATATATCTAAAACCATTAATCTTTTTTCATGTGATGAGATATATAATTTACAACAATCGAGTGATGGTAGATACGAATGCATGTTAGAGATAACAGATTATGAAGTATCTGTCACAGGTATTGCAGGAAAAACCAAAGGGGTTATAACCCTAGGTCAAAGTTGTCTTGAGGATCACAAACCTTGGGGAAGGAAAGGAAAATGGATGGAGTTCAGTTTGCATGAACACATGGTGGAATAACGAGCCCATTTTCCATATACATATTCGTTGAAATTATGTATCATCAATATAAGATAGAATATTTTGCTGCTTATATTGATTCAAGTTCAGGTATTTGCACAACAAAACCAGAAGTGTTCCCCAATGAAACTGTGAAAACTCTACCTCTTATTGCAGGAAGGGATTTTTTCCAAAAAATCTTATTACTCAATAAGGGTATTCGAGAATTATGAATAATGATAGGAGGCGCATTTGGTACACCTTGGTATAAGGTAAAAATTCCATCGATCTATATTCATGATACAAGTGCTAATATTTTGTTGGGTATAATTTTATCCAGACATTTGTAAAATATGAGTTAGATAACCACAAGAACCTGTTAATCTTTACTACTAGCTGTGGTGCAAAGCCAAACTAAACAAAATAGGTATTCACCTTCTAAGTTTGCTCTTCAGTGCGGCACAAAGCCGCTGATGCCGAGTCGGCTCCTTAGACTTCGTTCTTCAAGGAGACCCATGTGTATTTCCTCTGTTTTGTGCTCTTGAACTCTTGATTCCTCTCTAATATGACACGTTACCTCCCAATTATATGATCAAGGGGATCAGTCAGCTAGAGAGCGGATTTGAAACTGGTCGGTTACTTTCCCCATACACCGGTTAGTTGTAGGGACAGAGCGGACAGATTGAATCAGAGAGCTAGCAAAATGGAAAGCATACTGGAAGAAAGCGAATAGATAATAATTCCACCCTACGATATTATCCTATCACTATAAAGAGTTAAATGCCTGTTAAAAAGGGGAGGAACTTTTCTGTTTTATTTTTTTCTTCTTAGTGGTATAAGCAAATAACGGCTCATGCTTTTTTGAAAGAGTTTTTATTAGGATAATGTCCATTATTTTTCGCAGGAAACGTAGTGATAATGATGCCAAGTTAACTCATCCTAAAATGTAGGATAAGAGGATATTTGGTAAAACTCCTTTGTCTTACATGCAACAGGGTATCAAAGATGCACCAGAAGAAGCTATTATGTTTCTGAAAAGTATTATACAAGAAGGACCACCTCCAATTGACATTGATAAGGAAAGTTTACTTTCCCTTGAAAATGTTAAGAGGTTAATCCAGAGGATCTTCAATGAAGATCCTTTAGCCTGGTGGAACAGAAATCAAATCGAAGCAACATTGAAAGTACAGGAATAATTTTGAGTTGGTTCAATACAAACCAATTCAGATGAATATGGTCGATAAGAAAGATATACAATAAATTATCAAAGAGCATATCAATCTGAATTTGATCGAAGCTGACATCTCCTCTTACAGTAGCCCTGAATTTTTGGTAAGAAACCACAGTGAAATTAAGAGAGGTAAGACAATGTTAGTAATTAACTATCAAGGTATTAATAAAATACTAGAGTTTGATGGCTATTATATTCCTAGTCGAGAACACTTAATTGATTGTATTAAAGGATCAAAGGTGTTTTCAAACTTTGATTGTAAATCTGGATTTTACCAGCTTAAGATGGAAAAAGATTCTAAAAAATACACAGTCTTTTTTACACCACAAGGTCAGTATATTTTGAATGTACTTCCTATGAGACTTACTAATGCACCCTAGATATACCAACGAAAGATGGATAATCTTTTCAAAAATGAGTTTATGTTTGTTTAGATAGACGACATTTTGATAGCATCTAAAAATATGAAAGAGCATTTAAAGCATCTTAAAATATTTTCTAAAGCTTGTCATAAAGAGGGATTAGTGCTATTGAAAAAAAGATAATAATCACTGTCAATGGGATCGAGTTTCTCGGTGTTATTATTGATCATACAGGTATGGAACTTCAGGAGCACATTGGTGGAGAAAATTCATAATTTCCTAGATGTTCTAAGAGATAAGAAGCATCTCCAAAGCTTCTTAGGAATTATTAATTTTGCAGGTTCTTTCATTAAAAACTTGGTAAAATATCACAAGAATTTTCGTCTATTATTACAAAAGGATGAAAAGACTAAGTGGAAACGAGAAGACATCCATTCCCAACATGTCCGAGAGTTAAAATAAGTTTACATTAATCTGCCTAAACTCGCGATCCCTCAAGATGAGGATCAGTTAGTCATCTACACAAACGCTAATGATTTTCGATGGGCAACATTGCTCATGAGGAAAACATCTACTGGTGAAGAACCATGTAAATATGTCAGGTCAAAATTTGGCACATCAACGAGGAGTTCTTTGCGGTTTGGAAGACCTTTAAAAATGACCGGTGTTTTTACTTGCAAAAGAATTTATTTTGAAAATAGATAATATAAATGTTAAAGTCTTTCTAAAAAATAAACTTGAATCTAAAATAGAAAAAGACTCGTATTATCAGATGACAAGTTGAGTGTCAATATTATTTATTTGATATTATTATTATGAAGTCTCATGAGAATGTTCTTGCAGATTTCCTGACAAGAGATGGATATCGTTGAAGCGGATTCCATCATGATGCGAACAAGATACCTCAGGAAAAATCTTGAAGAACTGGACAAGGTATTCGGCTTGCTAAGAACTCATGCCAAAACGGTTTTCTATGTTCAGAAGGCTAACTTGGATGTTGTCCAAAAAGTCATACGAGCCGTAAAAATAGCACATGCCCATTTATGGGATGCGCTAGAGAAGCCTCTTCTCAAAACAAGTTTACCATCGGTGACCTAAAATAGATTCACGAGATAAGTTCATCATCGATGAATAAATCGGATATTTTTAAACCCAAAGTAGATCATCCTGTAGACAAGTGTTTTTCATCAGATTTTGGTGAAAAATCGGAAAATACCAATACGAGTAATCTATCGGACTCCGATAGAATCATTAATTTGGAATGTCAGGAAGTAATTCCCGACAAGTTAAGTCAACCTAACATCTCTAGAGTCAAAGAGGGAGAGGTTAACCTAAGGTCACAGACTGATCTGAAATAGGTTAACACTAACCAAGTTATTTCTCTATTTTAGGTTTACCAGAGAACATGTGAAAAGTTAGTTACGAGAAATGGGATCAATCCTGATAAAATTACCGTCGATTGGTCTGAAAAGTATCCATGACTTTAGATGCTCCAGGATGCAAACCCACAGGATGTTCGAGAGTGGTTTGATTTCGAAGCTATTGCTTTAGTCTTTACACCAAGCTTTCCGAAAATCTCAAAGTTACCAGATTAGATTGTTACTGCCGTGCATGATTCATAGTAAAATAATCCACACTTGGGTTGTGAAGATATGCGGGAACTCAAAACCATATCAGCTGCTCCAAAAATCATGGATAAAGGGTCTCACCCAACTTTTCAATTTATAAAGTTTTAGAGACCATACATGGTGACGTTCAACAAAACCAAAGCACTGTCATCAAACAGTCCCCTAATAGTCGCCCTCACTGAAGAGAAAATCTCAATCAGGCAATTATGAGAATTTTGGGTTTGTCTCACTAAGATAGACAAAGTGAAGTATCCAATCAAAATCTTTCAAAACTCAGTGAATGGATCATTCCTGTTGAACTTAATAACAGGAAACACAACCAGGTTTGCAGAAAAGCCTCTTTGAAAATAAGAGAAAGTTAATTTGGGAAAACAAGGTTCCGACAACGGAACATACTAAAAAAGGTATGTACTATAATACATATCGGTAGATGGGAAGAACATTTATGTTCTTACTGTCAAATATAGGAATAACCTTTATTCAGACAAGGTTTCAAAGTTAACTGCACAAGCCCGATCATCATCAGAAGAAGGGCCAGAAAAGAGTTTTTAGATAATAAAAACCTGAAATACGATAAAAGAAAGCGAGTCTAATTAGACTCAATAGTCTACAAGTATACATGTATTCTACAAAATTATAGTAGTGTAGAAATACCATGTAATAGGTTCAAAGGGATCAGATACGAACCTTATATAGGTTCTAAGGTATCTTTCTTGGTCATACAAGTACATGGCACTACCACCAAACACGAAGTAGTGAGATGGTTTGCCATCAAAATGACAAATCCATTACCACCAACAAGTGGATGACAAAACAAAGTTGATGACCCCGCCACCTAACAAAGATTCCACTTCCGACGCAAACGAACAAAAGGGACAGTGACAGTCCACTAAATCCAACAACCCTTGGTGGATGACTCACTTACCTAACGATAGATAGAGAAAAGATAAAAAGGAATACTCAACAAACGAGCTAAGTGGGAGTTAGTGGGAATCTTACTCACGAGGAAAAGACCCCACAAAATGGATGGCAGGCTGGCAAAGGCAACTGAAAATCCTCAACCTTGCCTATAAAAAGAGGCATTCTGCCTCAGAGAAGATCATTGAGTCTCACACCTCTCAAAACACACAACACATTTGAGAAATCTTCTCTCTATAAGTTTTAATGTTTAAGTTTTAGTTTTCAAGTTTCATGGGGGTTTTCCCTTTTCAAGTTTAAGCCATGAGAGGTTAAAACAAGTCTTCTCCTCTATTGGCGGAGAATCATATATTTCAATAGAGTTTAAGTTATTTCTTCAATAAAAAAGAGGGCATTTGCTTTCCTAACATTATGTCCAAAAGTTTATACTTATTCTGATAGAAACCAACAATGTGTCTCTCTGTGATCTCCTCAGGAAGGTAGGTGGCCGTTGAAGAAGAGGGTTGTGATCTGGATTCTCACAGTGAGATCAGAATGGAACCATCGACTGCGGGCGTGTGGTTGGATCGTCAATCCGTAAAAATCAGCTGAGATCGAAAGAGAATTAGAGATAAAAGTGATGTATGATTATTAGATATTTTATTTAAATACGGAAGTATGTTTGACTTGATATTCAAGCAATTATTGTTAATTAGGATCGAATAAATATATGATGTTTAAAAATCCTAAACAACGTATATAGGTTGGAAACTTCTCTCATACCTATAGTGGTTTGAGTTGTGCGACAGTGCCATGTACTTAGCAAATGATTATCTGGAATAAAAATGGTTAAAGAAAATTCTAATTTTTTGGAAATTAATAAATGTCGGGTAAAAAAATAATCTTTTAAAAATTAAGTAAAAATGGATATGTTATATGAAAGTGGGTATAAAAAGGTTGGCGCTATATTAAAATGGATAGTTTTGGACACTATCCTTTTAAATAATACGCATTGTGTAAGTAATATGATATCATACATGACATACACCTCTGAAATAAAAAAAAAATGGAAAAAGAAAAAGGGTGAGGTGAGCAAGAGAATGGATTAGCATAATGAATAATCACATGGTGCACCTCTCTCTCTCTCTCTCTTTATTAGGGAGATTAACAGTTTAGGTTTTAAATTGAATTCCCTCCACATTGGGAGTGGAATGGGACTACTTTTCTTCATAACCTGCAGTTAATAATGGTCTTTTGACTTTACACCTAATTTCATTATATAATTATATTTTGATTTTTTAATACAAAAACTTCATATATATATAAAACAATATGACATCTATAAGATGAAGTTTTATTGATTTCTAAAACATCCTCTATGGAATTTCATATGCGAAGAAGAAGACGACTACGATTGCATTTTAAAATGTGCAAATGAATGCCAGAAATTTATAGAGCATTCTCTTACAAAAAAAAAAAAAAATGTGTCTTATGAAACATAATTATTATTTTTTATCTGAAACAATTCCTTAGAAATAAAACATGAATTCAAAATAATTGATGAAGCCCACTGCAAGCCATGTTTATTGCTATATAGTGAAGTGATTAGGGAGAGGAATCTAGAGATTTTCAAGTGAGGCGTAATTGGTGTAATAAGTGACTTTATTAGTGGTGGAAGTATGGGAGTGTGGTATCTGACATATTTGAGCTTAAAGATGACAATTGATTGGATCTTAGTTGTGTTATATTCTCTTTTCAATTAATTAGTGGATTTACATAATATGCATGTATCTATTTTCCACACTTTTCGCACAACAATGTTCCAAGTCTTTAAATATTTCTTCTTACATTATCTAGTAGTAATATAATAGTATAAGAATAACAATGATGATTGTTTCCAAATGCAATAACATTTATGATGATAATAATAATAATAATCTCTTGGTGATAATTGCTAATATGGAGTACATGGTTTTAAAAAATTATGTTTGATTACTTTAGGACAATTTCTTGACAATTGGAGATATTGAGTTTACCACTTTAAGTTACTTTTCCGTATCTAATTGGACCTTGCGTGTCCATAAATATAAAGCAAGAAGATGTTTGCAACTAATTTTATTTTTTGAAGAAAATAATTATATATATGGTACAAAAATTGCTTAATAGAATATAAGAAAATAACTTTTACCTTCAATTTTACTAATGCTCCCAATAAAAATAATGTTGATTATCTTATTTATGAATGACTGTTTTACTATCAATTTTCTTAGGTGAATTCTTACATATATAGACAGTGATGAAAAGTTTGACCATTGATCTTCCTTGAATTTATGTACTAGTTGAGTTAAGAGGTGATGTATATTTTCCATTTTAGTTTTTAAAGTTTATCCATGTACATTACTTCCTTCGTTTTATAATAAATAAGTGACGTTTTGAAATTTAAATTTTGTTTTATATTTAAATGTCGTTTTAGATTTTTATACATTTTTATTCTCAAATTATCCCTATTAGTATTCCTTAGCTAAGATTTATGGATTTAATATGATAAATTTATGGAATTAATTTGATTCTTTTTCAATTTTAAATCATAAATTTCTTAATTAATTGAGGATATATTTGTTGAATTTTTATGTTCCTTAATTTTCGACAAAAGCTTTTGAATGATACTTTTTTATAAAACAAATGGAGTAGTAATTAGTAAATTATGGGCGTGGTAACTTATTTTTGCATTTGGTAAAAGACCAGCTTAATCATTTTCTTCTATCATTACATTTTATTGTAGTATATGTATATAATAATACAAACATATTACATGATATATAAAAAAATATTACTTAATATATACAAAAGTATTACATATTGTAAGGAAAAAAAAACACTTGTAGGATACAAGTAATTGTTTTGCCATCTAACACGGCCCAATTTGAATCATGTATCTTATAATACAAAAATATTATCCGATATCTATTACTACATATATAAAAATGTGGATATTTTTTATAAAATATGGATTGTTAAATATATCCCTATTATAGATTATTATTTAAAGTTATAACGGTAATTTAGGATTTTCATACTTAAATAATTTTATATTAGAATTCTAAATAATTCAAAATCTTATAATTAGAACTCTAATATAAAAGTGTTATATATACAATATTTGTATTATTTCTTTTTTTAATTTGAATTGATTTCCACGTGCACGTATTCTAAACCTCGTACATAAAAATATTACATATTTTTTTATAGTCCAACTCTAATCAAAATAAAAATATTATTTAATATATAAGAAAGTATTGCATATTTTCTTATAATTCAACTCAATTCAAAATCATTTTATAATACAAAATATTATTAATTATAAAAAAAATTATTTAATATATATTAAAATATTATATAATTTCATATGTTGAATCCGTCTCGAACCCATCACCTAGGACTCTGCCTTAAATTATTTGTATTAAGGCATGATTAGAATATATGAAGTGGTCAAAAATCAAAGTTTACACAGTATTTCTTGTCGGGTGCCCAGTTTTGATGAATTTACAGTAAAGACCTTAATCAAAGCTTGCCTCATGCTCCCATCATCTCTCACAACATTTTAACTTTTTTTACTGCTACAGCTAAAGCCACCATCTCCAATTGTAAAAAAACACAAACATGTAAACTATGAATGAAAAGGCAATGGAGCTGCACAAAGTAGTCATTGAAGAATCCATTCTATTCTAATAGAAACAAAGAGAGACGTGGAGAATTGGAGATTGCAGTCATTGAAGAAGCAATTATAAGTGTCAAAACTTATAGCAAATGATTTCCTTTTTCCTTTTATTTTAGAGAGAGAGAGGGTGTGTGTGTGTGTGTGTTATGTTAGTGTAACTGTGAAGCCAACAAAATTTAAAAAAATGAGAGAAGAAAATGGAGAGGAAATAAAGACGATAGAGCAATGGAGATGGTCAGAATTACAAGGCGTTGAACTCGTTGTCTCATCTCACTCATCGGAAGGAAACGATCATATTAACACCAACACTACTCCAACCAAACAGGAAGAAGAAGAAGAAGAAGAAGAAGAAGAAGAAGAAGAAGAAGAAGAAGAAGAAGAAAAGTCCTCTCAAGATTTTGTAGAGAGAAGAAAAAGAGCAGCAGCAATGGAGGGTAAACCGGAGAAGGCCGGGTCGGCGCCGCCTTCCGTGGCGTTCAGTGAGCTTTTCCGGTTTGCAGATGGTCTGGATTATGTGCTTATGAGCATCGGTACAGTGGGTGCCATTGTTCATGGCAGCTCATTGCCTCTCTTCCTTCGATTCTTTGCTGATCTTGTTAATTCCTTTGGCTCCAATGCTAATGATGTTGATAAAATGTCACAAGAAGTTTTAAAGGTCAATTCTTGATGTGTATATATTCTGTTTTTTCTTATCTTGGAAAGGGAAAGAGAAGAAGGAAGTTACATTTGTTTTGTGTTGATGGTTATTTGCAGTATGCGTTTTACTTTCTTATAGTGGGGGCTGCCATATGGGCTTCTTCATGGGCAGGTAAATTTCTGATTCATCATAGCATAGCACAGCATTTTTTGAAGGAATCTTCGTTTGATTTGAGTTGGTTGGTTTGCAGAGATATCATGTTGGATGTGGAGTGGAGAGAGGCAATCTACAAAGATGAGGATCAAATACTTAGAAGCAGCTCTCAACCAAGATATTCAGTTTTTCGACACACAAGTGCGCACATCAGATGTTGTTTTCGCCATTAACACTGATGCTGCCATGGTTCAAGATGCCATTAGTGAGAAGGTGGACGAAGAAGATGACTTTTCTGTTTCTTGATATAATTAATTAAATAGTTTTTTGTTTGTTTCTGATTTAGGCATTCATTGTGTTTTCTTGTTAATTCAGTTGGGAAATTTCTTGCACTATATGGCAACGTTTGTTTCAGGATTTGTGGTGGGATTCAGTGCAGTGTGGCAATTAGCTCTAGTCACTCTTGCTGTGGTTCCTCTCATTGCTGTAATTGGAGCCATTCACACTGTCACTTTGGCTAAGCTCTCTGCTAAAAGCCAAGAAGCTCTATCACAAGCTGGAAATATCGCCCAACAGGTACCCAATACGCATTGATCTGCTTCAATGCTTATGCTCCGTCATGTCTGAATTTCGAATCCAATGTTGCAGACGATTGCTCAAATCCGAACAGTGTACGCATTCGTAGGGGAGTCGAGAGCATTGCAGGCCTACTCTGCAGCTCTGAGAAGTTCACAAAGGATCGGTTACAAGACTGGATTTGCTAAGGGGATGGGATTGGGAGCTACATACTTTACTGTTTTCTGTTGCTATGCTCTTCTTTTATGGTATGGAGGGTATTTGGTTAGGCACCACTACACCAATGGAGGCCTTGCTATAGCAACTATGTTTGCAGTCATGATTGGTGGACTGTAAGTTGCATGATAATCTAATTGCAAGATTTGATCTTGTGTTGATGAAATTATTTTGAGTTATTAAGAGATCTGTGTTGATGTGGGCAGGGCTTTAGGGCAATCTGCTCCAAGCATGGCTGCATTCGCCAAGGCCAGAGTCGCAGCTGCTAAAATCTTGCGTATAATCGACCATAAACCAGAGGTTGAGAGAAATAATGAACGGGGTGTGGAGTTAGAATCGATAACAGGGCAATTAGAGCTTCAAAAGGTGGACTTTGCATACCCTTCCAGACCAGAAAATCTAGTGCTGAACAAGTTGAGTCTAAGCGTACCAGCTGGGAAAACGATGGCGTTGGTTGGGAGCAGCGGGTCAGGAAAAAGCACGGTGGTATCCCTCATAGAGAGGTTCTATGATCCAGCTTCAGGTTGGTAGGCTGAGGCTCTATTATAATGAATGAATGAATGTTGCCAATATTTGTTATTACATCATTACATGACAAACAGGAAAGGTAGTGGTAGATGGGCATGACATAAGGAGATTGAAGTTGAGATGGCTAAGGCAGCAAATAGGGCTAGTGAGCCAAGAACCAGCACTGTTTGCCACCACCATCAAAGAAAACATACTACTGGGTAGGCCTGATGCCACTTTGGTCCAAATCGAGGAGGCTTCTAGAGTTGCAAACGCCCATTCTTTCATTGTTAAGCTTCCACATGGCTATGATACTCAGGTACAATATCGTAAATCATTGCGTAAGACAAGACTATGTATTGCTTGAATGATGGACTAAAACATGGTAATTGGTTAGCTGAATGAATGAATGATCATGGCAGGTTGGAGAGAGGGGGTTGCAACTGTCGGGTGGACAGAAGCAGAGAATTGCTATAGCCAGGGCAATGCTGAAGAACCCTTCTATCCTGCTCCTCGACGAAGCAACTAGCGCCTTGGATTCTGAATCTGAAAAACTTGTGCAAGAAGCCCTGGATCGCTTCATGATCGGAAGGACCACTTTAGTGATTGCTCATCGTCTCTCTACCATTCGAAAAGCTGATCTTGTTGCCGTGCTGCAACAAGGCAGTGTCTATGAAATCGGGTCCCATGATGAACTTATCGGTAAAGGAGACAACGGTGTGTATGCTAAGCTCATCAGAATGCAAGAAGCTGCTCATGAAGCTGCTCTGACCAATGCTAGAAAGAGCAGTGCAAGGCCTTCTAGTGCTAGGAACTCTGTCAGCTCACCCATAATCACCAGAAATTCTTCCTATGGCCGATCCCCTTACTACTCGAGAAGACTCTCTGACTTCTCCACCTCCGACTTTGATGCTGCTTATTCCAACCATTATCGCCCTGAAAAGCTCGCATTCAAAGAGCAAGCCAGTTCTTTCTTACGCCTAGCAAAGATGAACTCTCCTGAATGGGCTTATGCTTTGGTTGGCTCTATTGGCTCTGTCATTTGTGGTTCTCTCAGCGCATTTTTTGCCTACGTCCTCAGTGCTGTTCTCAGCATCTACTACAATCCCGATCATGCTTACATGATCAACCAAATCGCCAAATACTGCTATCTTCTCATTGGTGTCTCTTCTGCTGCCCTCATCTTCAACACCCTCCAGCATTTCTTCTGGGATGTCGTGGGAGAGAACCTTACCAAACGTGTTCGAGAGAAAATGCTGGCGGCTGTGCTCAAGAACGAGATGACCTGGTTCGATCAGGAAGACAACGAGAGCTCCAGAGTTGCTGCTCGTTTGGCCCTTGATGCAAATAACGTGAGATCAGCTATAGGGGACAGGATTTCTGTTATAATGCAGAACTCTGCTCTTATGCTTGTAGCCTGCACTGCTGGCTTCGTCTTACAATGGCGCCTCGCCCTTGTTCTTGTTGCTGTTTTTCCTGTCGTTGTTGCAGCCACCGTTTTGCAGAAGATGTTCATGACTGGATTCTCCGGGGACTTAGAAGCTGCACATTCAAAGGCCACACAGCTGGCAGGAGAAGCTGTGGCCAATCTAAGAACAGTGGCTGCTTTTAATTCAGAATCCAAAATAGTTGGGCTTTTCATCGCCAGCCTCGAGTCTCCACTACGGCGTTGTTTCTGGAAGGGACAGATTGCTGGAACTGGATATGGGATAGCTCAGTTCGCCCTCTATGCCTCCTATGCTCTTGGCCTATGGTACGCCTCCTGGCTCGTGAAGCATGGGATCTCCGATTTTTCAAACACCATCCGTGTTTTCATGGTCCTTATGGTCTCTGCCAATGGTGCTGCTGAGACACTCACTCTTGCCCCCGATTTCATCAAAGGCGGACGAGCAATGCGCTCTGTCTTCGCCCTGCTTGACCGTACCACTGAAATCGAGCCTGATGATCCAGAAGCTGTCACCATCCCTGATAGGCTCCGAGGTGAAATAGAATTCAAGCATGTGGACTTCTCCTATCCAAACAGGTCTGATGTGTCCATCTTCAGTGACTTGAACCTTCGTGCACGAGCCGGGAAAGCTCTTGCCCTCGTCGGACCTAGTGGGTCCGGTAAGAGCTCGGTCATCGCGCTTATACAGAGATTCTACGAACCATCATCAGGACGTGTGATCATAGATGGAAAGGATATCAGAAAATACAATCTCAAGTCACTAAGACGCCACATTGCAGTGGTGCCTCAAGAACCATGCCTGTTTGCAACAACAATCTACGAAAACATTGCTTATGGAGATGAATCAGCTACAGAATCTGAGATAATCGAGGCTGCAACGTTGGCCAATGCCCACAAGTTCGTATCCTCGTTGCCAGATGGATACAAAACGTACGTTGGGGAGAGAGGGGTGCAGTTATCGGGAGGGCAGAAGCAACGGATAGCAATGGCGCGAGCCTTGTTGAGAAAAGGCCAGGTAATGCTGCTGGATGAGGCGACGAGTGCGCTAGATGCAGAGTCGGAAAGGTGCATACAAGAAGGTCTGGATCGAGCGTGTGCAGGGAAGACGACGATCATAGTTGCACACAGGCTATCGACGATAAGAAATGCAAATGTGATAGCAGTTCTTGATGAGGGGAAAGTGGCAGAACAAGGGTCTCATTCTCATCTACTTAAAAACTATCCAGATGGTATATACTCACGCATGATACAACTACAGAGATTTACAAATGGAATGATGCCTTCATCATCTTCCACTTCCAATCAAGAATGACTGGCCATGCAACCCTTTACATCTTTTTTCCTTTTTTTGCAGTTTCTTATATAGAAGAAGAATAGCATGTGTATTATCTACATTTATCATACATTGGTGCCTCAAATCACTTTATCAATCTTGTCTTAAAGAGTCCATGGAAAAAGCAACAAACAAACAAATACTATTATTATGATCGGCAGGATATTTAACAATTTGGGTGGAAAGAAACTGCATAACTAAGTAGAATGAAAACCAGAAAAAACAATCTATATATATAAATGTTGACACATCAGCTCTCTGAGCTTCTTAGGCTGCCATGTGTCTCTATAAAGAAAACAAATCTCTAGTTTAACTACGACAGAAATGCACAGCTACTTTCGCGTGAGTGTTACACGGCAATGTTGATGTCCAAAGTTTAATGAGAGAGAGAGAAGCAGAAAAAAGAGAAATTAGGTACTGTTTCATTGGCTTCTTCTATACCTTCTTCTTCCCATTGTGCAGTTGAAAACACCCACAATTCTCTATTTTGTTCCTTTCACTACCAAGATCTTGAATTATTTTTTGTTTAATTTGCGGTTTTCTTGAATTTTATTTAAGCAGGAAATGAGATTTTTATATATTTGAATTAATAATATTGTTGTGTAATTAGGTTATTATTTTATGTAAGATTTATAAGTGATAGGGTCTTGCAGTGCCTATTATTGCATCAAAATTTGGTTTAGTTAAAGATTAATGATACGGAGATCACGATAGTGTGTGAATCAAGATGCAACAAAAATGTAAATTGAAGAGAGTAGTGAAAATTTATCACAATTTTGAGATGATGATGATGATGATGATGATGATGATGATGATGATGATGATGATGATGATGATGATGATGATGATGATGATGATGATGATGATGATGATGATGATGATGATGATGATGATGATGATGATGATGATGATGATGATGATGATGATGATGATGATGATGATGATGATGATGATGATGATGATGATGATGATGATGAATCTGTCACTAAAACCAAATATTCTGTCACTAACATGTATTTGTGACGAAAAATTTCTGTCAAAAGGAGTTTTGTCACTAAATTTTAGTGACGGATTTTATTCCGTCGCTAAATTTCTGACAGAATTTCCGTTAGAGGAAAATATTCATTTTAGCATAAAAAATATAATCATATATCCAAATTGGCATAAGATATAATAATATGAACTTGTATACCACAAAATATAATAGTATGTCATTTTCTACCACATTTTTTGTCAAAGTCAACTTGGATGATTGGACAATTAATATATTTTATTAATTGGTCAATGGTGACAAATATGTCCTCATTAATTATTGTTTAATTTTTTTTTAAATTATGGATATGAGGCACGTGTAGTAATAGGGTTGCAACAATTAATTTGACCATGACTATTACACCAAATTTTTTGTTTTTTTTTTTTCTCATTATTCATAATTGTGTTCATTGAATTTGGCCATGCACGTCAATTAATTCGATTGATGACAGTGCACCAATTTTTTTGTTTTTTCCTTCTCATTATTTAGTGTGAATTCACTTTATACTGTGAAATCACATGTAATTTTCCTCCGTTTGTTCTTCTATATAGGTTGATAATTTCAGTACGAAATTATCATACAACATTTTGAAGAACAAATTATTTGATATTTTTTTCCGACATTTTGGCTCTTGAAAGAGTGGAAGAATTATTGTTGAAATAAGAAAGGTATGTTTACTAGTTAATAATCCTCATTTAACCCTATTTTTTGAGGGATTAGGTTTAATTTGTTTTCATATATGCTTGAATTGATGTTTGGAATGGTTAAACGTGTTTAATTTTGCATTTTATAGCGTTAATTTGTTTGAATATATGCTTGAATTGATGTTTGAAAGGGTTAAATGGGAATAATCGACGTTTGGAATGCAATAAATTTCGATTTTATAGTGATTGTACGGAATAATCACGTTTAACACTTTAATGATAGTGTTAAACGTGAATAAATTGAAAATTCACGTTTAACCCTATAATTGAAGTATTTTAAGATTGAGGTATTTTGGTAATTTGGTCAAAAGGTTGACTTTGACCGGGACTCACGACCCCCGGTCAACGGTATGTTGTTGGTGACGACTCGATGATAAAATATGATGAAAAGAAACAGGATAGAAAACGAATCGAAAATTCACGGTTGGGATTTTTTCCCCGCGACGGGGGAAAAAATCCCGTCGTCTCCCGACAGCTGTCGAGAAATCTCGGCAGCGGGGGCACCTGTGATCGGCAACTGTCGAGTTTTCTCGACAGCGGGGGCCGGGACTCCCGGCAGCTACCGAGAAATCTCGACAGCGGGGGCACTCGTGATCGGCAGCTGTCGAGTTTTCTCGACAGCGGGGATCGGGACTCCCGGCAGCTATCGAGAAAACTCGACCGAAGATGGGTACACGTGAATTTTATGGGCTACACGTGAATTATCCCATCCCCCGTTTCCCGTCGGGCGAGCGCGCTCCCGTTCCCCGTCGGGCGCGCCCGCGCACCTCGACCCATTTTTTAAAATCCCGTTTAAAAAATTTAATAATTTTAATCGGACAATTAAATTAAATATCATATTTCATTAATTCCCCTCTAATAATTTTTTTTAATCTACGTTCAATAATCAGCACGTAATAAAAATAATTTCTTAATCCGCCTTGCATAATAGATACATAATTTGAATTTAAAAATTAATAATCTCAATGTCATAATTAAAGTAATATAATATCCTAATAATTAAAAATATTCTGACTAATTTTTTTAATATCCGTTTATTAATGAACACTTAAGCTTGAAATAATTCCTAATCCTTCCCAAATATTATTTACATACTGAAAAATTATCCTCTTTAATATTTCTCATTTCATAATTATAACAATTTCCTCGACACGTTACGAATTTTTTTTTCCAATTTTTTTTAGTCTCCTTTCAATATTCAACTCCTCACTCGGGGATTTTTTTTGTACAATCTTGTTCTAAAATTTTAATAATTATAATTTGACAATTAAATATCATATTTGATTTATTCCCCTTTAATAAATTTATTTAACCTCCGTTTAATAATCAACACGTAGTAAAAATAATTTCTTAATCCGTCTTACGTAATAAATACATAATTTGAATTTAAAAATTAATAATCCCAATTAAGTAATTAAAGTAATATAACATCGTAATAATTAAAAATATTTTTATTAATTATTTTAATATCCGTTTATTAATCAACACTTAATTTTGAAATAATTCCTAGTCCTTCCCAAATATTATCTACATGCTCAAAAATGTTCCTCTTTAATAATCCTCATTTCATAATTATAACAACATAGTTTCCTCGACCCGTTAGGTTTTTTTGATCCAATTTTTGTAGTCTCCTTTCAATATTCAACTCCTCACTCAGGGATTTTTTTTTCTAAAATCCCGTTTAAAAAATTTAATAATTATAATTTGACAATTAAATATCATATTTGATTAATTCCCCTTTAATAAATTTATTTAACCTCCGTTTTATAATCCATACGATGTAGTAAAAATAATTTGTTAATCCGTCTTACATAATAGATACGTAATTTGAATTACCAATTTAATAATCCCTATTTCGTAATCTTTCGCAAATATTATGTGCATACTCAAAAATAATCCTCTTTAATAATCCCCATTCCATAATTATAACAACATAGTTTCCTCGACCCGTTACGAATTTTTTTTCCATTTTTTTTGGTCTCCTTTCAATATTCAACTCTTCACTCGGTAATTTTTCTTTCTAAAATCCCGTTTAAAAAATTTAATAATTATAATTGGACAATTAAATATCATATTTCATTAATTCCCCATTAATAAATTTTTTTAATCTCCATTTAATAATCAGCACGTGATAAAAATAATTTCTTCATCCGTTTTTTGTCCATTTTTTTTAGTCTCCTTTCAATATTCAACTCTTCACTCGGGAATTTTTTTCTACAATCCTCTTAAATAATACGTAGATAATTTTAATAATCCACTTTCGTAATCCCCATTTCACAATTAAACTTTGCGATTATTTTAACGTTAGTTCCTAAGTTAAACCAACATTAGTTGTTGATATTTGATTTATGACTTACATAATTAATTATCTTTGGTATTTAGAATCGGCTATAGTTGTTGTTTTATTTTATTTGTTACCTATTACGTGTTTCATGATTTTCACCAATTTTTTTAATTTTTTTTACAGTAACAAAAAAAATGACTATTGAAGTTATTGTATGGTACGGTGGCTATTGGGAAGGTTTAGAATACACCAACGGTTTTGAAGAGGTCATTCACCTTCAGGAACGAACCCTATTTGATTTAATGTGTTCCATCCATGAAGTTGTGGGTGCCGATATGACGCAGTGGGGTTATACGATTCACTCACTATTTGATTCTGCAGGAAGATTGAGAAAGATAAAAATAAAGAATACAAAAGTTTTGCAGTGAATTTTGTCACAAATCGATGGGGCTCTTGTTGTTTTTGTTACTCTGACGAGGTTGAACGTTGGACAATCTGATGTTGTCGTGTCCCTCGAGTCGGAAAATACACTCCCTAGTGTTGGATCGTCTTATTCCGACTATTCAGAACACCATGTCACGACAGATGAGTACAGTCAACGGAGTTGGGAAATTAGTGAACCGTTTTCTTCAAGCCGAACGGATCCACCTTCATATGTGTACACCGACCAAAGTCCCTATTTTGCTTCAGTTCCCCTTGGACTCCAATTCGACCAGGGTTTTGGAGCAAGATGGGGAATCCCCAATGAAAATGACACTACTCATTTTGGGAGTTCTTCCGGAATGCAGTGGGATCCTTCACCACCGGAGCATGATCGAAATGACTTTGGTGACAGACTCGACTTAAATAGGGACCTAGACAGTTCGGGACATGAAGCTGTACAACCATATGAACAGTTTACTGAAACAACATGTGTAGGAACATCCGATCATGAAGACGATGGTAAAAGTGGTAATCGTGCTCCCTTGAGTATTTATTAATCATTTTGAACATAGTTAATGTAATGTTGCATTATTTGTGATTATCTCTATATATATGTAGGTTCAGACCATCAAGGTGATGACTTTGAATTCACTACTGATCAGGAGAATGTCGTGGATGCTGAGCAATGAGAGGAGTATGAGCAATTCTGTTCATATATATTGAGACTGGAGTGGTCTATTCCAGATATGTGGGACACCGAGCTACCCACGGCAGGACAATTACAGGGAGATGAACAAGTAACATACGTGCTGCAAAAAGGCTCCACCTTTTGCAGCAAGGAGGAGCTGCAGACTACTGTTGGGTTGCACCATTTGGAAAATAAAGTAGAGTATTGTGTGGGCCATTCCGACACAAAAAGATGGTTTGCGCATTACCCACACAAAGATTTTTGTTTCGCGATCCATGCAACTCAAAAATATGGGATTTGGAGGATCTCAAAAAGTGTCTTGCAGCACAGTTGTTCGTCAGATCTAAATCTTAGGTCTCCACTTCGACTTCCTTCTAAATTGGTCGATGCATATTTTACCGACACACTTCGCAAGGAAAAATCGACCATCGGATCGAAAGGGATCATTGATGAAATGAACCAGTGGCATGGGTTAACACTAAGTTATAAGTCAGCTTTGAAGGCAAAACGCCATGCCATGTTCCTCGCCTACGGTGATCCAAAGAAATCCTTTTGGAATCTGCCATCCTACTTGCAGGTGTTGAAGGACACCAATCCTGGTTCTTATATAGCCTTGGAAATCGATCCAAGTGGAAAATTCAAATACGTGTTTTATGCCCTAGCCGCCTCAATTATGGGATTTGTTGTATATTCACGGTCGGTAATTATGGTGGACGAGTGTCACTTAAAAGGTTTGTATAAGGAAATCGGATTT
Source organism: Scutellaria barbata (assembly GCA_028654395.1). Lineage (NCBI taxonomy): Eukaryota > Viridiplantae > Streptophyta > Magnoliopsida > Lamiales > Lamiaceae > Scutellaria > Scutellaria barbata. The sequence continues at coordinate 614,988 of CM053644.1, forward strand.
GTAGCTGTTACTCAAGACGGAAATGATCAAATATTTCCTCTTACAATCGGCATAGGAAACATTGAGAATGATGAATCATGGACATGGTTTTTGCAAAATGTTCGTGCGGCTTTTGGATGTCCAGATCAGCTGCTTATTATCTCCGATCAACACCGGAGCATTGAAAATGCCATCAGCATTGCCTACCCAGAGGCGACTCATGGGCTGTGTTGCTTTCATCTTCAGCAAAATTTAGCGAGGTATGGAGCACACCTGGTGGGACTTTTCAAGAGAGCTACCTATTGTTATGATCGCGACGAGTTCGAGAGGTATGTTAGAAACCAATTCTATTGCAAATTACATTTGGATTTTGAATAATCCACCTATAAAATTTGACCAAATCTTTTTTCTTGTTTTTTCAGATACATGAACAACCTGAATGCATTGGAGGTTCAGGGTGCTCGAAACTCATTACACAGAGCGGGGCAGAACAGATGGTCGCGCGTGCATTGTCCGGTTCGTCGGTTCAACTTCATGACGTCAAATGCTGCGGAGACGTGGAATGCTCGCCTTCTTTGGGTGCGGAAGCTTTCCATTTGTTCATTTTTGGAGGGGCCTCGAAAGATAATGGAGAAGTGGTTTTATGAAAGAAGAACGACGGCTGAAGATAGAGAAGAAGTCCTGACTAAAGCGGTGCACGATCGAGTCATCGAATACTTAAAGTTTGGCCGACATATGACTGTTGATAAGCTTGGACGGCACAAATTTAAGGTCACAGATCGTTCGAGGATTTTCATCGTTGACTTGAACTCAAAAATGTGCACATGTAACGTTTTTCAGAACAACTTGATACCATGCTTGCATGTCTGTGCCGCCATAAGGTATGTAATTCAGTTGACGATATGGTTTTGCTTCTCTTAATTATTTCAATTAGACATTATCTTACACCACTAAACGTACAAAACAATGTTTTGCCTGCAGTGACTGAATACGTTTCTCCATACTATACGACGGTGTCGTTGAAGGGAATGTGGTCTGGTGTCGTTACCCCTGTACCCGACGTACAGGACTGGAATGTGTGCGAGGAAGTTCGTAATGTACTTTGTCGGGCACCTGACAAACCAAGACAAGCTGGTCGTCCCAAAGGTAAACGAATTTCGTCAATAGGTGAGTTTTCAGGCCGAATGAGGGGAATAGGGCCATGTGGTCTTTGTGGCGGTTCCGATCATAACATATGTAGATGCCCCGAATATGTGGCGTCCATATTCGAGGATCAGGCCCATGAGGGATTCGGTGATGATAATCAGACAACAGGGCAACCACAAGTGAGGACGAGAAAACACAGAAAATGCAGTTTGTGTCGTTCAGAAGAACATACAAGAAGGAAGTGTCCTCTCTATCAGCAAGGCAATCCTGAGGAATAAGATGGCCAATCTGTGTATAGTATGCACACACATTCATCCTGATACAAAATGTGACCCCTGTGTTTTGTACCCGGGTGTACTTGTTTCAATATTTGGATTTAAAATCAAATTCTTGTAGTTTTTCGATTATAGTGTGAATCTATAAGTCCCCACAATATGGTTTTAATTACAATATTGTGCTTTTTGATAAGTGTCAATTTTCACCTTTTTTTGCATATGTCTTCATTTGAATATGTTAGTTACGTTTTTTTGGTGATTATTGAGATTATTCAATGCCGATATGTTTGTGATAATTTTTTACAAATAAAAATATATATCCATAATGGAATAAAGCATGGAAACACTAATACAGTGAACCTGACCCTAGAAATGGAAATCAAACTATCCCAGTATCGCTGCAACACTACATCTACTTGAAAAACTCGGGTGCAACCGTGTCTCCATCAGTACTCCATCTATAGATGTCGAAACCCATTCGTCGCCGAATCTTATCTATACCCTCGTTCAAATAGGGTCTAGGCCAAATACGAGTCAGACAACACTCGATGGACATGAGGGCATATATAGCGTAAGAACTGTTATCTTTCTGAACATAACACTTGGCCTCTTCTCCTAGATACAAGTCATACTCAAGGGGCATGAGAAACTCGTTTAAGCCCTCCTCTCGTCTTCTATCATTGAAGGAGGTGTACTGAAATAGAGTTGGGAGAACACGTCTCAGTGGCAATGTCTGTACCAGCCTACGTTGTTCCTTCGCATGATTGTACGTGTGCATCATGTTATCAAACATGATGACACGTCCACAGTTCAGCTGAATCTCAACGGCCACCCAATGCTCGTTCATGTTTGATGTGGCTCCAGTTTGATGTGCGTCTTCTCGGAACCGAAACTCGAGAACTTGGATACTCGAAACCGAAGAAACCTACAAAATAAACACCGGGAGAGGTTCCCGGCGAAGGGACTCCGACGCTCAAGTCAGTCGAATTGCTCTGAATTCTCTCAAATAATATAATATGTGTATTTTTTGTATTGCGTGTGTGTAAAGTGAAAAGAACAAGGACATATATATACTCTCTGATACTTGTTGTAGTCAAAATAGGAGTCTCAATTGTAGTTGAAGTAGGAGTTCTCTGAAAATCAAGGATTAGCTCGACCTTATCCCAGAAATAAGGGATATGGATAACAAACCCGCGAAAATAGTGGGCAGTTAGGATCAGTTCGTTCTCATACAATCATTCAGTTCGTCGTTACATTCCGAGCTGACATAGTTCGCCGGGACAGACATAATTTGCCTATCAAAACAGTTCGCATATACCGACCAAGGCGAGGTAGGAAACCCGGTTCGATTCACTAGGCCGGAAATTAGTTCGGTTCGGGCACTGGAATCAGTTCGACCATAACAGTACTTCCCCCTTTTTCGAAGTGTATGTCATCATACACTTAGGGAGTTCGCTGAGGAAGTAGTCTGTTAAGGCGGTGACCGAACTAATCTGGCGCTCCTTTTCGAAGCGAGATGTCTTTTCCATGTCTTTTCAACTGCAATCGCTCTGTTCGTGCGACACGTGGCGAAAAACTGCTCCCGCCCAAACGTCTTTTCGTTTTTCTCCGTTGGATTTCATCGCATCCAATGGCGGACAGATCGCAACTCCTCGGTTCTCCCCCCAAAAAACTGAGATCTTCCTATATATATACCCTCATTGTCGACTTTCAAAACCTTCTGCGTTCATCCACTGTAGACGTTCGTCTTCCCCGATTCTCTCCTTCATTTAGATTTCTTCTCTTAATCCCAGGTACCCCTTCATATCTTTTCTGCTCTTTGTTATTTCAATGGCATCTTCTTCTTCAGAAGTTAGTTTCTCGAAAAAACCCAGAAAAAGATCTGTAGAAAATGCCTTTTCTTCTACTAAAGTTACTCCGACCCACACCGTACTCCTGAGCTCATTGATGGCGGGGGGTTATGCTGTGGTGATCCCAGATCCAGAGGATCGACCACAGCGAGCACCGCCAGGTCATCAGACCTGGTTTTTAAAACATGTCACACTAGGGTTAGTTCCTCTCATTCATCCTTTTCTTTTAGAAGTTAGTTCGGAATTCGGGATATGTCTGAACCAACTCCACCCGAACTCCATTAGTTACATAGTCTCTTTTTACATGGTTTGTAAGTGGATGGGGGTCGAGCCCTCTATAACTCGTTTCCGATCTTGTTTTGTGTTAAAAAATTCCAATCCTTTTCGCTTTTATCTAAGTCCTCGCAGTGGTGCTAGGCGAGCTTCTTTTCTATCTCCCGGAGACAATAAAATCAATTTTTGGGAAAAATATTATTTTTTTGTGAAAGAGCCAGTAGATCGGCCTTTCAGCTCGCTTTCCTGGGCTCAGCGTTCAGGTCAAACCGACCCTGCTCCCCCTCCAAACTGTCAAATCACTGCCCTGAATGAAATTTTTACAAAGGGTTGGTTCGACATCGCACAGCTGAGTTCTTGTGCGGAGCTGTTGTCTTTTTGGGGGTTTTATCCGAACAGTCAGCTCCCTCCTCGTTTTAACTTAGGTCGTTTTATTATTACGTCCTTCTTTACGTCGAGCTGGTTATCTTGTCTTCTTATCTTATTTATTCCTTGCAGATCTCACCATGAATCGGTTTTTCTCCTACTCGAGCGATGTATCCGACGAGGAACGAACTCCTATTTCGCCTGTTCGGCACGGAGTGAACCCCGTTCTAGCCGCAACTTTCAAGCAGTCTGAGGAAGCTCGTTTTACCGAACTAGCTGGTAAGGCGCCTGGCCCTCCCGTTGATGTGGTTGAAGAGGAGGACGTCCTCCCTCTTATTCCAGAATCGACTTTTTCGACTGCTCTTACAGTGACCATGACTCCCCTTGGTTCGCTTCCCGTTACCGCTCCTTCCTCTCCGCCGATAGACCTGACTGAGGAAACCGACGAGGTGTCTCCGGCTCGAACTCCTTCTTCCAAAATGAAGGCATCTTCCAACTCGCGAGCCTCCCGGCCGAAAAATGTGCGAACAGATGAGGCGACAGTGGGAGGTTCGTCGAAGGCCGAGGGAAAAGAGGAAGAGGATGCAGAGGAAAAAGAGCTGAGGAGGAACCTGACTCGTTTAGCGAACATCCAGAAGTACTTTGTGGGTTACGCAAGGCAGGCTCTTCGTCGGAGGGCCGAGCTGAGGGAGAGTCGTGTGCGATTGGAGGAAGTGGTAGAGGAGAAGAAGACCCTGGAGAGTGATCTCTCACTTCGCTCCGAGAAGACCGAGAAGCTGTCAGTTGTGCTAGAACAGGTAGAGGTCGATCTAGCTGTGGCTCGCTCGGACGCTGTCAGAAAAGAGGAGCTGCTGCTGGCGAAGGAAAAGTTCGCCATGGAGAGACATGATGCCTTTCTCCGGGTGGAGGCCAAAAATCGCAAGCTGAAGGAGAAACTAGAACGGGAAAGGAGCGAGCGGGCTCGCTTCGGGGAGGAGATGCGAGCTGAGGGTTTTCAAGCTGGGACTGCTGCAGGCTACTATCAGTTCGCCAAAAGTCCAGAAATGGAGCTGATAGTCGCTGAATACCGCGCCAGACTTTTTCACCAACTTTGGAATTCCACCCTCTTTCTCTCCAAAGTGGCTCCGATGGCAGAGGCCTACTTCCGAGAAGGGATCCGCCTACGTCAGGAGGAGGTGAATGAAATTGTTCGACGTTTTCAGGAAGAGACCGGTCAAACGTTGCCGGAGTCTATCTTTCGTGTCAGTCTTTCCTCCTTGTTTAAGAAATTGGCCCGAACTTTTCCTATTCCTCCGGGCTGGCAAGGGGATCCGAACGAGGATGAGAAGGCGGAATGGTGGGCCGGGTATCTGGAGCAGTCAATTAAGGAAGTTCTTCCAGATCATCAAAGTGCCGATTCGGCTGTTCCTCAATCTGGCGAAGCAACTCCGAGCTTGGCCGCTGATCTACCCGAAGAGATGTTTGCCTCTCTGCCTCCCCTGCCTTCAGTCAGCGAACCTCCTCCTCCTGCAGTTCCCTCGGAAGATCCTCCAACAGCTACTTAGATTTTTTGGTTGTTCCTAGAATATTGTAACGCTTCTTTTAGTTTTTTCAAGAACATTCTGTAATGCATCCCCCGTACTGTAACTCCTTTTGTTTTGAATGTTATCAACTTTTTTATTCTTTCAGTTCGAATAGATGCTTCGTTCTACTTAAAATAAATCAACTGCAAGTCTCTGATATTCTCTCTCAACCTCCGAAATAACTGATGATCGCAATAGACTCAGAATGATTTATTTTCAGTTCACTCGATTAGTTCGTCCTAGGGAAAGGTTCCTGATCAGTTTGATCGATCAGATTTTCCAAGGAGAAATCATTCAGTTTATTCCTAGAAAGGTTTCGTTGGTTAGTTCGGTCGATCAACCCTTCCAGGGAAAAATCAATCAATTCATTCCTAGGAAGGTTTCGTTGATCAGTTCGGTCGATCAATCCTTCCAAGGAGAAATCAGTTCGTTCCTAGGAAGGTTCCGTGGATCAATTCGGTCGATCCACCCTTCCAAGGAGAAATCAATCAGTTCGATCCTAGGAAGGTTTCGTTGATCAGTTCAATCGATCAACCATTCCAGGGAGAAATCAATCAGTTCGTTCCTAGGAAGGTTCCGTGGATCAGTTCGGTCGATCCACCCTTCCAAGGAGAAATCAATCAGTTCGATCCAAGGAAGGTTTTGTTGATCAGTTCGGTCGATCAACCCTTCCAGGGAGAAATCAATCAGTTTGTTCCTAGGAAGGTTCTGTGGATCAGTTCGGTCGATCCACCCTTCCAAGGAGAAATCAATCAGTTCGATCCTAGGAAGGTTTCGTTGATTAGTTCGATCGATCAACCCTTCCAGGGAGAAATCAATCAGTTCGTTCCTAGGAAGGTTCCGTGGATCAGTTCGGTCGATCCACCCTTCCAAGGAGAAATCAATCAGTTCGATACTAGGAAGGTTTCGTTGATCAGTTCGGTCGATCAACCCTTCCAGGGAGAAATCAATCAGTTCGTTCCTAGGAAGGTTCCGTGGATCAGTTCGGTCGATCCACCCTTCCAAGGAGAAATCAATCAATTTCAGAAAAATAGTACAGAATTCGGACAGGAACTTAAAAGACACATCCATTTTAACGTGGTTCGGCCAAATTAACCTACATCCACGGGTCGAATATCGACTTATTTTATTAAGTTAACAGAAATTTAAAAAGTAATCGTACAGGAGTAGCGTATTACGCATAAAATTTCTTCAAGTGGCTCACATGCCAAGGTCTTGGTAATAGTTTGCTTTCTCCATCAGTCAGTTCGTAAGATCCTCCTGAAAGAATCTTGGATATTACATACGGTCCTTCCCAAGTAGCGTCTAACTTTCCAACATTGACCAAGGCATCTGATTGCCTTAGAACCATATCACCGATCTGAAACTCCCTTTTCTGAACTCTTTTGTTAAATGCCGCCTGAACACGCCTCTTGTATAGTTCATTCCGAACTCTAGCTTTGTCTCGTAGTTCATCCAAGAATATTGAATCAATCCTGATTAACTCCTCATTCTTCAGAGGCTCAAAATGTGTTATTCTCAATGCCTCTCCCTGGATTTCTGCTGGCACAACGGCTTCCATTCCGAAAGCTAGATTAAAAGGGCTTTCTCCTGTCGTCGATCGCGGTGTAGTTCGGTATGTCCACAGAACTGATGGTTCGTCTGCCCAATTAGATTGTTGAGATTCTAGTCATTTTTTTAGTCCGTCCAGTATGATTCTATTCACCACTTCGACTTGTCCATTCGCTTGAGGATGAGCCACTGCCGTGAATATTTGTAGAATCTCCATCTCTTCACACCACTCAACGATCTTCTTTCCTCGAAATTGAGTTTCATTATCTGAAACCAAAATTCTTGGTAAACCGAATCTGTAACAAATGTTTTTTCAAATAAAATGGATCATTTCGGCTTCGGTGATCTTGACCAAGGGTTCGGCTTCGACCCATTTGGTAAAGTAGTCCACTGCTACTACTACGAACCGCTTACTTCCTCGAGTTTTCACAAAGGGACCGACAATGTCAATTCCCCATCTAGCGAAAGGGCACGACGAACAGACAATTAACATGTCAGCGGCCGGGGTATGAATTCGCCATCCGTGCTTCTGGCAAGCTTCACATCTTTTAACTATCTCGTTCGCATCACTTCTTATTGTGGGCCAGTAGAATCCAGCTCGTACTACTTTTCGAGCTAAAGATCTAGCTCCCGCGTGTTCGGCACATCCCCCCTCATGGGCCTCTTTCAGGACTTTGACTCTTTCTTCTATCGATAGACATCGGGCATCTGTTGTTAGGAAGGTTTTTCTGTATAAGGCCTCCTTAAGTAGATAGTAAAATCGAGCTTGCCTTTCCAACTTTTCAAATTCTTTTTCTGTTCCTTCTCTCTTGCCTTCTAAAAAACGTATAACTGGAGTTCTCCAATCGAAATTCATCCCGTTATCTATGTTCATTACCTCCTTTTCTTTTTCCACCCTCATTACTGTTATAGTTCGCTGCGAACAGTCTTGTAGCGAACTGCCTATCTTGGAAAGGAAATCCGCCTTTTGGTTCTCGCTCCTCGGAATCTGCTCGATTTGAAGTTTTTTGAACTTACTCTCCATTTTCCTAATTTTTTCCACATAAGAATTCATCTGATCTTCTTTGACTTCGCATTGATTTTGCAACTGTTGAGTTACTAGTTGCGAATCAGATTTAATCGTGACATGACGAGCTCCGACTTGCTCAGCTATTTTCAAACCCTACAGGAAGGCTTCGTATTCTGCTTCATTGTTGGAGGCTTTGAACAAGAATTTAATAGCAAACTGTAGTTCATCTTTCTCTGGGCTGATCAATAAGATACCAGCTCCAGCTCCATGACGAGATGAGGATCCGTCTACAAAGAGTTCTCATTCTTTCTTCTCCTGGATCCTGGTCGTCTCTTGTATGAAGTCTGCCAAAGCCTGACCTTTAACTGCCGTTCGTGGCTCATATCTGATATCAAACTGGCCTAACTCGACAACCCACTTAACCAATCATCCTAACGTGTCTGGCTTCCCTAATATAATGCTCAACGGATGATCAGTTCGTACTATGACCGTATGGCTTAGAAAATATGGTCTTAATCTTCTGGCCGCAGTTACTAGTGCATATGCTACTTTCTCAATCTCCGTATAGCGTATTTCCGCATCTTGAAGGACTTTGCTAACGAAGTATATTGGGAACTGGTCCTTGCCTATTTCTTTTACCAGGACCGAACTGACCGATTCTTCTCCGATTGCTAGGTACACTATTAGCGGTTCTTCTTGAACTGGTTGTTTTAACAGGGGAAGTGTAGCAAGAAAAACCTTCAGATCGTCGAAAGCCTTTTGACACTGCTCATTCCAGCCGAACTGACTACTTTTTCTGAGAACTTTAAAGAAATGTAACCCTTTGTCCGCCAATCTGGAGATTAACCTGTTTAGGGCAACTACACGGCCAGTTAGGATTTGTACTTCTTTCATAGTTCGAGGAGCAGTCATGTTTTGTATAGCTTGGATTTTACTGGGATTGACTTTAATTCCTCTTTCAGTAACCATGTATCCCAAGAACCTTCTATTTTTACTCCGAAAGAACACTTCGCAGGGTTCAAACGCATTCAACTCCTCCGAATGGTTGCCATGGTTTCTCTTAAATCCGAAGGATATGTGTTATGGTCGAACTAAATTCAGTAGCCAAACCGAACTGATTTCCGACCTGGGTGAATCAAACCGGATTTCGTACCTAGTCTTGGTCGTTATAAGCGAACTAGTCTCATAGGCGATCTGTACCTGTCCCGACGAACTACATTAGTTCGGGCTGTATTGACGAACTGATAGATTTGATGATAATGAATTAATCTTGACTGCCAGCTATTTTCGCGGGTTTGTTATCCATATCCCTGGTTTCTAGGCTAATATCGAGCTAACCCTTGATTTTCGGAGGACTCCTACTTCAACCACAATTAGGACTCCTATTACTACTACAACAAGTATCAGGGAGTATATATATCCTTGTTCTTTTCACTTTACACACACGCAATACACGCAATACACTTATCATATACTTTGAGAGAATTCAGAGCCTTTCGACTGACTTGAGCGTCGGAGTCCCTTCGCCGGGAACCCCTCCCGATGTCTGTTTTGCAGGTTCGTTGGGTCCGATTGTTCAAGATTTTGAGTTTTTGGTTCCGGGAGACGCACGTCAAACCGGAGCAACATCAATTGGTGCCGTCTGTGGGAAACATTTGGGTTAAGACGTTGAGAGCAAACATGGTAAATACTAGAGGAACGCAGAGAATGGAGATGGGTGGACCATCCAGAAATCACGAGGAAGAAGGGGACAGCCAGAACACGGTCCCAGCCAATCCCCCTCCCACTATTACTTTGACCCCCGAAGAGCTTTCCGATTTGATATCGGCGACAGTTCAAAGGGCCTTGACTGCACAAGTCAAGGGACAACCAAAGAATGTTGAAATTGAAGTCGAGAAAGATCAACCAGAGGAGAAGTCGCAAGCCAATGAGAGAGAAAGTCAGTCTGACCATCCCAAAGGTCAAAAGTGGGAACGCGCTGAACTATCGAAGGAAGTTGTTGAACTACGAAGAGAACTGAGGGAAGCCCATCAAAACGCCCACCGAGCTCCGCGAAACCAAAGGGGAACCCTTTTTCTGACCTGATAATGAAGGACGAGTTGCCTGTCTCTTTTCGCCCAGTTCACTTCGAATACGATGGCACTGGTGACCTTTGGGAGCATTTGTGTCGATTTGAAAATATCGCTCTCTTACACCGGTATTCTGAAGGGATTAAGTGTAGGGTGTTCGCTACCACCCTTACCAAAACTGCTCAGACTTGGTTCAGTCAATTAAGCGACGGAGTGATTCACAGTTTCGAACAGCTGTCAGATCTGTTCTTACATCAGTTCGCCAGTGTTCGAAAGTAAAAGCGGTCTGCTCAAACGCTGTTTGGAGTCCGACAAAAGACGGAGGAAACATTAAGGGACTACGTCAAAAGGTTTACAGCTGCAAACCTTGAAGCCCCTGAGGCTTCGGGCGATCTGGTGGTTAGTGCCTTTATTCAGGGGCTGAGAGAGGGCGATCTTCATACTTCCCTGGTGAAGAAGACCCCCCTGAATTTTGGCGATCTGTTATAAAAGGCTACCAAGTATATCAATCTAGAAGAAGCAGTTCGGATGAAGAAATGAGAGAGTTCTGCCCGACCGAACAAGGTACAAGAACAGGAAAGCGTGAGGAAGCGACACTTTGAAGAACCCCGAACAAAATTTGTACCTCCGTAGTTAAGAGACAATAGGGGAGGCCAAAGATAATATGAACGATACATGCCATTGACGATTCCTCCCGAACAAGTGCTAATAGAAATCTGGAATCTGCCCCAGTTAAAATGGCCGACGACCTGGAGTCCGAATCCTAAGAAACCACCCACCTACGGTAACGAGAAATTGTGTCGGTTTCATAATGAGTACGGCCACAGTACGGATGAATGTTGGCATCTGCAAGATGAATTGGAGAGACTGATTAGAGAAAACAAATTGACCCGGTATGTTCGACAGCTTCCACGCGAAAGCAGAGACAACCGAAATGGCCAGTGAGGGCCAAGAAGAGATAGAAGACGAGAACAGCCCGAACTACCTCCACCTCCACCAAATCCACAACATAATGAGCCCGCAAGAGATGAGAGGCCTACAATACACATGATCATCGGAGGCCCTACTGATGGGGACTCAAATAGAGCTCGCAAAGCAAGGTTGAATTCAGTTCGGTAAAAGAGTATTGAGATTCAAACCATTTTTAACGACGTTGTGATAGAGTTCGGAGCTCGCGACAAAGTGGCAATCCAAAGTCCCCAGTTCGACGCTTTGGTGATTTCTACAGAAATTGGAGGCTTTGAGGTTAAAAGGATATTTGTGGATACAGGAAGTTCCGTGGACATCATGTTCATGGACTGTTTCAAGAAGATGAGGTCGACGGTGGAAGTAAAGTCGGTAGAAACCTCCATTTATGGTTTCTCCGGAGAAGCAGTGCCTGTTCTGGGCAAGGTACAATTACCTGTGGTGTTGGGAGAATGAGAATGGAGGCAGAATAGGACCATAAATTTCCTGTTGGTGGATGCACCCTCTCAGTATAATGTGATACTAGGTCGCCCATCGTTGGGTACCTATGCGGCAATTATCTCGCCAGCCCACTTGATGATGAAGTTTCCTGTCGAGAATGATAAGGGCCAGATCCTAGGTGTAGGAAGGGTTCAGGGGGACCAACAGACAGCTCGACGATGTTATGTTACTACAGTTCGTCAGCTAGAGTCCCGAAAGTGAAGTTCGGAACAAAGGGATGATGTTGATCGAGAAAGAGACATCAGTCACAAAAAAGGACGAGAAGCGAACACTGCTGAGTTCGAAGAAGGAGAGTTGATGAGTGTCGAACTGATTCCGGAACTACCTGGTCATGCCATACACCTTGGTCGTTACCTAACCGAACAAACCAAGAAAGAAATAATAGAAGTGTTATGGGAGAATGTGGACTTGTTCGCATGAAAACCGGAGGACATGAGAGGAATAAATCCAGACGTGGCTATTCATAGATTAATTGTCAAGCCTGAAGCTCGACCCATCAAACAAAAATTAAGACATTTCAGAGAACAACAAAACGAGATCATTGAGAGGGAAGTTAGGAAGTTATTGGAGATAGGTCATATTGAAAAAATTCAGTATCCTCGGTGGTTAGCTAATGTCGTTTTGGTGCCTAAACCGGGAAACAAGTGGCGTATGTGCATCGACTTCCGCGACCTTAATAAAGCCTGCCCCAAAGACTATTATCCGCTTCCCCGAATTGATAAGCTGGTCGATTCCACTGCAGGATGCAAACTGCTCAGTATGATGGATGCAGCGCAAGGGTATCATCAGATTCTGCTACACCCGGAAGACAAACCCAATGTTGTATTTATCACTTCGTCAGGAACATACTGCTACACGGTGATGCCATTCGGATTGAAGAATGCTGGGGCTACTTATCAAAGGATGGTGGACAAGATGTTTGCCGATCAGTTAGGTCGGAACATGGAAGCTTACGTAGATGATATGTTAGTGAAGAGTGCTGAGGCGAACACACATCCTTCGGACTTAAGGGAAACCCTGGCGACCATTCGGAGAAGTGGAATGCATTTGAACCCCGCGAAGTGTTCTTTCGGAGTAAAGGCGGGAAGGTTCTTGGGTTACATGGTTACTGAAAGAGGAATCGAGGTCAATCCCAGCAAGATCCAAGCTATACAAAACATGACTGCTCCTCGAACTATGAAAGAAGTACAAATTCTAACTAGTCGTATGGTCGCCTTAAGCAGGTTCATTTCCAGATTGGCGGACAAGGGGTTACCTTTCTTTAAGGTTCTTAGGAAAAATAGTCAGTTCGGTTGGAACGAGCAGTGTCAGAAGGCGTTCGACGATCTGAAGGTTTTTCTTGCTACACTTCCCCTGTTAAAACAACCAGTTCAAGGAGAACCGCTAATAGTATACCTAGCAATCGGAGAAGAATCAATCAGTTCGGTCCTGGTGAAGGAAATAGGCAAGGACCAGTTCCCAATACACTTCGTCAGCAAAGTCCTTCAAAATGCGGAGATACGCTATACGGAGATTGAGAAAGTAGCATATGCATTAGTAACTTCGGCCAGGAGATTAAGACCATATTTTTTGAGCCATACGGTTATAGTGCGAACTGATCATCCGTTGAACATCATTTTAGGGAAGCCAGATGCGTCAGGTCGATTGGTTAAGTGGGTTGTCGAGCTAGGCCAATTCGACATCAAGTATGAACCTCGAACGGCAATTAAAGGTCAGGCCTTGGCAGACTTCATACAAGAGACGACTAGAATTCAGGAGAAGAAAGAATGGGAACTTTTTGTTGACGGATCCTCATCCCGGCATGGAGGCGGAGCTGGTATCTTACTGATTAGCCCAGAAAAAGATGAGCTACAGTTCGCTGTCAAATTCCTGTTCAAAACCTCTAACAATGAAGCAGAATACGAAGCCTTCCTGCAGGGTTTGAAAAATAACCGAACAAGTAGGAGCTCGTCATGTGACCATCAAGTCTGATTCGCAACTAGTAACTTAACAGCTGTAAAACCGATGCAAAATCAAGGAAGATCGGATGAATTCTTATGTGGAAAAAATCAGGGAAATGGAGAACAAGTTCGAGAAACTTGAAATCAAGCAGATTCCTAGAAGCGGGAACCAAAAGGCAGATTTTCTTGCTAAGATAGGCAGTTCGCTTCAAGACTGTTCACAGAGAACTATAACAGTAATGGGAGTGGAAAGAGAGAAAGAAGTAATGAGCATTGATAACGGGGTGAGTCCGGATTGGAGAACTCCAATTATACGCTTTTTAGAAGACAAGAGAGAAGGAATAGAGAAGGAATTAGAAAAGCTGGAAAGGCAAGCTCGATTTTATTATCTACTACAAGAGGCCCTGTACAGAAAAACCTTCCTGACAACAGATGCTCGATGCTTATCCAGAGAAGAAAGGAGTCAAAGTCTTGGAAGAGGCCCATGAGGGGGGATGTGCCGAACATGCTGGAGCCAGATCTTTAGCTCGAAAAGTAGTACGAGCTGGATTCTACTGGCCCACAATGAAAAATGACGCGAACGAAATAGTTAAGAGATGCGAAGCTTGCCAGAAGCATGGATGGCGAATTCATACACCTGCCGTTGACATGCTAACTATCTGTTCGCCGTGCCCTTTCGCTAGATGGGGAATTGACATCGTCGGCCCCTTTGTGAAAACTCGAGGAAGCAAGCAGTTCGTAGTAGTGGCGGTGGACTATTTCACCAAATGGGTCGAAGCCGAACTATTAGCCAAGATTACTGAAGCCGAAATGATCCACTTCATCTGGAAGAACATCTGTTGCAGATTTGGTTTACCGAGGATTTTGGTTTCAGATAATGGAACTCAGTTCCGTGGAAAGAAGATTGTTGAGTGGTGCACAGAGATGAAGATCCTACAAGTATTCACAGCGGTGGCTCATCCTCAAGCAAATGGACAAGTCGAAGTGGTGAACAGAATTATATTGGACGGACTGAAAAAACGACTAGAGTCCGAAAAGTCAAATTGGGCAGACGAACTATCATCGATTTTATGGGCATACCGAACTACACCACGATCAACGACGGGAGAAAGCCCCTTTAACCTAGCCTTCGGAATGGAAGCCGTCGTGCCAGCAGAAATCCAGGGAGAGGCGCTGAGAATCACAAGTTTCGAGCCGCTGAAGAACGAAGAGCTAATCAAGATCGATTCAATATTCTTGGATGAGCTTCGAGATAAAGCTAGAGTTCGGAATGAGTTATACAAAAGGCGTGTTCAGGCGGCATTTAATAAAAAAGTTCAGAAAAAGGAGTTCCAGATCGGTGATATGGTTCTAAGGCAATCAGATGCCTTGGTCAATATCGGAAAATTGGACGCTACTTGGGAAGGACCGTACACAATATCCAAGATTCTTTCAGGAGGATCTTACGAACTGACTGATGGAGAAGGGAAATTATTACCAAGACCTTGGCATGTGAAGCATTTGAAGAAATTTTATGCGTAGTACGCTACTCCTGTACGATTACTTTTTAAATTTCTGTCAACTTAATAAAATAAGTCGGTATCCGACTCGTGGATGTAGGCTGATTTGGCCGAACCATGTTAAAATGGCTATATCTTTACAATTCTGTTTTAAAAGTTGTATTATATTTAATCTTGAAAACGAACTGAATGAATTCTCCTTGGAAGGATTGATCGACCGAACTGATCAATTGAACTTTCCTAGGAACGAACTGAATGAATTCTCCTTGGAAGGATTGATCGACCGAACTGATCAATTGAACCTTCCTAGGAACGAACTGAATGAATTCTCCTTGGAATGATTGATCGACCGAACTGATCAATTGAACCTTCCTAGGAACGAACTGAATGAATTCCCCTTGGAAGGGTTGATCGACCGAACTGATCAATTGAACCTTCCTAGGAACGAACTGAATGAATTCTCCTTGGAAGGATTGATCGACCGAACTGATCAATTGAACCTTCCTAGGAACGAACTGAATGATTTCTTTTTGGAAGTTCTGATTGATCAAACTAATCAGAGACCCTTGGAATGAGATTGATTATTTCGAACTACTTTGCGAAAAGAAACTTGAGAGAAACACTAAACGATATCCAATAATATTCAAAAAGTGTTACATTACAGAAGTCTTACAGAAACTGAAAAACTAAAGCATTACAAATTTCTGAGAAAAAGCTAAAAAAATCTAAGTATCAGCAGGATCTTCTAAGGGAACTACAAGAGGAGGAGGTTCGCTAACCGAAGGCAGAGCAGGCAAAGGGGCAAACATTTCTTCGGGTAGATCGGCAACTAAGCTCGGAGTTGTTTCTCCGGACTGAGGAACAGCCGAACCAACACTTGGAGGATCGGGAAGAACTTCCTTGATCGACTGCTCCAGATACCCGACCCACCATTCCGCCTTTGGATCCTCGTCCGGATCCCCTTGCCAGCCAGGAGGAATAGGAAAAGTCTGAATTAATTTTTTGAACAAAGAAGAAAGGTTGTACCGAAGGACGGACTCCGGCAATGACCGGTCTCCTCCTGGAAACGCCGAACAATTCCATTCACTTCCTCCTGGCGTAAGTGGATTCCCTCTTTGAAGTAGGCCTCCGCCATCGGAGCTGCTTTGGAGAGAAAGAGAGTGGAGTTCCAAAGCTGATGAAAAAGCCTATCGCGGTACTCAGAGATTAGCAGCTCCATTTCGGGGCTTTTGACGAACTGATGGTAGCCCGCAACAGTTCCAGCCTGGAAACCTTCAGCTTGCATCTTCTCCCTAAAGCGAGCCCGCGCATTCCTCTCCTCCTCTAGCTCTTCCTTCAGCTGGCGATTCTCGGCCTCCACCCGGAGAAAAGCCTCATGTCTCTCCATGGCGAACTTCTCCTTCGCCAGCAACAGCTCCTCCTTCCGGGCAGATTCTGAGTGAGCCATCGCCAGATCGATCTGGACCTGCTCCAGCGAGGCCGACAATTTATCCGTCTTCTCGGAGCGAATTGAGAGATCACTCTCCAGAGTCTTCTTCTCCTCGACCACCTCCTCCAGTCGCACACGACTATCCCGTAGCTCGTCCCTCCGGTGAAGAGCCTGCCTTGCATAGCCTACAAAATATTTCTGGGCGTTTAATAGGCGAGTCAGGTTCTTCCGCAGCTCTTTCTCTTCCGCATCCTCCTCCTCTTCACTCCCCACCGTTTTTCCCTCGGCCTTTGACGAAACTTCCTCCACCACTTCCTCTGTTCGCACCTTCTTCAGCCGGGAGGCTCGCGAGCTGGAAGACCCCTTCCTTTTGGATGAAGGAGTCCGAGCTGGAGGTACCTCACCGGTCTCTTCGGTTAGGTCGATCGGCTGAGAGGTAGGAGCGGCAATCGGAAGCGGACCATGAGGAGTTAGAGTTACAGTAAGGGGAGCCGGAGCAGCTGATTCCGGAATAGGAAGAAGGGCGCCCTCCTTTTCGACCACAGCAATAGGACCAGGCGCCCTACCCGTCAGTTCAGCAAGGCGAGCTTCCTCAGCCTTCTTAAAGATGTCGGCCAGAACAGGGTCAACTCCATGTCGAGCAGGAGAGATAAAAGTTCGCTCCTCGTTAGATGCATCGCTCGCGATGGAGAAGAATCGATTCATGGTGAGATCTGAAAAAAAGTAAAATAAAGTAAGATAACAAGATAACCAGCTCGACATAAAGAAGAACGTAATAATAAAACGACCTAAATTAAAACGGGGAGGGAGCAGACTGTTCGGATAAAACCCCCAAAAAAGTCAACAGCTCCCCACAAGAACTCAGCTGGGCGATGTCGAACCAACCCTTGGCAAAAATTTCGTTCAGGGCTGTAATTTGATGGTCCGGAACGGGAGCAGGGTCGGTTTGACCCAAATGCTGGGCCCAAGAAAGCGAACGAAAAGGCCGATCTATCGGCGCTTTTACAAAGAAATAATGTTTCTCCTAGGAACTGATTTTATCATCCCCGGGAGATAGAAAATAAGCTCGCCTCGCGCCACTCCGAGGACTAAGATAGAAACGAAAAGGATTGGAATTTTTCAACACAAAATAAGATCGAAAACGGGTTACAAAGGGCTCGACCCCCATCTATTTACAAACCATGTAGAAAGAGACTATGTAACTAATGGAGTTCGGGTGAAATTGGTTCGGACATATCCCGAACTCCGTACTAATATCTAAGAGGCAAGGGTGAATTGGGGGAACTAACCCCAAGGTAACGTGTTTCAGAAACCAAGTCTGATGACCCGGTGGTGCTCGATGTGGTCGGTCCTCCGGACCAGGGATCACCACAACGTACCCCCCAGCCATCAAGGAACTCAAAAACACAGTATGAGTCGGGGTAATCTTAATAGAAGAAAATGCATCTTCTACAGATCTTTTTCTCCTAGGTTTTTCTGAAGGAGAGGATGCCATTGAAATAATAAAGAGTAGAAAAGAGAGGAAGGGGTACCTGGAATTAAGAAAAGAAACCTAACTCGAGGAGAAAATCGGGGAGAAGGAACGTCTACAGTAGATGAGCACGGAAGTGTTTGAAGGTTGACGATAATGACATATATATAGAAGAAGATCTTGATTTTGGGGGGAAATCCGAAGAGACACGATCTGTCCGCCGTTAGATGGAGTGAAATCCAACGGTGGAAAACGAAAAGGCACTGGGCGGGAACAGTTTTTCACCACGTGTCACGCGAACCGTGCAATTGCAGCTGAAAAGATAGGAAAAAGACATCTCGCCTCGAAAAGGGGCGTCGATTCAGTTCGATTACCACCTTAGCGAACTATGATCCTAATGAACTCCCTTAGTGTATTACATACACTTCGAAAAGGGGGGAGTACTATTATGGTCGAACTAAATTCAGTAGCCAAACCGAACTGATTTCCGACCTGGGTGAATCGAACCGGATTTCGTACCTAGCCTTGGTCGTTATAAGCGAACTAATCTCATAAGCGATCTGTACCTGTCCCGGCGAACTACATTAGTTCGGGCTGTATTGACGAACTGATAGATTGGATGAGAATAAATTAATCTTAACTGTCCACTATTTTCGCGGGTTTGTTATCCATATCCCTGGTTTCTAGGCTAATATCGAGCTAACCCTTGATTTTCGGAGGACTCCTACTTCAACCACAATTAGGACTCATATTCCTACTACAACAAGTATCAGGGAGTATATATATCCTTGTTTTTTTCACTTTACACACACGCAATACACGCAATACACTTATCATATACTTTGAGAGAATTCAGAGCCTTTCGACTGACTTGAGCGTCGGAGTCCCTTCACCGGGAACCCCTCCCGGTGTCTGTTTTGCAGGTTCGTTGGGTCCGATTGTTCAAGATTTCGAGTTTTTGGTTCCGAGGAGACGCACGTCAAACCGGAGCAACATCAATGTGTGTTCGCTTTAGCACTTTTTACTAGCATATCATCTACATAAGCTTCCATATTCCGACCTAACTGATAGGCAAACATCTTGTCCACCATCCTTTGATAAGTAGCCCCCACATTCTTTAATCCAAACGGCATCACAGTATAGTAATACGTTCCCGACGAGGTGATAAAAGCAACATTGGGTTTGTTTTCTGGATGTAACAGGATCTGATGATACCCTTGGGCTGCATCCATCATACTAAGAAGTTCGCATCCTGCTGTTGAATCAACTAGCTTATCAATTCGCGACAGCGAATAATAGTCTTTGGGACAGGCTTTATTGAGATCGTGGAAGACGATGCACATATGCCACTTGTTTCCTGGTTTAGGCACCAAAACAACATTAGCTAACCACCGAGGATACATAATTTTTTCTATATGTCCTATCTCCAATAACTTCCTGACTTCTTTCTCGATGATCTCATTCTGATGTTCTCCAAAGTGCCTTAACTTTTGTTTGACAGGTCGAACTTCGGGTTTGACATTCAACTTGTGGACAGCCATATTCGGATTTATCCCCTTCATGTCTTCCGGCTTCCATGCAAACAAGTCCACATTTTTCCTTAAGACCTCAATTATTTCCTTTTCCAACTGTTCGGCTAAGTCACTTCCTAGGCGAACTGTATGACCAGGTTGTTCGGGAATCAGTTCGACGCTCATCAATTCTCCTTCTACGAACTCAGCCGTGTTCGTTTCTCGTTCTTTTTTGTGACTAATGTCTCTTTCTCGATCAAAATCATCTCTTTGTTCAGAGTTTTGTTTTCTGGACTCTAGCTGGCGAACTGCGGTAACATAGCATCGACGAGTTGTTTGTTGGTCACCATGAACTATCCCTACTCCTAAGACTTGACCCTGATCATTTTCGACAGGAAATTTCATCATCAAATGTGCCGGCGAAATAATTGCTGCATAGGTACCCAACGACGGGCGACCGAGAATCACATTATATTGAGAAGACGCATCTACCAACAGGAAAGTTATTATCTTATTCTGCCTCCATTCTCCTTCTCCTAAAACCGTAGGTAATTGAACCTTGCCCAAAACAGCCACCGCCTCGCCCGAGAAACCATAAAGGGAAGTTTTTACTGATTTTACTTCCACCGTTGACCTCATCTTCCTGAAACAGTCCATGAACATGATGTCTACCGAACTTCCTGTATCCACAAATATCCTTTTAACCTCAAAGCCTCCGATCTCCGTAGAAATTACCAATGTATCAAACTGAGGACTTTGGATTGCCACCTTGTCGCGAGCTCCGAACTCTATCACCACGTTGTCAAAAATGGTTTGAACTTCAACACATTTTTGTCGAACTGAATTTAATCTCGCTTTGCGGGCTCTATTTGAATCTCCGTCAGTAGGACCTCCGATGATCATGTGTATGGTAGGTCATTCTTCTCTACCAGGCTCATTATGTTGTGGATTTGGCGGAGGTGGAGGTAGTTCGGGCTGTTCTCATCTTCTATCCCTTCTCGGCCCTCGTTGGCCGTTTCGATGATCTTTATGGTCGCACGGATGCTGCCGAACATATCGGGCCAATTTGTTCTCTCTGATTAACCTCTCCAGTTCGTCTTGCAAATGCCAACATTCATCCGTACTATGGCCATAGTTATTGTGGAACCGACACAACTTCCCGTTGCCATAGGTGGGTGGTTTTTTGGGATTTTGGCTCCAGGTCGTCGGTCATTTTAACTGGGGCAGATTCCAGATTTCCATTAGCACCTGTTCGGGAGGAATCGTCAATGGCGTGTACCTTTCATATCTTCGGCCTCCCCTATTGTCTCTTAGCTGCGGCGGTGCAAATTTTGTTCGGGGTTCTTCAAAGTGTCGCTTTCTTATACTTTCCTGTTCGCGTGTTTTATTCACTCGACTGGAACTTTCTCCTTTCTTAATCCGAACTGCTTCTTCTAGGTTGATATACTTGGTAGCTCTTTGTAGTAAGTCATCAAAATCCAGAGGGGTCTTCTTCACCAAAGAAGTATGGAGATCACCCTCTCTCAATCCTTGAATAAAAGCACTAACCACCAGATCGCCCGAAGCCTCAGGAGCCTCAAGGGTTGCAGCTGTGAACCTTTTGACGTAATCTCTCAATGTCTCTTCCATTTTTTGTCGGACTCCAAACAGCGTTTGAGCAGATTGCTTTTGTTTCCAAACACTGGCGAACTGATGTAAGAACAAATCTGATAATTGTTCAAAATTGTGGATCACTCCGTTATTGAGCTGACTGAACCAAGTTTGCGCGGCTTTGGTGAGGGTGGTAACGAACACCCTACACTTAATCCCTTCTGAATACCGGTGTAAAAGGGCGGTATTTTCGAATCGACACAAATGCTCCCATGGATCAGCAGTGCCATCGTACTCGAAGTTAACTGGGCGAAAAGAGACGGGTAGCTCGTCCTTCATAATCAGGTCGGAAAAAGGGTTCCCCCTTGAATTTCGCAGAGCTCGGCGAGCATTCCGATGGGCTTCCCTCAATTCCCTTCATAATTCAACAACTTCCTCAGATAATTCAGCACGTTCCCGTTTTTGACCCCTGAGATGATCGGAATGGCTCTCTCTCTCATTGGCTTGTGACTTGTCCTCGTGCTGATTTTTCTCGACCTCAATCTCGACGTTTTCTTGTTCCTTGACTTGTGCACTTAAGGCTCTTTGAACCGCCGCCGATATCAAATCAGAAAGCTCTTCAGGAGTCAAAGTAACAGTGTGCGGAGGATTAACTGGGACTGTATTTTGGCTATCCCTTTCTTTGTCGCGATTCTTTGACAGTCCACCTATCTCCATTCTCTGCGTTCCTCTAGTATTTACCATGTTTGCTCTCAACGTCTTACTCAAATTTTCCCATAGACGGCGCCAATTGATGTGGCTCCGGTTTGACGTGCATTTTCTCGGAACCGAAACTCGAGAACTTGGATACTCAGAACTGAAGAAACCTGCAAAACAAACATCGAGAGAGGTTCCCGACGAAGGGACTCCGACGCTCAAGTTAGTCGAATTGCTCTGAATTCTCTCAAATAATATAATATGTGTATTTTTTGTATTGCGTGTGTGTAAAGTGAAAAGAACAAGGACATATATATACTCTCTGATACTTGTTGTAGTTGAAATAGGAGTCCCAATTGTAGTTGAAGTAGGAGTTCTCCGAAAATTAAGGATTAGCTCGACCTTATCCCAGAAATAAAGGATATGGATAACAAACCCGCGAAAATAGCGGGCAGTTAGGATCAGTTCGTTCTCATACAATCATTCAGTTCGTCGTTACATTCCGAGCTGACATAGTTCGTCGTGACAGACATAATTTTCCTATCAAAACAGTTCGCATATACCGACCAAGGTGAGGTAAGAAACCCGGTTCGATTCACTTAGGCCGGAAATTAGTTCGGTTCGGGCACTGGAATCAGTTCGACCATAACAATGTTGATCACTGTCAGTACCTACACCACATATATTATTAGTAGGTTCACGAGCAAATAATTTCTCAACATAGTGAATGAGAACATTTTGATAACGAGTATAGTAATAAATTATACTCACACTGTCCACGTCCATCCACCATGGTCTGATGCGGCCTCATCTAGGATGTTCACCTCGTATGTAGGGCATTAACAGCTCTAAAGATGCAGCTGAGAAGGTCTCCCTTTTCGGTTAGATGTCGTCCCTAATATGTTTGGGCTCGCCGGCGTGCGCTTCAGTGAAAATGGCCTTGCATTTTTCCTGATCAAAAAATTTCAAATACTTGTTAGTACTTTTAGTTCGCGCTCACATTTAAGATTAATAGTAGGTGAAGGGTCATTACAAAAAAATGTGTATCCACTATCAGCATCCTGCCAGCCCACTTTTGATCGCGTTTCACTTTGACGAACTTCGCATTCAACTGGAGGATGCTGAGGTATGCATCAATCGGCTGTGTAGACAAGGACCAACCATGCATAAACTCCATTGATTTCAGACGTGAGTTATAATAATGTGAAATGGGGTACTCGGTAAAAGATTTTGTAATAACAATACGAACCTGAAAGTGGACGTCCACATCCGGGGCCACGAATGTACTGAAAAATTTTGGATTCTCTGTGTAGCCGGTCCCCACATTCAGCCTGAAATATAAACATGCACATTAGTATATCATTCATTAGCAATAAGATATTATCGAGTGATGAAATAAGAAAGGGGTCTAACTCTTCGACGTTAGGTCTGCTGGCCATGTATCTCTCGAACTCCTCCTCCTTTGCGTTCTTTTTTTGGTTGTCTTTCACCCTTTAAGAATGGGCTAAGGACATATTTGGTCGGAGCTCTCAGCCTAACATTGTGGATGCCGGCACTTGTACGAGGTAAAACTGATGAAGAGCTAGCATTCTCTGACCCCTCATCCTCATTTCTCGCAATCGGCGTGGTCTCTATGAGGGTCCCTCCTGCTGTAGAAGTCCCCAAATCAAAATGAATTGGGGATATGTGTCCCTGAGGGTCAACAGTGGCAGCTGGTACGACGGGAGTTAACTCAGTGGGTACGTCGACATGTGTGAACAAACTCTGTCCAGGACACTGCTCCTGAGGAGGATAGAAAGACTCATGCCATCCAGATGTAGGCTGGGTAGGATAATACTGCTTGTCCGGTGGGTAGAACTGCTCGTGGTAGGAGGGCATATTGTTGTAGTACTCTGCGATCCCAAACTGGATCAGGTTTGGAATCTCCAGCTCCAAACGTTCGAACTCCTCACGTCTTCGATCATCCACCTCACTGAGCCTACCATCGACGTATGATCGCATCTCTGAGAACTAGTCACCGACATAATCTCGTAGCCCCATCAGGCTTGCATTCATTGAATCGAAGCCTGTGCTAAACATGTTCCTCAGCTCGTCAAACATAGATCCAACAGCAGGTGCAGATGGATCTCCATATCTCGTGTTTGAGGGACTTGGCTCGTCGCCGACAGGCGATATGTGTTGGGGGTACGATAGCGACTGAAAACCACCAAAATCGTAAAACTGCTCCTAATATGGTGGACAACCCTCCGACGGGTGAGGAGGTGGGCCGTAATCACTCTGCAACGGAATGTCATGCAGGTCCAGAGATACAGGGGCATCAACATAAGCCGATGTTCGATCCTCATCCTCCTCATGTATTTGCAAAAAGTCATCGGACGACACGTGTCGCTGCCCACCTTGTCGAGAACTCTCGCCTGTAGTCAATGTGGGCTGGCGAGACCGCGTAGTCCTCGATGCTTGGGGGGCAGCAGTCAAGCCTTCAGACAAGACGACGGTGGGCCTCCGTGGACGACCCCGTCTTGATTGGGTGGGCATCTGAACACCGTCTGCGAGATCCTGATCAAGGTACTGCAAGTACGGCTGGCGGGCCTCACGACGCTCGACCCGAAGGTTCTCATAACACTCGAGACCCTGCAGTAGAGATAGTCACAATTCAATTTGTGAGTAAGAGAATTATAAATGCATGTAAAGAATTAGAAACTTTGAATTTAAGTAACCCTGGTCTGAACAAACCTCATGATCAAGCTCCCTCGACACGTCGTCTTCTGGCCTCTTTGTCGACCACCTCAAAAGTCTCGGTAACACCTTGTGAGACTTCGAAAGGCACTTCCCGGTATATACAACGGTGTATGGAATCGCCTCAAAAGCTCATATCTGAAAAGTTCGAAGAACAATTAGTGTCCACTATCAAGTTGAATTATTCAATCATAATATGAAACAATACCAAAGTATGATGTTAAAACTAACCATTACGGCTAACGAGAATCCATAGAAGTGGTACGACGGGGGCTTAGTTGCAGTTGGCGGGGACAGCGAAGCTGGTAGTTGATTGATTTTGTTGAGAAGATGGAGATAAGAAATCTTACCCTAGGGAAAGGTCTCCCACCGATCCTCGTCCTCGACCAAATCCCAAACCCAAGGGTCAACTGAAGTGGTGAGTGGGTCAACTCCAAGCAAAATGTTGTAGAGGAGGATAATCTTAGCAATCTTCATCGTGTCATCAGCACGTGCTACGAACTCCTCCGCTCTAAACCGCTTAAGAAGATCCGCCACAGATATTCTATCCTCGCCTTCAGAAATTCGATAAAACACGCCATCCAACTGCTGCGGCCTCGACAGAACAATCGACCTAAATGCAGAGTCGCCAAACCGTAATCCCGTCACCAGGGCAAACTCAGTCCGGGAGAATCGACAAAGCCGACGGTCTCCACCAATATGAAACCAGACCTCATCCGTCGGAGTATGGGGCCCACGCACCTCACGTGACATAAGGGCGTGTAAAAAGCTCTTGCAACTGTCAGTCTCAATTGCCCAGCGCAAGAAATGCCCGAAGCAGCTCGCCTCAAAATCGGTCACACAATCGGAGTCAGTTTTTTGGAGGATGTCTTATGTTGCCTAGTACTTTGACACGTGTGTACGAGTTAATGTATGCTTGTGTAGTCTGATACTCCAGACGCACCCAATCGACCTGAAAAGGAGAAAAAAATGGCCACATTAATTCATACATTAATATACAAAATGAAAGTACATATGCGAATTAATATCATACGATACACATGAAAAATAAAGATATGAAACATATAAAGGTTGGAGTTTTGCTTATGCAAATTAGTAGAGTTGGATAAAACGTAGATTTATAAATTACAAAAAAAAAAGCTAACCGACCATTATTAGAAATTTAAAAAGTTTAAATGATCCATCAATTATGGAAATTCTGAAATTGGGATTATTAAATTGGTAATTCAAATTATGTATGTATCATGCAAGACGGATGAAGAAATTATTTTTATTACGTGCTGATTATTAAACAGATATTAAAAAAATTTATTAAAAGGGAAATAATCAAATATGATATTTAATTGTCCAATTATAATAATTAAATTTTTGAAACGGGATTTTAGAAAAAAATTCCCGAGTGAAGAGTTGAATATTGAAATGAGACTAAAAAAAATGGAGAAATTTTTTTTCGTAACGGGTCGAGGAAACTATGTTGTTATAATTAAAAATGGGGATTATTAATGAGGATTATTTTTGAGTATGTACATAATATTTACGAAGTATTAGGAAATTATTTCAAAATTAAGTTTTGATTAATAAACGAATATTAAAAAAACTGGTAAAAATATTTAAGTTCGAGTAGGATATTATGTTACTTTAATTCTGAAATTGGGATTATTAAATTGGTAATTCAAATTATGTATGTATTATGCAAGATGGATGAAGAAATTATTTTTATTACGTGCTGATTATTAAACGGAGATTAACTAAAAAATTTAAAGGAGAATTAATGAAATATAATATTTAATTGTCCAATTATAATTATTAAATTTTGAAAACGGGATTTTCGAAAAAATAATTACCGAGTGAAGAGTTGAATATTGAAAGGAGACTAAAAAAAATGGGAAAAAAATATTCGTAACAGGTCGAGAAAACTATGTTGTTATAATTATGGAATGGGGATTATTAAAGAGGATTATTTTTGAGTATGTACATAATATTTGCGAAGGATTAGGAAATTATTTCAAAATTAAGTGTTGATTAATAAACGGATATTAAAAAAATTAGTACAAATATTTAAGTTCGATTAGGATATTATGTTACTTTAATTCTGAAATTGGGATTATTAAATTTTAAATTCAAATTATGTATGTATTATGCAAGACGGATGAAGAAATTATTTTTATTACGTGCTGATTATTAAACGGAGATTAAATAAATTTATTAAAGGGGAAATAATCAAATATAATATTTAATTGTCCAATTTTAATTATTAAATTTTTTAAACGGGATTTTTAAAAATGAGGTGCGGTGCTGGGGCGCGCGCGACGGGTGACGGGAGCGCGAGGGCGCACGACGGGAGACGGGTGACGGGAGCACGCACCCGACGGGAGACGGATGACGAGAGCGCGCTCGACGTGAAATTCACGTGTAGCCCTATAATTATAGGGTCACACGTTAATTTTGAAAAATTCACGTGTAGCCCCTAAAGTTCACGTGTAGCCCACCCCCGTCGAGTTTTCTCGGCAGCTGTCGAGAGCCCCCGCCCCCACTGTCGAGATTTCTCGGCAGCTGTCGATCACGTCCGCCCTTGCTGCCGAGATTTCTTGGCAGCTACCGAGAGACGACGGGGATTTTTGCTCCCGTCGTCGGGAACGCACGACAATCTTTTTTTTCCGATTCGTTTTCTATCCAAATCTCGTTTTTTTCATCATACTTTATCATCGAGTTGTCGCCAACGAGATACCGTTGACCGGGGGTCGTGGGTTCCGATCAAAGTCAACCCTTTCACCTAATTACCAAAATACCCCTAAATCTTAAAACACTTAAATTGTGGGGTCAAAAATTCACGTTTAACATTATAATTACAGTGTTAAACTTGAATTATTCCCTATAATTATACGTGATTAAACATGTATATTTTCGATTAAATGTGATTATTTTCGATTATGGTCATTTAACTCTTTCAAACATCAATTCAAGCACATATTCAAACAAATTGACCCTATCAAATTCAAATTTAAACCCAATTAACCATTCCAAACATGAATTCAAGCATATATGAATAGAAATTAAACCTAATCCCCAAATAATTTAGGGTTCAATTGGAATTGAAATCCACGTTTAACCCTCCGTTTATTCAACTAATACTCAACAAATTCGAAATATTAAGACATATTTCCAACAAATTCAACAAAATTTCAACAAATTCTCAAGAAATTTCAACAAATTCCAACCTTAATTTCAACAATTTTTTGAAAAAACGAGGGATAAATCACTAACCTCTCCTTCTTGGTTTGACATCTTCGTCTTACACGTGAATTTTCACCAAAAAATCTAAGCTTTACACGTGAATTTGAGGTGAATTTTTGAGCTAAAAAATGGGTGAAAATGGAGGAACACAGCGGCTGTTCAAGCGAGAGATGAGAGGGAAGGGTTTGGGGGTGGGGGAGGTGAGAGAAAATGTTTTTTTTTACTAAAAGATTCATTTGACCAATTATTATTGGGTAATAATTTTGTCATCAAAGTCAATAAAAATATGTGGTATTTTTGGCCCTACTTTTAAATTTGATGGTATAAACTATCTCACTTTTATTTTTTATGGTAAAAAAATGTCAATTTTATTTTTGGTGCTATTTTGGGTCATATTTAATAGTAATTGTGGTAAATTGGGTTGCTATCCCTTTCCGTTATTAAGATGAAAATTTCCGTCACCAGATTTGGTAAACGATATGACTTTTTGGTTGACTAGTGACGATTTTATTCCGTCGCTAAATTTCTAATAGAATTTCCGTCAATTAGATGAAAATTTCCATCACCAAATTTGGTAAACGATTTGACTTTTTGGTTGACTAATGATGAAATTAATGACGGAATATTGTGACGGAAATTATCCATCACTAATTTTGTAACGGAAAATTCTGTCATTAAAATCATAATATTGACATGTCATCACACCACCAACACATCATCATGACACGTCATCTGACATGTCAGCATGACACATGTCACCACATCCCACCAACACGTCAACATCATCATGACATGTCATCGTCATCTGTCATGCGTGTCATCGTCTGACATGTCACCATGTCATCATAAACAATATTATGCATTGTCCAGGACTCATGGTGGTATTTTAATCACTAGACCATTGATGCTTTATATTATAATATTCTACATGCATTTATTTTATAAGTATTTTTTATATTTTTCAATCTCTATTATCACATATTTTTAAAAGGTTAACAATACATATATATGTAATTGGAAGATTAATGACTAATTAATATGTTTAGTAATGGTTAATCTAATTTCATTTTAAGATAATTATAAAATATACTAGTGCATATATTTTATAAAAATACTAGTTTTATAAAATTATGAGTTTGGTCATATAAGATAATATTAATGTAAATAATTATATAAGATAACATCATCAAATAATTAAACTTTTCAAATTTAATTTAATTAAAAAATAATTAATATTATCACATATTTTTAGGAATTCATGTAGTGACGGATTATTCCGTTAAAAAGAAAAATAATCGAATTTATAATTTTTTTTAAATTTGAATTCATGTAATAACGGATTTTTGTGACGGAATAATCCCTCACTACATAATTTCAGAATTTATAATTTTTTTCAAAATTTAAATGCATGTAGTGACGGATTATTCCATCACAATTTTGTGACGGAATAATCCGTCACTACATAATTTTGACAGAATTTGTGACGGAAAAATTTCTGTCAAAAATTTCCATCACAAGTTCTTTACAAAACTTTTTTTGTCACTATTCTGTTACTATTCCATAATAAATTTCTGACGGAATATTTCTGTCACTATCGGACAGTTTTCTTGTAGTGATATAGCCCGTGCAAAATACGGGTTCAAACTTAGTGAATGATATAAAAATCCTAATTCTTATGATTGGAATGAAAAATTAATAGGAAATGAGCAAAATAATCACACCGTAAATGATTATATTTTATAATTGATTATAGTATAAATTGATTATATTTTATTATGATTATATTTTATAAATTAAATCAATTTTTATTTGACGAAACTATTTTCACTAAAATAAAATTATTTTAATATTCTAATTTAGTATACCGTTCAAATTTAAATTATTTAATATATATTAATCAAAAAAAATTCATTTTTACAGAAAATCAAGCATTACAGTAATTGTCATAGGGGTAAATAGGATAGAGAGCCAAAAAAGTTTGGCCTATTTTTCCCACCATGATCACGCACCTATTAGTCAGCCTTTTTGTCCCGCACAGTACACTCGCTCGTAATTGATTGAATAGCATAAGCACAAAGCACAACGTAAACATAACGTAAAGCTACACACCAAGTTTACCTGAGAAATTCCCCCAACAGAACAGACCGATGTGTGCAACTCAAGGCCGCATCTAGTAAATATTTTAATTCCCCTAAGTAACATTTTTTTATTACTTTTTCTTTTTATAAAATTTTTAAAAAAATACTTGCACCTACACCAATTTTAAAATACAAGTCTAGACAATTAAATCAAAAACATGATAGTATTTTAAAAAGATTAGAATAATAATCCAATAATATTTTCATCTCAACCAAAATGAATTAAGTCATACTAATGTAAATTGAAAGGAAAAAACATTTAATCTTTCATGAACTAAATAGTTTAAATAAAAACAATTAATGTAACTTTAGCCACCGTTCATCCACCCCACTTCACGTCCATGTCATTACCCTGGAATTTTAATTTTTTTATAAAGGGTGAGCAAACACTAGCTCAGTGAGGACATGTTTGTCAAGATTAAAGACATCATGTAACAACAAGATAAATATCACAACTTGCAAATAAATATACATTTCCTCATTTTGGAATTGGTCAATCTATTATGAGTACGGCGGGCATACCCGAGGATCTACTTTTGGATCCTTGGATCTCCAAGGTCCCTGACTAATTCTAATACATAGATCATAAATCATAGCAAGCATTTTCATAAATAATTTTCTCATGATATATTGGATCAATTCATTAATCACTTTCACACAAAACATTTAACAAAGATAAACACATGAAAAGAATCTCCACCTTAAAAGTTAAAAGTCTTGAGCGAAATGAAAATGAATACAAGTCTATTCCTCGCGAGTCACACCTTCTTCGTTATCTAATCATTCATAATGAAAACAAACAACTAAACTTAATATCTAATGGCTAAAAGGAAAACTTCAATAATTATTTTAATTAAATTAAAACTCTAAAATGCTCGAAAATGAAAATTGGATTGTTCTAGAATTTAAAATAAAATTCTAGGGTCGAATTGAAAATTTCTAAAAACTGAAATATTAAATGGGGGAAAATAGAATAAAGAAAAATTAGGTGGAGGCTCAATATTATTTCATTTTGTAATTTTTAACTGTAGAAAGAATTAAATGAATAAAATGAGGAGAAATTAAGTTGAGATCAAACGTAAGATTTTTGGAGAGAAAAATAATTTAAACTTGGTTATAAATTGAAAATAGGTTTTAAGACATTTTGGAGGATAAATGAGAATTTTTTGAACTTTTTTGGAGAAATAAAACATGAAGTCTAAGTTGGAAGATTTTAGAAAACCTCTAGTTAAGCATAATTATTGAAATATTTATTTCTCAAAATATATAAGATCAAATGATCCTTAATTTTAAATATGGAATCTAGGTTGTTAAATAAGTTACATATATAAATTTCACAAAGATCCAAGTAGTATAGCTATAGATTTCTAATTTTTGAAACTTAAATTGCATAAACTATAAATTCGGTAAAGCTGTAAAATAAATTTAATATACTAAGAAATATAAACCTTTTTATTTTAAAACTTTTTCAAAAGATAAAAGACATGATAATATACAACATATCCAAAATTCAAAGCATTTTAAGATCTTTAGCTATAAGTATTGATCTCGTACAGTAGTAAAATGTAAATCGTGAATTTTTTAAAGAGGAAAAAGAAAATAAATTTTTAAATGAAGTATATGTTAGATTATATTGAAATTTTTATTGTAGATCAAAACCCTAAAATTACATAATTTGGTCAAATATTATAAAATTCGAAAGTGTAAAAATAATATTTTTAATTTGTAACTCAATAATGGTAAAGATGATAAATTTTGAAAATGAGAAATATAAAATTCATATAAAGTAAAAATTAATGTACTGCATATTTATTTATTTTTAAAAAAAAATCTTAAACATTAGCACATTCAATATTGTATAGATAATTTATTTGTTTTTCGTAAGGATCTTAATTTTTTCTTTTCTTTTCATTTGGATATATATTACT
This sequence comes from Scutellaria barbata, assembly GCA_028654395.1. Taxonomy (NCBI): domain Eukaryota; kingdom Viridiplantae; phylum Streptophyta; class Magnoliopsida; order Lamiales; family Lamiaceae; genus Scutellaria; species Scutellaria barbata. Next base: position 646,707 of record CM053644.1, read on the forward strand.
TCTTTCATTCGCTTTTTAATGTTAAATGAATATATTTTTATAGATGAAATACTTTTTAAATTTTTTAAATTTACATAGTTTAAGTCTATTCACAATTAGTAGCACAAATAACTATTAATTACCTTCAACAGAATTACTTCTTAAATAAAAGAAAAACAACACAAAATATACAAGAAAGTAAGAAATGTCACCTTTAACCATCTTAAGACATGTCACTTAACCTACAAGTTGATCAATAATTTCAAATTCCTGTCTATTCTTTTTCTAATTAACGTTTCAATATTAGTGTCTCTATATGTACAGTAGAGTTGCACATATTTCATTAATAGCTTATGGAATTTTTTGTTTAATGTTTGTGCTCAGTTTTTAAAAAGGTTATTGTTAATATTCCCACCTTTTCAAACTAAATAACAGTTGTTTTAGAACATATATTTTATTTGATTATATATGTCTCTTTTTTATTATTAAAGAGAGTACATCAATTGATTTTTCCAACTTTATCTCTCCTAGTTATTTGTATACACCTTTTATTTATAGTTTTACAAAATGAAACATGAATTTTCATAAAATTGTAATTTTAACATGAACTTTCAAATCTAGTAATACAAATCACGAAATTAATATTATTTTGCAAATTAAATCATTGGTTTTCAATTTAAAACTTATTAAACCTAGTGTTTATTTTCACAATTGAAGCATTTAATTTAGTGTTATATATATTATGCCTATTATTTATTTGGTAAAATAGACATTTTATACCTTTTTAGTACACAATAATTACTTCATAACACAACAAATTTTTCAATGTCCAATTTAATTCCTAAGCCGCAGCCACTACTTTTCTGAGTGATGCAAATGGACCCATGTAATAAAAGCTTGTTACCACTTGTATGGCTGAATTATAGGACTAATTTCAATCTTGATGTTGAATATTAAATGATGACTACTAGATATATAAATATTTCTATTTTGAAGATGGAAAAATATCTTCTGCTAATAAAGTCATTTAATTTTGATATTCATTCTCAAACCCGCTTCAGTATGAAAAGTTGAGTTTTGAGAATTTCCAATAATTGCATATTCGATTTGATATTTTCCGTCCTCATAATCGGATTGGTCTAATCCACTAGACTCATCTTGAAATTTTCTAATAAAATTCCTTTTTTTTTCTTTTTGCAAGAAAAAGGTCATGATCTAGGACGACTATTTAGAAAATCCTTCCAAATTTTCTTTAAACATTTTGAAGAAACCCCAATATAATTTACTAATTACAGCGCAGCAGGCTACTTATATATATATATATATATATATAATTTTGTGTAGGACTCTAGTAAAATTTTTAACGAATATTTATTCCCTGAGATGTGATTAATTTACTATCTATAATCTACAATTAGAGATTAGAAACAAACTTAAATCGTGGACCATGAGACTTCATCTCAAAAGAATATAGTACTGTAAACAATTTTATACAAACTTAAAAATGGTCAGTAACATTGGCTGCTCGTTACATATATTATAATATTATGTTTGAAACATTAGAAAACAGCTAATTTGTGCCCATTTTCATTTTTCAGTGAATTAAATTGTGCTTTAAGGGCCAATTTTAATTTGTTAGTGTACACACTTGGAAATAATATATATATATATATATATATATATATATATATATATATATATATATATATATATTCATGTAGATTCAGCTCTTCTTAATGCAAGTAAAAATGTAGTATGCTCTTTTTAAATATTATAATGAGTCGTAAAGTCTCTTTTCAGTATATAGTAAAGAAAATGTGTTTTTTTCTAGCAAAAAGTTCACAGAATGCCAAAGTCAAATTTGACCATTATTATTATTATTATTATTATTACTATTATTATTATTATTATTATTAAAATTCTTTCTTTTCCTTTTTTCTGTTGTCAAAATTTTAAACTAGTGCATTGAATGTTAGCCCATCGACCATAATTTATGGCAGGCTACTTTCAACCAACAACATTACAACAATTTTGTCGAGGGAAAGTTTACTTTTTATTTTTTTAATTGAATGGTTTTTTATTATTTTTTTCGATGACTCATTATGATATGATAATAATGTGAAATTAATTTATGTTTCACGAATTAAAAGATACATTCAAAAGAATAAACGACTTATTTAAAATGATAATAAAGTGAAATAAATTGAATATAACTATATATGTCTCATTTCTCAAAAAAATAAAATAAAATAAAAGTTTATGGTAGGCCTAAAACATCCTAGATTTTTTTTAACCAATTATCCTTTTTTTTTTTTATACCAATTATCCTTTCAACAAATCAATGCAAATAATTATGGCCAAGTATTCTTAATCTCCGCCATGTTGTTATCAAATGTAATTGGTGCCAAATTGTTATTATTTGTACAATTAGACAAAAAAAAATCAATGTCATTCTCTTGCGTTGAGCAAAAGCAAAATTTCACATCCTTTTCCAATGATAGAAAAGGCATGCTTAATGTGAGAGAATATGATATCAATATTATTTTATTTTGATATTTAATGATTTGGATTTGATCTATATATGCAATATATAATGATATCGATCATTAAATGTCCATATATGTATATCCAAAATTATTGAAATAAGGAACAAATGTCAGGTCAATTAATGGTATTAATGTATTTTCTATTTCTCTAAGACTAATATATCCATTATTAAAGGATACTGCATTTATTAATAATATAAATACAAGATTGAAAATGTGATATATATTTGTAAATGTAATAGATCCAAACTTATAAATGAATTAATGTTAATGCTACGCATGAAACAAAGGCATATATTATTATGATGATTATTGTTGGGGTATTGATGGATAAATAAAATATAGTAAATGAAGTTAGTTTGGATGATATGTATATTGGAGGTTTGCTAATTGTAGTTACAAAAAAAGTTATAATGATGGGCACCTAATAAGTTTGGCATGTGGGCAGAATAGTAATTCCACTAGGGCTAGGTCATGGCTTAGTCAAGATTAGCTGGCGTTTCAACATCAAATTGTCATCACCACCACCCATATATGCTCTATCAAATAGCTATTCTAAGCTTTCAAATATGAAATTATTAATTTCAAGTTGAGTTTATTGTAATGGCTATTCATGATGAGTTATATAGTCTCGATCAAAAGTGGAAAAAATCATATTTTAACATATGATAAGTGATATATTATTTTTTGTGGGGCTGGGGCCCGCCCATAGCCATAGGAGTTGATTATAAAAAGCAGAGCTCTCTCAACTCTATATATTCGGGCAATTACATGAAAGTGCACATGGGTGAGGTAATTAATTAATCATCTTCTTCGTTAATTATTACATATAATCCAGTAGTTAATGAGTGTTTGTATGTTAATTGTTTCAGAAGGAATTAGAGGAGGCGGAGGGCGGCGCAATGGCGGTGGTGTTGAAGCTGGAGTTGCATTGCGAAGGCTGTGCCAAGAAAGTCAGACGCTCCATTAGCCAATTGGAAGGTATTAATTAATTAAGAAGCGAATTAATTTGCATGCAATAATTAAACAAATCCCTTTATATATTTATTAATTTGAAGGTATTGAGAAAGTGAAGGCCGACTGTAGCGCCAAGAAATTGACGGTGACAGGGAATGTGGACCCCACCTGGCTCCGACACACTGTTGAAGCCAAGACTAAGAAGAAGGTGGAACTCATCTCCCCGCTGCCCAAACCTCATGCTCATAATCATCAAATCAATAAAGAGGTAATTCTTTTTTTTTTTTTACACTATATATTTATTATTTTCCTTAATTAATTTGTGCTTATCATCTTTTAGGCTGCTCATCTTAATACAGTGGTGATGAAAACCAAACTGCACTGTGACGGATGCGCACATAAAATTAAGAGGATTATATCAAACAACTTCCACGGTACATGAGATATCATTATATTTTCACATGACAATATATAGTTTTAAAAATTGAATCGTTGTATTCTTTTTGATTTATATATAGGAGTTGAGTTGGTAACAACGGACATACACAGAGATTTGATTACAGTAATTGGAAGAATGGATGTGGAGGGTCTGGTTGCATACTTGAGAGACAAGCTCAAAAGAGGAATCGATATTATAGCACCTAAAAAAGATGATAAGAAGGGTAAGGATGGCAATGACGGAGACAAAAAAGAGAAAAGTAGTATCGAAGAAGAAGAGAAGAAGAAAGTCGAATTGAAACCGGAGATTAGTGACGGAGAGAAACACAAAGACAAGGAGAAAACAAAAATGGAAGTGGAAGTGAGCAAAATGGAGCAGCATAGTTACAATACACAAACACACTATGCCATGCCCATATCCATGCATAGTCAAAGTAATGGCAACCACCATGAATATGATCATGGTTATCCAATTATGGATCATATGTACAATACACAAGGACCTCCTCTTCCTCCACCAACATTCCTAAATAACAACAACGATCATATGTCCAGCGATGAGAACCCTAATGGATGCTTCATCATGTAAACTAAATTACATTTCATCAAATTTTCAATTGTAAATATTAAATATATATTCAAAGTACCTATCTTGTGTACACTTATATGTACTATATGAATTACTAGAGGGTGGGTCCATACTTATCAATTCTGACCACCGAGTGTACTACATCTGCGTTGTAATATTGTAATATAAATTGAGATTGATATAAAGATGTTCATCAATTATATATTAAAGTTGAGATTTGATTAGTTGGTCGGTGTTATTTGCAATAAATGATTTGAATTTAACTATATATATGCATGATTAGTGTTAATTAGTTGGAGTTTGTTAGGTTGTTTCTTTATTTGATTTTTAAATGTTAGCTAATTAAATATTTAGATTTGTTTAGCAGATGTTAGTTTAGCTTATCTTTAACATGACAATGATATGTTTTTAAATAATCCTAAACCCATGGTTCTAAATGATCCGACCTGGCCTTCATTTTTGTTTCGGTTTCTACGAGACAAATTAAAACTCAAATTCAATGTCTTATTCAGGCAATTATTTTACATGTTAATTATCTACTTCATTCTTTTTTTTTGGGAACTACTTATTAATTATCAGATGATAAATAAATATATATATATGGATTTTTTTAATATCTAAAAATAATAATGACGTCATCGCAAATTTAAAATTTTTAAAGCCCTTCTTAGATGCATGCAATTTATGATCAACAAGGATTATAAACTTTGCATGTTATGCATAGTATGAATTATTTTTATTTTCCCAATATTGTATGACGTTATTTTCATTAATATTGTTGCATGTCACATGAATAATGCGGTATTACCGATTATATTTACTCATGATACCAGTAAGATGATATACAAGATTAAGATATAAATAAATAAAAGATGTTTTGATCGAAAAATTTCGTCTCCCTAGATTGACTCTAAATTTTGTATTATAATTCAAAATATAATACTATGAAATTATGACCTTTAAGAACGATTAATAGCTGAAAGACATTTATTAAACCCTTGATTTCTCTAAAATATTGTTAAAATTATATGTGACTTTTCAAAACACAAAGGCTAAACCACTTTGATTAAATAATTATGATATTAAATAATAATTATATATGTGTAATTATATTTTTTCAACTATATTTTATTTGTTATTTGAGATGAAATTAAATTGTGAGCGATAAGTGTGTGTATATCCACACATATAAAAATATTGATTTATCGGATGCACTACTGCAATTAAAAATCCTATTTTTGAATCATCAGAAAATAAAAAGAAGCAAACTTCTTAGTTTGAATTCTGACTTCGTTTCTGAGCTGCAATCAATATATGGAAAACAAAGAGAATAAAAGTATAGAAACTGTTATTCACGTAATATAATAATGGCAAGAAATTAAATGAAATCGTATTATTTTAGAAAAGTTCATGGCATTCCTCTTTCAGACTAATATGTCGTTGTTTGGGGACCAATTAAAATTTAAAAGCAAAACGAAATGGCGTGGTTTGCAGTGACACGCGACTTTGTCTTTGTCCATATGCTTCTTTATTCATTCATTCCAATTATTTGGCAATTGCAAATTGCAATACTTAAGTGAGCACTATTGTGATTAAGACATACCACTCATTGGAAAATCGACGCGTATATAAAATCAAAGTAAAAAATAACCAAAAATTTGGACGAAACTTTCTCACGGATTACATTTTATGAAAGGGATTCATCAAATTTGTTACATCTTATTACGAACTCACAATTATCCATATTCGAACCTTTTAATTATGATCGGCCTGCAGCAAATTTTAATTAACAAGAAAATCTTATTATAAAGTGCCTAAAAAGAAAACAAGTAAGATATATAAGAAAAAAAATGAAATATAAGTTGAGTACTTGATAAAGGCACGCACCCACAAAAGTTTTTTAAAGTTAAACGTATAAGATTAATCTTAATCTAGATATTTCTGAAGTTTTATATACTTATGATCGATAATTATTTTAAATTATAGTGATCTTTGTACGTTTCTATAGAAGATATATATTCATAAAGTAGGAAAAAACTTCAATAATGTATATTGTTAATTGTTACATAATGAGTGTGATCAATCAGCTAGTTTTATTGATTAAAAGTAACTCTACTTATTGAGGAGGTATATTTGTGGATGAGCTTTTGATAAACTCAAATGAGACACTAATTAGTGGACTCCAACTCTGATTATTTGTTTGTATATTCACAGGCTTATGTTATGGTGTTTTATTTAAATTTTTTTTTTTCAGTTTAATATAATTTTTACATTTTTTTAGTCCATTAATTATAATTAGTGGAGAATTACGTACGTGTTACGGACCAAACGCAATTAAAAAGCATATATAGTATATCTGGACCAAATATATATAAAAGCACAAAATGACAAGTTTCTTTCCATTGTGCCAAAATATTTTGGACCTAATTAAATGTAATGACAATGATAATAATTTAGTACTTGATCAAATTACACAAATTAAAACTCATTTATGGTTTCACTGGATATAAAATACCTTATTTTTAACAAGAGTAGGTCTTGTGTGAGACCGTCTCACGGATCCCAATCTGTGAGACGGTTCGGGTCAGGTCGAACATAATAATTAAGTAATACTTTTGTATGTATTAGGTAATACTTTGTATTATATTATTTAGTATATATGCAAAATACAAAAGTATTACATGATATATAGAAAAGTATTACATAATATATACAAAAGTATTACATGTTGCTCGAGGAGAAGAGAGCACCTGAAAGCCTTAGGATCCGCGTGTTTTTTAAGACCCGACCCGACCCAATTCGGGTCATATATCCTATAATACAAAAGTATTACCTGATACACATAAAAGTATTACCCGATACTCATAAAAGTATTACATATTTTCTTATAGTCTGACTCAACTCAAAACAAAAATATTACCTGATATACATAAAAGTATTACCTGATACACATAAAAGTATTACATATTTTTCGTATGGTCCAACTCAACTCAAAACATATCTTATAATATAAAGTATTACCTAATATATGGAAAAGTATTACGTAATACACGCAAAAGTATTACATAATTTTTTATGTTCGATCCGTCTTACAACATAGGATTCATGAGACGATTTCACCCAAAACTTTGCGTTTTAACAATAAGAAATCGCTCCATTAATTATTTATCAATTTAATTATATGTATTAATTGAAATATCCCCAAATAATTTAGACGTACCTAATCCAAATTTTAACATGCACCCGCTCTATTAATTGTTTATAGTTTAATATTAAATATATATTCATAACTTTAACAATAATCGATGATTATATGGATGTTATGTCTATCTTTGTTATATGGGATAGCAACTCAATTTACCACAATTATTATTAAATATCACCCAAAATAGCACCAAAAATAAAATTGACCTTTTTTTACCATTAAAAATAAAAGTGAGATAGTTTATACCATCAAATTTAAAAGTGTGGCCAAAAATACCACCATTTTTGATTGACTTTGAATTCAAAATTATTACCCAATAATTTGGTCAAAGAAATAAAAATTAGTCAAATATGACACACTCTCTCTCACCTAACCTACCCCCACCCCCAAACTCTTGCTCACTCTCTCTCTCTCCAACGTGAATTGCTTAGAGAAACAGCCGCTGAAAACCTCCATTTTCCCCCATTTTTGAGCTCAAAAATTGAGCTCAAATTCACGTGTAAAGCTTAGATTTTTTGGTGAAAATTCACGTGTAAGACGAAGATGTCAAACCAAGGAGTAGAGGTTAGTGATTTATCCCTCGTTTTTTCAGAAAATTCTTGACATTGAGTTTCGAATTTGGTGAAATTTGTTGAGAATTTGTTGAAATTTTGTTGAATTTGTTGGAAATATGTCTTAATACTTCGAATTTGTTGAGTATTAGTTGAAGAAACGGAGGGTTAAACGTGGATTTGAATTCCAATTGAACCCTAAATTATTTGGGGATTAGGTGTAATTTCTTTTCATATATGCTTGAATTCATGTTTGGAATGGTTAATTGGGTTTAAATTTGAATTTGATAGGGTTAATTTGTTTGAATATGTGCTTGAATTGATGTTTGAAAGGGTTAAATGGCCATAATCGAAAATAATCACGTTTAATCGAAAATATGCATGTTTAATCACATGTAATTATAATTAATAATTCAAGTTTAACACTGTAATTATAGGGAATAAATCAGTAAAAAAACTGTAAAAAAAAATGGGAATTATTTACCCAATAATTTAAGTGTTTTAAGATTTAGGGGTATTTTGGTAATTAGGTGAAAGGGTTGACTTTGACCGGGACCCACGACCCCCGGTCAACGGTATCTCGTTGGCGACAACCCGATGATAAAGTATGATGAAAAAAAAAACGAGATTTGGATAGAAAACGAATCAAAAAAAAAGGTCGTTGCGCGTTCCCGACGATAGGAGCAGAAATCCCCATCGTCTCCCGGCAGCTGCCGAGAAATCTCGGCAGCGGGGGCGGGCGTGCTCGGCAGCTGTCGAGTTTTCTCGACAGCGTGGGCGGGGGCTCCCGACAGCTGCCGAGAAAACTCGACCAGACGGGGCAACACGTGTTTTTTTCAAAATTCACGTGTAACCCTATAATTTAAGGGCTACACGTGAATTTCACGTGTAGCCCTATTTATGGCTACACGTGAATTTTGAAAAAAATCACGTGTAGCCTTGAAAAAATCACGTATAGCCCCGTCTGGCCGAGTTTTCTCGGCAGCGGGGGCGGGCGTGCTCGGGAGCTGTCGAGAAAACTCGGCAGCTCCCAAGCACGACCACCCCCGCTGCCGAGAAAACTCGGCAGTTCCCGTCAGCCGTCTCCCGTCGGGCGCGCATGCTCCCGTCACCTATCTCCCGTCGGGCGGGCGCTCCCATCACCCGGCTCCCGTCGGGTGTGTGCTCCCAGCACCTGTCTCCCATCGGGCGTGCGCTCCCGTCACCCGTCTCCCGTCGGGCGGGCCTGCTCCCGGCACCTGTCTCCCGTCGGGCGCGTGCTCCCGTCACCCGTCGCGCGCGCCCCAGTACCGTGCCTCGTTTTTTAAAATCCCGTTTAAAAAATTTAATAATTAAAATTGGACAATTAAATATTATATTTCATTATTTCCTCTTTAATAAATTTATGTAATCTCCGTTTAATAATCCGCACGTACTAAAAATAATTTCTTAATCCGTCTTGCATAGTAGATACATAATTTCAATTTAAAAATTAATAATCCCAAGTTCAGAATTAAAGTAACATAATATCGTAATCAAACTTACATTTTTGTACTAATTTTTTTAATATCCGTTTATTAATCAACACTTAATTTTGAAATAATTTCCTAATATTTTATAAATATTATGTATATATGATTGAAAATAATCCTCTTTAATAATCTCCATTTCATAATTATAACAACATAGTTTCCTCGACCCGTTACGATTTTTTTTTCCATTTTTTTTGGTCTCCTTTCAATATTCAACTCTTCACTCATTAATTATTTTTTCGAAAATTCCATTTTAAAAATTTAATAATTATAATTGGACAATTAAATATCATATTTCATTATTTCCCGTTTAATAAATTTATTTAATCTCCGTCTAATAATCCCAACGTACTAAAAATAATTTCTTAATCCGTCTTGCATAGTAGATACATAATTTCAATTTAAAAATTAATAATCTCAAGTTCAGAATTAAAGTAACATAATATCGTAATCGAACTTACATTTTTGTACTAATTTTTTTAATATCCGTTTAATTTGTACCTGGCCAAATTTTGCTGTAAATGAAAGCAACACAGCCCATGAGTCGCCTCTGGGTAGGCAATGTTGATGGCATTTTCAATGCTCCGGTGTTGATCGGACACAATAAGGAGGTGATCTGGGCATCCGAAAGCCACGCGGACATTTTGTAGAAACCATGTCCATGATTCATCATTTTCAATATTTCCAATGCCGATTGCAAGAGGAAATATTTGATCATTTCCGTCTTGAGTAACAGCTACAAATCCGATTCCCTTATACAAACCCTTTAAGTGACATCCGTCCACCACAATTACCGGCCGTGCATATGAAACAAATTTCATTATTGAGGCCGCTAGGGCGTAGAACACGTATTTGAATTTTCCACTGTCGTCGGTTTCCAAGGCTGTATAAGAACCAGGATTGGTGTCCTTCAACACCTGCAAGTAGGATGACAAGTTCCAAAAGGATTTTTTCGGATCACCGTAGGAGAGGAACATGGCATAGCGTTTCGCCTTCAAAGCTGACTTATAACTTAGTGTCAACCTATGCCGCCGGTTCATTTCATCAATGATCCCTTTCGGCCCGATGGTCGATTTTTCCTTGCGTAGTGTGTCGGCGAAATATGCACCGACCAATTTAGAAGGAAATCGCAGTGGAGACCTTGGGTTTAGATCCGACGCACAACTGTGCTGCAAGACACTTGTTGAGATCTTCCAAATCCCATATTTTTGTGTTGCAAATATCAAGAAACTACAGTCTTTGTGTGGGCAATGCGCAGACCATCTTTTGGTGTCGGAATGGCCCACACGATACTGTACTTTGTTTTCCAGATGGTGCATCCCAACAGTAGTCTGTAGCTCCTCCTTGCTGCAGAAGGTGGAGCCTTTTTGCAGCACGTACGTTACCTGTTCATCGGTTTCTAATTGTCCTACTATGGGTAGCTCGGTCTCCCACATATGGGGGATAGACCACTCCGATCGCAATATATACGAACAAAATTCCTCATACTCCTCTCGTTGCTCAGCATCCACGGCATTCTCCTGATCAGTAGTGAATTTAAAATCATCACCTTGATCGTCCGAACCTATATACATATAGAGATAATCAAAAATAATGAAACATTACATTAACGAAGCTCAAAATTTGTAATAAATACTGAAGGGAGCACGATTACCACTTTCACCATCGTCTTCATGATCGGATGCACCTACACATGCTGGTTCAGCAAACTGTTCACATGGTTGTACAGCTTCATGTCCCTCACTGTCTAGGTCCATATTTAGATCGAGTCTGCCACCAAAGTCATTTCGATCATGCTCCGGTGGTGAAGGATCCCACTGCATTCCGGATGAACTGGTAAAATGAGTAGTGTCACTTTCAGTGGGGATTCCCCATCTTGCGTGAAAACCCGGGTCGGATTGGAGTCCAAGGGGAACCGAAGTAAAATAGGGACCGTGGTCGGTGTAGACATATGAAGGTGGATCCGTTTGGGTTGAAGAAAACGATGGACTAATTTCCCAACTGGGTTGACTGTACTCATCTGGGGTGACATGGTGTTCTGGAACGTCAGAATAAGACGATCCAACACTAGGGAGTGTATTTCCCAGCTCGGGGGACACGACAACATCTGAACCTCCAACATTCAACCTCGTCAAAGTAACAAAAACAACAAGAGCCCCATCGATTTGTGCCAAAATTCGCTGCAAAACTTCTGTATTTTTTATTTTTATCTTCCTCAGTCTTCCGGCAGAATCGAGCAGCAAGTGAATCGTATAACCCCACTGCGTCATATCGGTACCCACAACTTCATGAATGGAAGACAGTAAATCAAATAGGGTTCGTTCCTAAAGGTGAATGACCTCTTCAAAACCGTTGGTGTATTCTAAACCTTCCCAATAGCCACCGTACCATACAATAACTTCAATAGTCATTTTTTTTTTGTTGCTGCATAAAAATTTAAAAAAAATTGGTGAGAAACATGAAACACGTAATAGGCAACACGTAACTGGTAACAAATAAAATAAAACAACAACTATAGCCGATTCTAAACACCAACAATAATTAATTATGTAAGTCATGACTCAGTGTTATGAACAACTAATGTTGGTTTAACCTAGAAACTAAAAAATTGGAATGGAGAGTTGAATATTGAATGGAGACCAAAAAAATTGGAGAAAAAATTATTCGTAACGGGTCGAGGAAACTATGTTGTTATAATTATGAAATGGGGATTATTAAAGAGCAAATATTTTTTAGGATGTATATAATATTTGCTCCGGATTATGAACAAATTTCAAAATTAAGTGTTCATTAATAAAAGGACATTAAAAAAAAGTAGTACAAATATTTAAGTTCGATGACGATATTATGGTACTTTAATTATGAAATTGGGATTATTAATTTTTAAATTGAAATTATGTATCTACTATGCAAGACGGATTAAGAAATTATTTTTAGTACGTGCGGATTATTAAACGAAGTTTAAATAAATTTATTAAAGGGGAAATAATGAAATATGATATTTAATTGTTCAATTTTAATTAATAAATTTGTCAAACGGGATTTTCGAAAAAATAATTACGGAGTGCTGAGTTGAATATTGAAAAGAGACAAAAAAAATGAAAATAAAAATTCGTAACGGGTCGAGGAAACTATGTTGTTATAATTATGGAATGGTGATTATTAAAGAAGATTATTTTAGCGGATGACATAATATTTGCTTGGGAGTAGGAAATTATTTCAAAATTAAGTGTTGATTAATAAACGAATATTAAAAAAATTTGTACACAAGGTATTTAAGTTCGCTTACGATATTATGTTACTTATGAAATTGGAATAATTAAATATTAAACAGCAAATTATGTATCTATTATGCAAGACGGATTAACAAATAATTTTTAGTACGTGCAGATTATTAGACGGAGATTAAATAAATTTATTAAACGGGAAATAATGAAATATGATATTTAATTGTCCAATTATAATTATTAAATTTTTTAAACGGGATGTTCGAAAAAATAATTAATCCGTGATGAGTTGAATATTGAAAGGAGATCAAAAAAAATGGAAAAAATGGGTCGAGGAAACTATGTTGTTATAATTATGGAATGTGGATTATTAAAGAGGATTATTTTCAGTCATATGTACATAATATTTATAAAATATTAGGAAATTATTTCAAAAGTAAGTGTTGATTAATAAACGTATATTAAAAAAATTAGTACACAAATTTAAGTTCGATTACGATATTATGTTACTTTAATTCTGAAATTGGGATTATTAATTTTTAAATTGAAATTACGTATATATTATGCAAGCTGGATTAAGAAATTATTTTTAGTACGTGCGGATTATTAAACGGAGATTAAATAAATTTATTAAAGGGGAAATAATGAAATATAATATTTAATTGTCCAATTTTAATTATTAAATTTTTTAAACGGGATTTTAAAAAACGAGGCGCGGTACTGGGGCGCGCGCGACGGGTGACGGGAGCACGCGGCCGACGGAAGACAGGTGCCGGGAGCAGGCCCGCCCGACGGGAGACGGGTGACGGGAGCGCACGCCCGACGGGAGACAGGTGCCGGGAGCACGCACCCGACGGGAGACGGGTGACGGGAGCGCGTGCCCGACGGGAGATAGGTGACGGGAGCATGCGCGCCCGATGGGAGACGTCACTCGGGAGCTACCGAGTTTTCTCGGCAGCGTGGGCAGGAGTGCTCGGCAGCTGTCGAGAAATCTCGGCAGCGGGGGCGGGCGTGCTCGGCAGCTGCCGAGTTTTCTCGACAGCTGCCGACCACGCCCGACCTCGCTGCCGAGAAAACTCGACCAGACGGGGCTAGACGTGATTTTTTCAAGGCTACACGTGAAGTTTTTCAAAATTGATGTGTAGCCCTATAATTATAGGGCTACACGTGAAATTCACGTGTAGCCCTTAAATTATAGGGTTACACGTGAATTTTGAAAAAATCACGTGTTGCCTCGTCTGGTCCAGTTTTCTCGGCAGCTGTCGGGAGACCCCGCCCACGCTGTCGAGAAAACTCGGCAGCTGCCAATCACGGATGCCCCCGCTGCCGAGATTTCTCGGCAGCTGCCGGGAGGGGACGGGGATTTTTTCCCCGTCGTCGGGAAAAAATCCCAACCGTGAATTTTCGATTCGTTTTCTCTCCCATTTCTTTTCATCATATTTTATTATCGAGTCGTCACCAACGACATACCGTTGACCGGGGGTCGTGAGTCCCGGTCAAAGTCAACATTTTGACCAAATTACCAAAATACCCCTCAATCTCAAAACACTATAATTATAGGGTTACTCGTGAATTTTCAATTTATTCACGTTTAACACTATCATTACAGTGTTAAACGTGATTATTCTATACAATCACTATAAAATCGGTATTTATTGCATTACAAACGTCGATTTTTCCCGTTTAACCCTTTCAAACATAAATTCAAGCATATATTCAAACAAATTAACCCCATCAAATGCAAAATTAAACACGTTTAACCATTCCAAACATCAATTCAAGCATATATGAAAACAAATTAAACCTAATTTCTCAAAAAATAGGGTTAAATGAGGATTATTAACTAGTAAACATACCTTTCTTATTTCAACAATAATTTTTCCACTCTTCCAAGAGCCAAAATGTCGGAAAAAAAACTCGAATATTTTATTCTTCAAAATGTTGTCTGATAATTTCCTACTGAAATTATCAACCTATATAGAAGAACAAATGGAGGAAAATTACATGTGATTTCACAGTATAAAGTGAATTCACACTTAATAATGAGAAGGAAAAAACAAAAAAATTGGTGCACTGTCATCAATCGAATTAATTGACGTGCATGGCCAAATTCAATGAAGACAATAATGAATAATGACAACAAAACAAAACAAAAAATTTGGTGTAATAGTCATGCCCAAATTAATTGTTGCAATTGAAATCACACGTGGATATATTTAAAAAAAATTAAACAATAATTCATGAGTCAATTGAAATTACTACACGTGGAAAATTGTTGAAAACTTATACAATAATTAATGAGTTTATATTTGTCACCATTGACTAATTAATAAAATATATTAATTGTCCAATCATCCAAGTTGACTTTGACAAAAATGGTGGTAGAAAGTAGCATACTATTATATTTGGTGGTAGAAAGTGGCATACTATTATATGTTATGGTAATTTGAATATATAATTATATTTTTTATGCTAAAATGAATACTTTCCTCTTTATATTAACGTGTATAATTAATAAATAAATGCTTCCAATATAAGTTTTACTAAACGAAGACATGATACCACAATCGGAAACTTCATTAGAGGAAATTATTCATTTTAGCATAAAAAATATAATCATATATCCAAATTAGCATAAGATATAATAGTGTGAACTTTTATACCACAAAATATAATAGTATGCCACTTTCTACCACATTTTTTGTCGAAGTCAACTTGGATGATTGAACAATTAATATATTTTATTGTTTTGGTCAATGGGCACAAATATGTCCTCATTAAATTTTTTTTTTTTTTGGAATAATGGATAAGAGACACGTATAGTAATAGGGTTGCAACAAATAATTTGGCCATGCAACTATTACACCAAATTTTTTGTTTTTTTTGTTCTCATTATTTATTATTGTGTTCATTGCATTTGTCCATGCACGTCAATTAATTGGATTAATGATAGTACACCAATTTTTTTGTTTTTTCCTTCTCATTATTTAGTGTGAATTCACTTTATACTGTGAAATCACATGTAATTTTCCTGTGTATTCTTCATCTATATAGGTTGATAATTTCAGTACGAAATTATCATACAACATTTTGAAAAACAAATTATTCGAATTTTTTTTCCGACATTTTGGCTCTTGGAAGAGTGGAAGAATTATTGTTGAAATAAGAAAGGTATGTTAATAGTTAATAATCCTCATTTAACCCTATTTTTTGAGGGATTAAGTTTAATTTGTTTTCATATATGCTTGAATTCATGTTTGGAATGGTTAAACGGGTTTAATTTTGCATTTCATATGGTTAATTTGTTTGAATATATGCTTGAATTGATGTTTGAAAGGGTTAAACGAGTATGATCGACATTTGGAATGGTATAATTTTGATTTTATAGTGATTATAGGGAATAATCACGTTTAACACTTTAATTATAGTGTTAAACGTGAATAAATTGAAAATTCACGTTTAACACTATGAATATAGGGTTTTTAAGATTTAGGGGTATTTTGGTAATTTGGTTAAATAGTTGACTTTGATAGGAACCCACGACCCCCGGTCAACGGTATCTCGTTGGCGACAACTCGATGATAAATTATGATGAAAAGAAACGAGATTTGGATAGAAAACGAATCGAAAATTCACGGTCGTCGCGCGTTCCCGACGATGGGAGAAAAAATCCCCGTCGTCTCCCGACAGCTGCCGAGAAATCTCGGCAGCGGGGGCATGGGTGATCGGCAGCTGTCGAGTTTTCTCGACAGCGGGGGCGAGGGCTCCCGGCAGCTGCCGAGAAAACTC
The DNA here is from genome assembly GCA_028654395.1 of Scutellaria barbata. Lineage (NCBI taxonomy): Eukaryota > Viridiplantae > Streptophyta > Magnoliopsida > Lamiales > Lamiaceae > Scutellaria > Scutellaria barbata. The sequence continues at coordinate 663,499 of CM053644.1, forward strand.
GATGGGGCGGGCTACACGTGAATTTTTCAAATTATTATGTACATACTCAAAAATAATCCTCTTTAATCCTTATAGGGCTACATGTGAATATAAGGCTACATGTGAATTTTTCAAATTATAGGGCTACACGGATGACTTGTAACCCTTAAATTATAGGGCTACACGTGAATTTTGAAAAATTCACGTGTAGCCCTTAAAATCACGTATAGCCGCCCCCGTCGAGTTTTCTCGGCAGCTACCGGGAGCTCCCACCCCCGCTGTCGAGAAAACTCGACAGCTGCCGATCACGCACGTCCCTGCTGTCGAGATTTCTCGGCAGCTGCCGGGAGACGAAGGGGATTTTTGCTCCCGTCGTAGGGAACGCGCGACGATCATTTTTTTCGATTCGTTTTCTATCCAAATTTCGTTTGTTTTTATCATACTTTATCATCGAGTCATCGCCAACGAGATATCGTTGACCGGGGATCGTGGGTCCTGGTCAAAGTCAACCATTTGACCTAATTACCAAAATACCCCTAAATCTTAAAACACTTAAATTATAGGGTTAAACGTGAATTTTCAAAAATTCACATTTCACACTATAATTACAGTGTTAAACTTGAATTATTTTCTATAATTATACGTGATTAAACATGCATATTTTCAATTAAACGTGATTAAATGTGATTATTTTCGATTATGGCCGTTTAACCCTTTCAAACATCAATTCAAGCACATATTCAAACAAATTAACCCTATCAAATTCAAATTTAAACCCAATTAACCATTTCAAACATGAATTCAAGCATCTATGAAAAGAAATTAAACCTAATCCCTAAATAATTTAGGGTTCAATTGGAATTGAAATCCACGTTTAACCATCCGTTTGTTCAACTAATACTCAACAAATTCGAAGTATTAAGATATATTTCCAACAAATTCAACAAAATTGCAACAAATTCTCAAGAAATTTCAACAAATTCCAACCTTAATTTCAACAAATTTCTAAAAAAACGAGGGATAAATCACTAACCTCTCCTTCGTGGTTTGACATCTTCGTCTTAAACGTGGATTTTCACCAAAAAATCGAAGCTTTAAACGTGAATTTTTTAGGGGAATTTTTGAGCTCAAAAAAATGGTGAAAATGAAGGACAAAGGGGGGCTGTAATTCGATGGGTGTGAGAGAGAAGGGAAGGGTTTGGGGGTTGGGGGAGGTGAGAGAAAGCCCTTTTTGACCAAAATTCCCTTTAACCACATTATTACTCAATTATTATTGGGTAATAATTTGGTCATCAAAGTCAATCAAAAAATATGATAATTTTTGCCCTAGTTTTAAATTTGATGGTATAAACTATCTCACTTTTATTTTTTATAATAAAAAAATGCCAATTTTATTTTTAGTGGTATTTTAGATTATATTTAATAGTAATTGTGGTAAATTGGGTTGCTATTCCAAAGAATTAATCTACCACTTCACATAATGAGTTCTTACTTTTCATTATTACTGATCATGATTTATCGCTTTAAAAGTTGAAAGAAAATTAGTTTAATTGATGGCTTGATTGAATTTAAAAAAATTCTATCGATGATCTTGTTGCTTTCTAGATTTTTCAAAGTTGAAATATGGTAAAGTGGAACTTTAAGAAGATAGTTATAAAATGATGACTGGATTGAATATATATATATATATATATATATATATATATATATATATATATATATATATATATATATATATATATAGTTGTCAAACTGTCCAATCAGGAATTCGCAATTATAAATTTAATTATATATTGATTATTAATGATATTAAATATTAATAAAATTGGTGATATATAAACCCATAGATTACGTCAGCATTATACTAGTTATTTGTATAAATTAATGATAAAATACATTGGACGGAATATATATTGTTGGATTATCATCATTTTCGATGATTAGTGGTTGAATTTTTATCGGATTTTTCCTTTAAACAAATGTAATTGATTTTATAAGATGTTTTTATACTAAATCTATGTTAGCATACATAAATTGATATGATAAGTGATTATTTTGAATCATGGAATGTCTTACATCATCCACCATAGGAGTGCCATTTCTCAGCCCAGTTCCTAATCCTTAAAAAGCCCAAAGATATAGTGTTGCTAAGCCCAGTTATATTACAGAGGCAAACAAAAATCCATTTACCTCCAAGATTCTTGGGTTGGCCACAGAATGATCTTTCCAATATTCTCTCGAATCCAAAACCGCTCAAAAGAAACCTTCTTTTTAACTTTATCACGACTCTAGAATATGGCGACTTCATCATTCAAATTCCACATTTTTCGCAAACCCATATCTCCGCAATTGCCATGGCTGCGCCTGCACAATGTTAGCTTCAGCTGCAGACGATTCTCCCAGCTTCCTCTTCTTCTACTGCCTCATCACCTTCTTCTTCTTCCTCATCCTCTTCCGTCTCTCCATCGCTCTCATCTTCCTCCTCCTCCTCTTCCTCTTCTGCTCCGACGTCGTTTTCGTTCTCTTTTCTCTCCTATGTCCTCATTAGCGTCCTCCCCCGCCGATAAAACCGTAAGCCCTCACCTTCTGCTGTTACTTATTCCTCCTTTCAATTTTGATATCTTTGTGTTTTTTTTTCTCTAATTTGGATGGTTGTACCTGTGTGTATGAAATAGGTGAGGGTGGTCATAAAGGGAAGGGTGCAGGGTGTTTTCTATAGGAATTGGACGATTGAAAATGCCAAGGAATTGGGCCTGAAGGGATGGGTCCGGAACCGCCGTGATGGCTCCGTGGAGGCGGTGTTTTCCGGCCTCCCGGAGAAGGTTGACGACATGGAGCAGCGGTGCAGGAGAGGCCCACCTGATGCTATGGTCACTGGTGTTCAGGTCTTCCCTTGCACCGACGATCCTGGGCCGACGTTCGAGCGTAAGCCAACTGTTTGACAAAATGCCTCAATGAATAGTATTGCTAATCTGCTATTGTATAAACTCCCTATCTTAATGCCTTTGTAGTACATATAATGTTCAGAACCATTGCAAATAGTATCTTTGGTGTTATAAACATAAATGCTTTTGCACTCCAATAATCTATGATTATTAATTATTATCTTTAGTTCTAAATAAATAGTACCTTCCAAATGTTGCTCTTGTTGTACGGAATTAGCAGAGTGGTCCGAGGTGTTGGTTGGGCCCGTGCCCTCTATATGATGATCTCAAAATAGGATCTGCACCGTCGGATGATATATTTGCTTTTTTAACTAGGAATTAGATTTGAATAATTCTATCATTTTTTAACTTAGTTAGAAAGAAGTGCTGGATTTTGTAGTGTGAATATGAACTTGTTACTTGGTTTTTGATCAATAATTGTTTTAATTTGATCATCACTGTTAATCTTTTAAAGGATTGAATTAAACTCACAAACTTTGAAGTTTTAAGTAAATTCAATTTCATATCAAAATTAGATTTTAAATGCTTTCCTACCATATGTCACAAGCATATACAAGGTTAAACTTTTAAGAAAGAGTAGACAAGTATGTTTTATAAAAAGAAAAGAAACTATCTAGTTTAATCATATTTCATTCCATGGTATACCATACTCCATCTTTCTTGGCTAAATATTTCTTGAGTATTATTGATAGACAATGACTTCTTTAATTGATTATGTTCTATGCCTCTATCCCAAACTCGTATTTCATTTCATCAGTGACAGCCACTTGTGTAGTATAATGTACGATAATGGGTGTATGAAACATGGTGAAGGTCATGTGCAGTTGCAATTAGGCAGCTAAAATAGGAGATGGGATCACATTAAAATGCAGAATTAGTTGGAATATATTTTGTGAGCATCTTAAATATTTGGTAATAGTAACCTTAAAAGAGCATCTCCATTGCTCAGCAGCAGACAGAGATGGGAACATTTAGACATCATCAACGGTCCTACTTCATTCTCTGCACATGCTGCATGAGACTCTTCTTAAATCATCCAATTCCTTATCCTCCCTTCTTTTTTTACTTGTAATGTGAGTAGTCGGCCTCTGTCCTTTTTACTTGTACTGTTGAATTAGGAGAGTCGAAAGCGATGTTGCATAGTTGAGCATATGATCATTCTTGCACAACCAGATTGTTTGTTCCCCACCGTTGCTCGTTTATAAATTCCGGCCTTCTTTTGCATCTTCAATGCATACATACATACATGCCTTGTCTGCATCATTGCTGTTTAGGTGTTTGAGCTTTTGAGGATGAGTGGAGGTTTTGTTTTCCTTAAACTTGTTACCAAAATGCTCCACAAAATACTCACTTCATTGCCTAGTAAGATTGCTTATACTTCGGCCATTGATCATGACGTTGAAGATGATGAAAGTTCTTTGTTGAATCATCTTCCGGACGACGTGAAGAAGGGCCATTTCGTTGTCCATACGGTTCATGGTGACGAGTTGAGAAGATTCGTCGTGGAATTGAGTTATTTAGCTCATCCAGGCTTTCTGAAGCTGTTAGAACAAGCAGAGCAAGAATTTGGTTTTCAACAGACAGGTATTCTTGCTATCCCTTGTAGATATACTGACCTACAATCTGTTCTTCAAAGCAAAGAATGATGTAATAGAAAGTTTACTCGGTGTTTACTTGTTCGTTGTACCTATGGCTCTCTGTGTTATTTTACTTGTACGATGATGATTGTTCAGGAGGATATTGTATAAGTTGCTCGTTTTTTAAGGTTCTAGATTCGAGTCTCCTAGGCAGAAACTAGTACATCCTGTCATGTGAAACACTATAGATTGTATGGTACATTGTGCTGTATAATATTAGAAATGTAATCATCAAGTGTTTTGAATTATGCTAATTTTGATGTTTCAATCTCATATTTCGTCCCACTAGATTGAGCTGGTATTATACGATCTGAACTGCTGTGGATGAGACATATATTCCCACCCCACTTGCAACTTTATAATATTCCCAGATTTATGCTAAAAGTCATTCTCATTCCACATATATAGTGGTGATACAACATTGTACAGGTGGCATATAACGATCAAATGACAACTAGGAAATAGATTAACCCGATGACAACATGCATCAAGTGGAATGCGAATGAATAGAAATGTAAAACAAACAAAGAACAACAGTAAAATGTTGGCTGTGTATAGAATGATGAGAAAATGTATTTACTGATGATTTCTTCACATTTTACATAGATCCTTGATCCCGTGCCTTAATATTGTCGTACAAACATCTTTCTCCGGTTATCAGTGAAATTGCAGAAATTATTTTACCTCTGAGCAGTTATTTGAACCAACGGGTTCTCTTAGGCAGGTCGATATTGCCATGACAGCAGCTTCAATAGATGCATCTTCTCCCTATATGATGAACTTATCAGTAAAAAATCTGATAAAGGAAAACATTTTGGAGAAACGAGGAGAGCAAGAAGAAGTTAATTAACCTTTTCCTTCCAATAAAATATGTTTCCATATTTCCCAGCTAATCGGCTCCAAAAGCTACGTGGTATGTGGAGATCCACCGTGGCCCCAACATTGAAGTTGAGTATATTTCCTGGTTATACAGAGTAGAGTAGAGTAGAGCAATAAACAAAGCATGTAGGTAGGTAGGTAGAAGAAGAAAAGTTGTTTAAGATGAAGAATACCAAAAGTGGGATCAGCTACAAATACGATAGTGTTGTCATCCACTTTCCAGAAATCCTTGATTGCTAATCCTAGAGAAAGCAGAATGCGTTGTACATTAATATATTGTGATGATGAAAGAAGATGGAAAGAAAGATAGCACAGCACATACATACATACATACCAGGCGTGTCAGGATAATTCTGAGCCAAAACTCTCAACTTAAAACCAGTATCCTTCTCAAGGGAAGCTATCTCCTGCGCGATTCTCTTTTCCTGCACATCCCAACTTGAACCTATAATCACAGATTGATACTGTTGGTATAAAACAGAAGCAGAAGCAGACCTGCCCATCGGACAGGAAACCAGCAACATCGATCACACGAGTAAACTCCTTTGGCAGCATTTCCGGTTTGTTAACCCCGACTAATCCCTCAGCAAATCCCACTCCTACAAGTTAAGCAAGCATTCAAATTCAACTACTTATGTTTGACAAATCAAGAACAACTAGTTACCCGTGAGAGAGAGAGCTAGAGAGAGAGTGCCGGAGAAGAAGAAAGTGAGTGATTTGGATTTGGATTTGGAGAGAAGAGAAGAAACCCATTTGGGTAAATGTGGGGAAAATGATGCTTTGATGGGATTTGGATTTGGATTTGGATTTGGATTTGTGAAGAGTTTGAGAGATGAACAAGGCAGCGCCATTTGCATTTGCCTATTGTGAGAAGATAAGACAAGATAAGACAAGATTCTTGATTTCAGGATTATCCATCATATAAAATCTGCTCTCGTCTCACTCACTATTAAACCTCAATCCCAAAAGTCAAGAAAACAATAAACTCCAGATTTTTTTAATTAAAGGAATATCTAATTTATTGTGAATATTCTTACAAATTTTGAATTGCTTAATATTTCCGTATTAAATATTATTATTTAATAATATAATGGTAATTAATAATTTAAATAAATATAATTTTAATTATATTTACCAAATCACCTACACTAAATAATCCTAATTCTAAATAGAATCCTAATATCTCTATAAAAATAATCTATTATTTAATAGAGTGATTGTCTATTAAATATCTTGATGTTAAATGAATCTTATAATTTCAGCTTCGAAAATTGTGTACTTACTTTTTATTTGGGATAGCAATCCAATTTATCACAATTAATATTAAGTATGACCCAAAATAGCATCAAAAATAAAATTGATATTTTTTTACCATAAAAATAAAAGTGAGATACTTTATACCATCAAATATAAAAGTAGGGCAAAAAATACCACATTTTTGATTGACTTTGATGACCAAATTATTACCCAATAATAATGTGGTCAAAGGGAATCTATGAGTCAAAAAGGGTTTCCTCTCACCTACCCCCAATTTTGAAACCCTTTCTCACATCATCTTCTTCCCAGTCGAAACATTGCTCCATTTTCTTCTTTTTTGAGCTCAAAAATTCACGATTAAAGCTTCGATTTTTTGATGAAAATCCACGTTTAAGACGAAGATGTCAAACCAAGAAGCAGATGTTAGTGATTTATCCTTCGTTTTTTCAGACAATTTTTGAAATTAAGGTTGGAATTTGTTGAAATTTCTTGAGAATTTGTTGAAATTTTGTTGAGAAAACTCGACAGCTGCCGAGAACTGGGTCCCGGTGCGCGCGCGACAAAAATTCAGGTTTAACCCCCGCTGCCGAGAGCCCATGCCCCGGCTGTCGAGAACGGGGTCCCGGTGCGCGCGCGCTCCTGTCACCCGTCTCCCGTCGCGCGTGCGCTCCTATCACCCGTCGTGCGCCTCCTGCCACCCATCTCCCGTCACCCGTCTCCAGTCGCTCGTGTGCTTCCGTCACACGTCGCGTGTGCCTCCCGCCACCCATCACCCGTCGCGTGTGCGCTCCCGTCACCCGTCACGCATCGCGCGTGCTCCCGTCACCCGTTGCGCGCGCGCTCACGTCACCCGTCACCCGTCGCGCGCGCCTCTCGTCACCCATCTCCCGTCGCCCTCATGCTCCCGCCACCCGTCTCCCGTCGCGCGTGCCTCCCGCCACCCGTCTCCCGTCGTGCTTGCTCCCGCCACCCGTCTCCTGTCACCGTCTCCCATCGAGCGTGCTCTCGTAACCCGTCGCGCGCGTGCCTCCCCCGTTACCCATCGCGCGCGCCTCCCGTCACCCGTCTCCCGTCGTGCGAGCTCCCATCACCCGTCCCACGTCGCGCGCACGCTCCGTCACCTGTCTCTCGTCTCACGCTCGCCTCCCGCCACCCGTCTCCCATCCCCCATCTCCCGTAGCGCTCGCTCCCGTCACACGTCGCGCGCGCGTCTCCCCCGTCACCAGTTGGGCGCGCCCGCGCACCGCGCCCCCTTTTTAAAAATTCCGTTTTAAAATTTTAATAATTATAATTGGACAATTAAATATCATATTTGAATAATTCCCCTTTAATAAATTTATTTAATCTCCGTTTAATAATCAACACGTAATAAACATAATTTGTTAATCCATCTTATATAATAGATACATAATTTGAATAACCAATTTAATAATCCCAATTTCATAATTAAAGTAACATAATATCCTAATCGAATTTAATTATTTTTAGTAATTTTTTTAATATCCGTTTAATAATCAACACTTAATGCGAAATAATTTCCTAATCCTTCGTAAATATTATGTAGATTCTCAAAAATAATCTTCTTTAATAATCCCCATTTTATAATTATAACAACATAATTTCGTAATCTCGTTACGGAGGCGCGCGCGACGGGAGACGGGTGATGGGAGCGCGCGCGACGGGCGACGAGTGACAGGAGACAGGTGGCGGGAGCGCGCGCGACGGGCGACGAGTGACAGGAGACAGGTGGCGGGAGCGCGCATGACGGGAGATGGGTGACTGGAGCGCGCCGACAGGAGATTGGTGACGAGAGCGCACGCACGACGGGAGACGGGTGGCAGGAGCACGCACGCCACGGAAGACGGGTGACTAAAGCGTGCGCGCGCCACGGGAGAGGGGTGATGGGAGCACGTACGCACTGGGACCCCTTTCTCGGCAGTCGAGGCACGGGCTCTTGGCAGCTGCTGAGTTTTCTCGACAGCTAGGGTTAAACGTGAATTTTTTAGGGTCAAACGTGAATTTTAATTTTTTAAAACCCCCGCTGCCAAGAAAACTCGACAGCTGTCGAGGATGCCGCTCCCGCTGTCGAGAAAACTCGGCAGCTGTCGGGAGATGCCGGGGCTTTTTTCTCCCGTCGTTAAGAACGCTCGCGACACAGTATTTTCGATTCGTTTTCTATCCAATCTCGTTTCTTTTCATCATAATTTATCATCGAGCCGTCGCCAACGAGATATCGTTGACCGGGGGTGGTGGGTCCCGATCAAAGTCAACCCTTTGACCTAATTACCAAAATACCCCTCAATCTTAAAACCCTATAATTATAGGGTTAAACGTGAATTTTCAATTTATTCACGTTTAACACTATAATTATAGGGTTAAACGTGATTATTCCCTATAATCATTATAAAATTGAAATTTATACCAATAACAAATGTCGATTATGCCCGTTTAACCCTTTCAAACATCAGTTGAAGCACATATTCAAACAAGTTAACCCTATCAAATTAAAATTTAAACCCGTTTAACCATTCCAAACATGAATTCACGAACATATTCAAACAAATTAACCCCATGAAATGCAAAATTAAACTTGTTTAACCATTCCAAACATGAATTCAAGCATAGAACAATAATTCTTAAACCTAATCCCTCAAAAAATAGGGTTAAATGAGGATTATTAACTATTAAACATACATTTCTTATTTGAACAATAATTCTTCCAATCTTCCAAGAGCAAAAATGTCGAAAAAAAAATTCAGATAATTTGTTCTTCAAAATATTGTATGATAATTTCGTATTGAAATTATCAACCTATATAGATGAAGAATACACAGGACAATTACATGTGAATTCACAGTATAAAGTGAATTCACAGTAAATAATGAGAAGAAAAAAATAAAAAAATTGGTGTGATCCAATTAATACAATTAATTCACGTATATGGACAATAAATAATGAGAACAAAAAAAAAACAAAAAATTTGGTGTAATAGTTGCATGGCCAAATTAATTGTTGCTACCCTATTACTACACGTGTCTCTTATCTATTGTTCAAAAAAAAAATTAATGAGGAAATATTTGTCCCAATTGACCAAAACAATAAAATATATTAATTGTCCAATCATTCAAGTTGACTTTGACAAAAAGTGTGGTAGAAAGTGGCATACTATTATATTTTGTGGTATAAGAGTTAACACTATTATATATTATGGTAATTTGGATAAATGATTATATTTTTTATGCTAAAATGAATACTTTCCTCTTTTGTTTTTCACATATAATGAATATTAAATATTATAATTTAAGATTATAATAGTTGTAGCGCCCAGGACAAAAACGAAGCATAATTGGTTAATTAAATAAGTAAACCCTTAAGAGTAGGTCTTGTGCGAGACCGTCTTACGGAACTCATTCCGTGAGACGGGTAGGGGTGGGTCAACCCTAATTAATTAAATGGATTAACCCTAATTAATTAAATGGATTAATCAAGCCAAAATTTATAAGCGTGTTTTCTGCTTAAGCGTGTTTCTGCCTCATATCTTCTCCCTCATTTCTGCTTCTTCTCTAAAGCTGAAATTGTTCATTCTACAACGAAATCCAACTTTCTTATGACGGAGAATCAAGAAATTATCCTAATTTCTGAAGAAGAAGAACCTATACACGAAGAAGAAGAAGAAGAAGAAGAAGAAGAAGAAGAAGAAAAAGAAGAAGAAGAAGAAGAAGAAAAAGGCTTGCAAGAAGGATAAAGTAGAAAATCAATTTACATCTTAAAATAAAATTTTACATATTATGTGGTCAAGTATTACATATTAAGGTGTAAGTGGGTGTGGATTTGCTTGATCTTAATGAGTTTTGAAATTTGCTTTAACTCTAAAATAATTTAATTTTTAGTTATGTTCTTAGTATGTGTTTTTGGACGATGGCAATTCTGCAATGAAACAATTAGCCTTGGTATCTGTTTGATTGTCTCTTAATGTTGATTCTAGTCAAATGTTGTTCATTTCTCAAATTAGTATGAGGTATTTGACTGATTACGCTGTTTGGGATCATTCTTTCTGATGACACTATACTTCTCCCCAGAAATCTTGCAATGTTTTCATTCATCCTCGAACCTACTCCATTGTTATCCATAAACGAGTTCTCACAATAAGTTAGGCTCGACATGTCATTGTTCGCCTCTTGAATTAGTTATGTTCTTAGTATGTATTTTTGGACCGTGGCAATTCTGCAATGAAACAATTAGCTTGGGTTCTTAGTACAGTGATGAACATATATATATATATATATATTGATGTTAAAATATTATATTAAGTGCTAAAGTATTACATATTATGTGTTAAAGTATTACACATCATATGTTAAAGTATTACATTTGTTTTTCTGCAGATCAGGATAGCATTTATGAGGATTTTAGTGGTTCTCTACTTGGTTTCAAAAGAAAAACACTTAATGATATGCATGATTTGTATCGTAATCATGCACTTGTCGTGGGGTTTAGTGTTAGAAAATCAACTACTAGAACTTCAGGTAATGGTGATGGTGTCGTATTAGAGAAATACTTTGTATGTTCTTGTGAAGGATTAAAGAAAATACGAAGTAAAAATTCAGAAAAATCAGATGATGTATCAAAACTCAAATGTAAAAAAAAGGTTTCTATAACACGAACAGGCTGTGGAGCTTCATTGAGGGTTAAATTAAATGATTGTGGTCTTTATGAGGTTGTCCATCATGTCATTGTGCATAATCATAAACTAACTAGGGTGAATTGGAATCACCTTCACCATTCTTAAAGAACAATCACCAATGAAAAAGGAAAAACGATAGAGAAAATGATATCTTCTGGAATGAAAGCAGCCGATTCGTTTCGATATATGGTGCAATAAACAGGGAAGAATACATTGTTGGTCATACAATACGAGATCACATAAATTTTATGAATCGCTTGAAGATGAAGATAATAGAGGCAGGTGATGCACATACCTTGATAGATATTGTTGGTCCCAAGTGGTGTCCGAGGTTCAGAGGGGGGGGTGAATGAACCTTGGTCGATTTTTCAAAATCTTTAAAACAACCGTTCTGCACTGCAAGTTACTTGAGCTTGCAGCAATAGATGGTTACTGCTTGCAGCGCTAGAATGCAGTGCTGCACGCTGTAACCTGGAGTTTTGTACGCAGCGGAAATATACTTTTAAACACAAGGCTGTTTTACACAAGAATGCTTCTTTCAAATGTTTTATGATGAGAAGAGATAGATATATGTAGAAAATAAGCACAGATAAATAAAGCGATAAAAACACTTAAGGCTTATAGTGGTTCGAAGGTGGTGTAATCCTTCTACGTCCACTCTACTGCTCCTCGAACAGGAACTTTGTTAAGCAAGATTGATTTACAGGACTCTCCTAACAATCTATCAACTTTACAAAGCAAACCACCTACTGAAGTCCAACGTACACACAGCAACTGCAAACTTCAAAGGCTAACCCACACAGGGTTCTATACTCCCACACAGGGAAGCTGCCTAACTCTAGACAACTAAAACAAACAGCAAGGATCTCTCCTATCAACTGCTTGACACCACTAAAACAACCTAAGCACACAGCAACAAGGTTAAAAGGATAAAAAGATTTTCTTCAACTTGTGCTTCGAAGTGAGCTTCTGAATCCGTAAGGAATCTTTCAGCTTGAACTCTGCTTTACTTCGATAGGTTGAGTGACTGAAACTGATTGTAGATTTGAATACTTGGATCTTGTAAGCTTTGTGAATTTAGCGTAAAAGTTTCAGTAACCAGCTTCAGTTCTCCTCAACCTCTATTTAAACTTGTAGGAGAAGATGTCCGTTGAAGGAGACATCCCTCTTTTGAATTTGAATTAGCCTGTCCAAAGTATGGTTCGCATTTAATGCGACTTGACTTTTCCTTTCGGAGCATTTAATGCGGCAGTTGTGGCTCGCAGCTTTCTGCGGCGCGTCAGTCCATGTGGCATCTTCTTATTGGCTCTGTGTCTGTTACTTTGACTTTTTCTTGAACGGCTCTTTTGTCCCTGCTTGGATCTCCATTCCTCGTACTGCATTTATCCTTCTTGGGATCTGCAGGATACTTCATCTTGTAGTTGGCGCTGTATTTACTTTACTGACCTATAAGTCTGCGTTGTATCCTTGGTCTTTGTGCAACTGATGCATTCTTTCAGTGCTGCTGTATTTTAGAGCTGCTTGCAGTATCATCTGGCAGTGCTGCTGTAATCATCGTTCTAGCAATACTCCTGTATCCTTTTCATGCAGCGATGCTGCACGCCGTTCTTCCTTGTCTTGCTGTATTGAAGTACAGCCTTATTTATGTTTTGCTGTTCCTTTCTTCTTCCAGCAATGCTGTATCCCGCCTTTGTACAGCGATACTGTATCCTGCCTTCTTGCAGCGATATCTTCCTTTAAAGCTTAGATGCAGCTTTATCCTCTTTTAACCTCCATTTTAATCCTTGACTCAAGACTCAATTCTAGTCTATTTATTTACTTAAACAACGTGAAAATGGGGTACTCAAAACTTCCTATTACATGATTGGTTTGTCTCATCAAAATCTAAACAATGAAATCCCAACAGATATATTGCATCAACAAGAAACTGAAGACAGAGATTTCTTTTTCAGGTAATACTTTGTTTTGTATAAAGTAATACTTTTATTAAATGAATGTAATACTTAAATTAGTAAATGATATCTTTTGTTTTAGAGTCAAATTGAATGAAGAAGGTAGATTGGCTAACATATACTGGAGGGATTCAATGATAAAGGAAGATTATGGAATATATGGTGATGTGATGATCTTTGACACCACATATCGAACAAATAAGTATAATTTGATTTGTGCACCATTTGTTGGTTTTAACAATCATTCAAAGAATGTTATGTTTGGTTGTGCGTTCATAGCCAATGAGAAGGTTGAAACATTTGAGTAGCTTTTTGGTGTTTTTAAAAAATCAATGGAATGCAAATCTCCTATCAGCTTGTTCACCGATCAAGATCAAGCAATTGCCAATGCAGTTGAAAAGGTAATACATTTTATATATAGTAAATTAGACTTTTGTGTGTATAACATAATATTTTAATTATAATTTTACAGGTATTTCCAGAAACAAGACATAGGCTATGTATATGGCATCTCCATCAGAATGCTATAAGTCGATTTGGACAATTGAAACGAGACATCTCATTCAAAGATGCATTTAAGAAGTGTTTGACAGGTTGTTCTAATGAAAGTGAATTTAAAAATTGTTGGAGTTCACTGATTTCAAATTATGGTTTGGAAGGAGATACTTGGTTTGCAAGGTTGTATACTTTGAAGGAGAAATGGTGTACTGCATTGAACAAACAATACTTTTCTGCTTGGATATTGTCTTCACAAAGGAGTGAGAGTACGAACAATGCAATATGCTTCAATGCAAAGAAAACAACAAATCTGACTGAGTTTTATCATATCTTCAGTCAGACAGTAAAAAGATGGAGAGAAAAAGAACAACTTGATGAATTTCAATGCTCACGCTCACAGCCTACATCTCACTTACTATTGAGTGGAATGTTAAAACATGCATCAGAGGTATACACAATGACTCTATTTCGTGACTTTGAGGCTGAGTTTATTTCTTCTATTTCTACTTCTTGTACACTTGATGAAGAAGATGTTATCAAGATTTATGACATTGCAACAAGTGATGAGGGGGAAGGTTGATATCGTGTCATGTTTGATTCTATAAGAACTTTGATCACATGTTCTTGTAAGAGATTCGAAGAGGTTGGTATATTATGCAAACACAGTTTAAGAATACTTCATATGCATTCCGTTCTTCAGATTCCAGATATTTACATTTGTAAAAGATGGTCAAAAACAGCAAAGTATGGAATATGGGACAGCTTACGTAATCAAGTTGACATGACCAAGAAATCAAAAGATTGTGTCGTTTAGCGTCAACAAATGGTACGCAAATATTACAATCTTGTGATAAAATGTGAAGAAGATGAGAGAGCTAGAAAGATTCTTGAAGATAGTTATAATACAGATTTTGTTGTCATTAATAATTTGACTTCTACTATTGAGCCTGGTCAACCTTCGGTTTGTTCATCCAACATTGTTTCAGATCCAATTCGTAGTATTACAAAGGGCAGGAGTAAGAGAAAGAAGGGACATTTTGAAAAGAAAAGGAAACAACATACTCGTGTCAATGAATTTGGTTCCAAGACTCCAAATACACGATTACTTTGATTGATATACCAACTCTTAGTATGTATTACTTTTGTTTCATTTAGATAATACTTTTTAATGTATTAGTTGATACTTTTGCACAATTATTTGGATATACCAACTCGATCTTATATGATAAATCTTTGCTAAATTCATCTTCTTCTTTTTTATAGTGGATTATATGTCCATCTTATTGAAATAATTTTACATAAAGCATTATTGAAAAACTATTTGCTGAGTTTTTAAGTTGCAAAATGTTGAATATGGCAGGGTGATGATTTTGGCAGCAAACCATTTTTGGAAGAACTGGGAAGAGTGTGGAAAGGGATCTTGTAATTTGACAAACCAATCCTAGAATTTAGATGGATTTAGGTTGAAAATGATATTCTGTAAAACTGCAAAATTGAAAAATATTTGTACTGTAAACATGAAGTACGTGGTTGAAGATTCCCTTGTACCATTGATTTCTTTCTACATTCTTCAACATTCTTTTCTGTTGCACCTTCTCTATACATTCATCTTCTTTTCTTCTTCCATCTTCATTCTCTCCCCTCTTCTTCTTCTTCATGATTTCATACATTAGATCACGATTTATATGTTTCGATTCAATCAATTTTCCAGAGGTTGACTTGAAACAGGATTTAACATAGAATTTGGTTCCAAGACTCCAAATGCACGATTACTTTGATTGATATACCAACTCTTAGTATGTAGTACTTTTGTTTCATTTAGGTAATACTTTTTAATGTATTGGTTGATACTTTTGCACGAAAGAAGATGAATGCTCTATTTAAAAAAATACCTTATATATTAACTATGAAATGGGTCATGGAGAGGATCCACAAAAATAAATATTTGGGCCTAAGTTGTGTATCTTGGGTTGAGTGTTGGGCTGTTCTTTTAATTGGGCAAGACGATCTTATGCAAGACTTTGCCATACTTTAATAAGTTTAATGCAATATTACATATAACTACAAATACGGTAATACTTTAGTTCATGACATGTATTACTTTTATTAATAGAATGTAATACTTTTATCGATATAATGTAATACTATAGCTATAATTGAGTTAATACTTTAGTTCATAACATGTACTACTTTTATTAATAGAATGTAATACTTTTATAAATATAATGTAATACTATAGCTATAATAACCTAATTTCACAATCCAAAATGCAAGATCAATACAACCAATTAAGTATATAAAAGACAATTGTATCATTTCAACATATCTATTTTTAAGCTTTGAAGTGTATGTAAGCAACACCATGAAAATTAACCAATCTATATAGATTTCTAACAAAGATGAAAAGACTCCCAAAACAACATGTTCTTCAAGAAAGATAGAATTACAAAAGATTAATTGAATCCTATAAGAAGTTGGCTCATCCTTGCAAAAACTCACAAATCTATTTCTTCGATTTCTTCTTACCCTTCTTCTTTGCAATCAAATTTGGCTTTTTCATACAAAAATGGTGCACTCTCTTCAGCAAAGAAGACCTATCATCATTCACATCCGATAACACGATTCTGATTCCAATTTGTCCTCTCAAAGCATTTCTTATAGTAGTCTTCACAAAATATGAAAATAAAAAAATATTAGACATGTAATACTTCCCAATAGCAATACAATACATGATATTATTGAATTTTTCAGAATATAATGTCATAGTACCTTTGTCAAATCGGCATGAGAATATACCGTTCCTTCAAAAAATTGCATGTGATGCATCATGTAGACTCCGCAATCAACATCACCTCTCCTTGTTTGCCAATTGAATTGAATGTTCTCAAATTGAAAAGCACCAACTTTATCAGCTTTGACATGATTTATTGATTTCAGAAAAATAGCCATTTGGGTTTGCTACAACAATATATATAAAAAAAATAAGTATAACTCAAAAAATCTATTCTAAACCAAATGAAAGAAATTACAATCATACCACAACATCAATAGCATTCTTGTAATCCACAAAATCAGCATGGATCCTGTTATCTAGATATTGTAACTTTTCTTCTCGATAGTTGATCACAATAGCAAAGTAATGGTAGAATAGATTAACAGGAACAAAAATCTACAGACAAAAAATTGTGTATATATTAGTCAATATATTAAATGTATAAGAGGCTAAATTAACAAGGTTTCAAAATTTACTTACCACATCAATGTTGTTCAAATCTCTATTATTTAGCTTCAACCAAATATTTAAGCAATTTATGAATGATTGTCCATTATGCTCAAGATCTTCCCCTTTCATAATCTTGTTCAAACAAAACTAAAAACAAAACAAATAAGAAGACTAAGTGATACTTTTAAACATAATAGGTAGTACTTAATAATTGAACATGTAATACTTACGTTGTGTGCAAGATTGAAGTAGAATCGCGATGGATGATTAACCGTTGCTTCAACACGATTTAACAACAAACACCATGCATCAATGATACTACTGAAAATCATTTTCTGAGGATATAATGATAGCATATCCTCCCTCGAAACAATGTACTTACTGCCATAAAGAAACAATTCTCGCTACAAGAAATTTAAAAATAGAAAAATATTAGAAATCAGCTTCATGTAATTAGCAATCATACTAAAATGTAATTACTTGGAGATGTAGATACAAATACTTACAGAGAATTTAATGATGGATCTTCATTCATGCAATAGTCCAACACATCCTTGCTCATGATATCCATATCAGAAAAGTGCTTCTTGTTTGCATTCATGTACCGAGATACATATTCCACATCTTCTCCAAATGGCTAATCATCAAATTCTGCAATCCTGCTCTTTGATGCAACTGAAGAAATGGCTTCTTTGACTTCATCAATGCCACAATCTTCATCTATCTCATCTCCCACATTTTCATGAACGACATTCTCATTTTCAGCAACAATTTTTGCAGTTTCAGGGGTCAGAAGTTCAAATGAAGGCATATCTTCAGATATCTTCTTCATATTCAAATTTTTTTCTACCAAATCATCTATGTATTTATGGACTTCAACATCAGAGAAAAAAAATTGTGAATCACAAATAGCATTGGACTGTGAAGGACTTTGCGATTGCTTTTGCTCAACCTTTTCAGTTATTTGTTCCTTCACTTTAAGAAGCTTTTTCATGTGGAAACTAGTGACAACAGAAACATCCCTCTTAATCAAAAGGAATGTTTCATGGACATCCTATAAAAAATCATGTAATACTTTTAGTTATAACAAGTGATACTTTTATTTATAAAATCTAATACTTTTAAAGATAATAAAAAGTAATTACATACTTACATCTTTGGCAATATTCTTGATTTCTGCATCATCCATTTCATCATTTGGAATCAAAAAACTGATGAATCTGGGATTTTTCTCACCTATTTTAATTTCACCCACCTTTTCATCAACAACTTCTTTCTCCCTAATGTGTTTTACAGAACTAATAGGGTAAACATCTACTCATCCCCCTTGACCATAATGCCCAGCTTCTTTCTCTTCTTTTAATCGTTTCACTAACTTTTCTTTTGACCAATGTTTTATCAATGGTAGAGAACACGATTCAACTACTCTTTTCCAACTAATTCTATGAAGGTAAACCATTTGGAGAACAAGAAGACAACCAGTAATATTCTTTGTGTCAGCTCTCCTATTAAAGTTGTCTACCCCAACACAAAGTTTGTCAAGCACAAACGAATACCAATCATAAGATGAAATTTTTTCAACATCCAACAAGTATTTTAAAGGAGACAAATCAACACTACGGTTTGCTGTTGGAGTCAAAAATGAAGATAGACTATAAATCACAAAAAACCTTTTAAAGTCATCCCCCATCTTTAAAACTAAGTACCAGCTCCTTTAAGGATGCAAGAGAACCAATATTATATTTTTTCTTAAGTTTTTCAATACAATCTAAGTTCTCTTTCTTCCTAGCATCCACAACTACACAATCCCCACTCTTGGGCAATAAAAAAATATCACACACATCATTTGATGTCACAACAATACTCATTTGACTATCTATGGTAAGCAATCGACTCCTACCATTAAAGTTCTTAACCAACCACTTAACCATAGAAGTAGGGAAACATGTCAATGAAAGATCAAGTAACCTACCAAAACCTATATGTCTAACATCTTCCTTTTGTTTTTCAGAAAATTGATGCATAATATCGCAAAGACCATGAGGTCTACATTGAGTAATAAATGTCCTACAAAAAAATCAATTGAAAATAATTCAAATCATGAAATAACATTTAATAATTTTCTATTGAAAAAAATATAGATAACCTGGCTGGCTTCTTCTTATCATTATCATACTTCTCCTCAATAGTGATCAAATTTTTACTACAAAAAAATGCAACACTTATTTCAATAAAATTGTTATCAATATGATACACTACAAAAATTAAATAGATGAAAACATGAATCCCAAGATCTCTGATTTCGGCCTTGCAAGAATCTTTAAGCAGAATACAGATGAAACCAACACAAATAGGCGTGTTGGGACGTAGTAAGTAACAGATTCACTAGCAAATTAACCATCATGATATTATGTTGTGAATTAGTTGTATGACTAATGGTTGATTGTATGTGTCACAGTGGTTACATGGCCCCTGAGTATGCAATGCAGTGAATATTCTCAGTTAAATCAGATATATATAGTTTCGGAGTTTTAGTACTCGAGATTGTGAGTGGTTGTAAAAACAACTGCTTCCACCAAATCAAAGGACCTCTAAACCTAATGGAATATATAAGTTTTTAGTTATCTCTTTTCATTTTAGTAAATTCTGCAAGGAAACAAATTATGGAACTATAATTGCAGGATTGGGAGGTTTGAAAGAATGATTCAGCAATAGAACTCATAGATCCAACGTTAAAAGATACATGTAATATAGACCAATTGCAGAGATGCATTCAGATAGGGCTTTTGTGTGTGGAAAATCATGCAGTGGATCGACCCATGATTGAAGATGTCTTATCGATGTTGAAAATTGAAACAACAAGTTTGCCAATGCCTATGAGTCCTGCATTCATCACAAGAAATAGTGTGCATTTATCACAAGAAATACTACCTTTCATTCTTTTGTTTTGATCTTCTCTCATGAACAATCTCGATCTCCTCTTCATTAATTTTCAAGCTTTCACTACAAAATGAAAATAGGTATGTAACACAATACCTTAATAAGTTTAATGCAATATTACATATAATTACAAAATAAGGTAATACTTTAGTTCATAACATGTACTACTTTTATTAATAGAATGTAATACTTTTATAAATGTAACACCATACCTTTACTACAACTACAAATAAGGTAATACTTTTGTTCATAACTTGTACTACTTTTATTAATAGAATGTAATACTTTTATTAATAGAATGTAATACTTTTATAGATATAATGTAATACTATAGATATAATTGAGGTAATACTTTTGTTCATAACATGTAATACTTGTATCAATATAACGTAATATTAACTTGAGGTAATACTTTTGTTCATAACTTGTACTACTTTTATTAATAGAATGTAATACTTTTATAGACATAATGTAATTCTATAGCTACAATTGAGTTAATACTTTAGTTCATAACATATACTACTTTTATTAATAGAATGTAATACTTTTATTGACATAATGTTCAAGCTTTCACTACAAAATGAAAATAGGTATGTAACACAATACCTTAATAAGTTTAATGCAATATTACATATAACTACAAAATAAGGTAATACTTTAGTTCATAACATGTACTACTTTTATTAATAGAATGTAATACTTTTATAAATGTAACACCATACCTTTACTATAACTACAAATAAGTTAATACTTTTGTTCATAACTTGTACTACTTTTATTAATAGAATGTAATACTTTTATAGATATAATACTTTTGTTCATAACTTGTACTATTTTTATTAATAGAATGTAATACTTTTATAGACATAATGTAATTCTATAGCTACAATTGAGGTAATACTTTAGTTCATAACATATACTACTTTTATTAATAGAATGTAATACTTTTATTGACATAATGTAATACTGTAGCTACAATTGAGTTAATACTTTAGTTCATAACATGTGCTACTTTTATTAATATAATGTAATACTATAGATATAATTGAGGTAATACTTTTGTTCATAACATGTACTACTTTCATGAACAGAATGTAGTACTTGTATCAATATAACACAATATTAACAGAAAACCACTCTACATCCTCATGTAAGTAACAAGTATGCAAATACACATGTTGGATTCCTAGCATGCTAAGTTGTTGTGTATTAGTCTCTGAGAACATATTTTATACATTTGTTCATATCATATGATACTTTTATAAAAAAGATTTGATAAGATTTGATAGTTTAAAATATTACCTATTTCCAGTTTCCAGATTCTCTACTTCATTCTTTCTTCTTTTCTTCTTTTTAGTTATCAGCATCTCATTGTCATCACTCCTTAAAATTATCCTCATCTTGCCTTTTTTTTCTTCAGGAACTATATCCTTCTTCTCATGCATCTTCTTCTTTTCCATGAAGACTTTATAACCACAACAAACCTAATCAAACGCCTGCCGACAATAATTGGATTACACAAAAGTAAAGAACAGTTTAGCAGAAAAATTGAATTAGCTTTGGTAAATACTCAATTACAGTTCTAGACAAGAATTTTTAGCCGAACAATGGCAATATGAGCAAATTCTACTATAGCATAAAGTGGACTAAAAGTAAAGAACAATTTAGCAGGAAAATTGAAAAGATCTTCTACACTGACCACTCCAATAGGACTGAAAGGTGCAGCTCACTATCTCTGCTTCCCAACGGAGTGCAAGTACACCGAGACTGAAACAATCCTGCAAAACAGAATGAGGCTGACTGAATGATAAGATTGAAAAGTATACTCATGTGGAACCAAGAAAGAAGGCAAGTGAAAGATGAAATTGAAATAGAAAAACAGACACAACTGCTGTCAACAACATTGCAACTGATGTAGAATACACCTGCAGAATTTATGGGATGAGGCCTTCGAGTACTTCTCCAATGCCCTTCATCTGCAATAAACACAACACATCATGCATAGAGGCCTAATACTAAAAAATATCCAAAGATTTATGGTAATTATTGGAGCCATTATTTCACTAATTGGGTGCGATTTTGGCAAGTTTGAATGGTAGCTCGGATTAGCAGACATGTGTATAGTAATATGAAAAACACAAGAATCCAAATCCACATATATATCATTAAACACTAAGCCAATCTAGACACAATCCTACAAATTAAGGTGCAGTTTCTACCATCTCGATCAGTTTTGTACATATACTCTGGTATAGATACTAAATGTAATTTGCCATCGAATCATTAAAACCTTTATACTCTTAATTTAAGATGTGTCATCACATCAATACACATGTCTTGTAATTTAGTCCATCCAAATAAATCAACCAAATCAACACACAAATTTGTAATAATTGAAGACAACAGATCAGATAATAATTCCATGAAGAAATCAAATATTACACTACATTCAAAATTCAAGAGCTGCATCGAAGAATAAGAGATGATATCCTAGACTGAAATTTTCAATCCATTTTGAAGAATAAAAACATCTAAACTCTGATTTCATGCAGAAAGTGAAAAATGTGTCTTCGTTTATACCTTAAACAATGGATTAGGCTTTGTCCACAGCTTTCGAGAACTTGGAAATTTTCGATCAGCAGATTCAGAAAATGAAATGAAGAGAGGAAAACAGGGCACATCAAAACCTTAATTAATTTAACAAAATACATCAAAAAATAATAAATCGAACCAATTACTTACTAAATCATAAAAGAATGTGATGCTCAGAGAAGGATGAAGAAAAAAAGAAGCTACAGAAAGCTTTGAGCAAAGAGCGGGAGATGAAAGATGAAAGAAGATGAATATTCTATGAAATGGGTCATGGAGTGAAATGGGTCATGAATGGGCCTAAGTTGTGTATCTTGGGCTGAGTGTTGGGTTGTTCTTTTAATTGGGCTAAGCAGGTTAATTAGGGTTGATTCGACCCGACCCATCTCACAGAATGAGATCCGTAAGACGGTCTTACGCAAGACTTTGTCAACCCTTAATTAATATATCTTATGTGGATTAATTCTTGAGTGTTTAAATTAATTATGTGTGTTTCAGATATGTGTTTGACGATAGGTTTTAAATGGATAAAATTTTATATACATGGAAAAATAGAATATTTTATACCATTAGATGCGTAACGGAAAAACGAGAAAATAAAAACGAACTAGAGGTCAATCGGACACCCGTAGCTCAAACGGTGAAGAAAAGGGCAAAATATAGAGTTTCGAAAAAATGAGGAACGGAATCATGATGAACATAACCGAAATCTTATCGTGAATAGTAATCGAATCTTATCATGAACAGTAGCCTAGCCTAGATGAACAGTAACCCTAGTGAATAGTAGTTTTCCAAAATTTTCTATAAATAGGCCCTCATTCGATTTCATTTTTCATCGTTTCTTCGAACGAGCCGAAAAGCGCCGAACACACGTAAGTCTCTCTCTCCTCTCTCTTTTTCTTTTCCGTCTTCATTCAGTCTCCGGCGCGCCGCTGCCGGCGCCGCCGTGTCGCCACCGCTGCCGGAGTTCGTCGGAAAATGTCAAACCCGTCCGTTTTGGTTGATTTTCGTATACAAGTAGCCCTCGACGATACGAGTTTAGGGCAACTTTCGGAATTCAATTCCGATTCTCCATTCGCCGGAAAATGGCGAAAAACCATCGCAGCCGGTAGCGCCGGGAAGGTGGCTGGTTGAGCAAGGTCGCGATGGGAGACCGGGGCCAAGGCTGTCGAGAAAATTGGGCAGCAGCTGAGGCTATTTCTCCCGCTGCCTAGAAAACTAGGCAGCCGACAGGAGACGCCGTCGGGAAATTTTCCCCTCGCCGGGAACACGCGCGATGTCGTATTTTCGATTCGATTTTCGATCTGAATCTCGTTTTCTTTTCATCGTACTTTATCATCGAGACGTTGCCAACAAAATATCATTGATCGGGGGTCGTGGGTCCCGGTCAAAGTCAACCCTTTGACCAAATTACCAAAATACCTCTAAATCTTAAAACGCTCTGTTCGAGCTCGTTTCAACTCCGATCGAGCTCATTCTTGTTTTGTTGTGATCCAAAATTCTTTGTCTTTCATCTCAGCTTTATAAACTGATATTTCCCTCTTGTTTCTTCAATCTCAATCGTTAGGCTTACCGTTCCGATTCATCTCATCTCGATCGATAATATCCGATTCGATGTTGGTTTAATATTTAATTATAGATTATAATGAGCTAAGAAAACATCGTAAATTATGTAGGCTACCTGTTGGATTAAAGCCCTGGGATACGAGATCTTTGACTTGCTGATCACGTGGTAACCACCGAACAAGGTGGGGGTAAAATCTTATTTATATTTTAAAATTGTACAATTTTATGAAAAATAATGTGACTACGTGATTTAAATCCCGTCATGATATGGTGTCGTTTTAAAGTGAAATGTTTTCATTATGTGAATAGTATTCGAGTAAATTATATGGTTTTATAAGCTATTGATTTCAAGTGACACAAATGCAAATGGTTTCAAATGATGATAAGTCGGGATAATACCCGCTAAAAAGGGGTTTCTTTAGAAGCCCACATATGTCAAACGATTTTTCTTTACCTATGTGTTATGTGAATTATGTGGCCAACGTCAACGTGACCAATGTGCATTATGTGTTATGTGAGAACTATTCTGTGACAATTTAACTGCGCATGCGTCTGTACGCCAAGTAGGGTATTCTTTTTTGGAAACCCAACAATGGGATATTCTACGGAATCCCAACATGAAGGGGTGTAAAAACCCAAATTGGGTCGGCTTGGGGCCCTGATAGGTATTCTTCGGAAACCTATCCACAGTTGCCATTGGGGCTCTTCGGGAGTCTACAACGTGTATTATATGTTTAGTATTCAAGAAATATTACGTGTACCTTTTTACTGTACAAATCAACCCCACTAAGTGTCCTTTTGGCACTTACCCCTTTTATGTTTTATTTTACAGAAAAATTTCGGAGGCGAGGAGGAATGAACAGAGATGCCTATTATTTTTGTATGTATATAAGAATGTATATGGATGTTCGGTATTTTCTGAAAACCCGGATATGTACAAAGAAATGTTTATGTGTTTTACTCTAAAACAATAACGTATTTTTCCGCTGCAATGATATAAACTGTTTGTATTTTAAATGGTTATCTTCTAAATCTTTGTTTGTTTTAAAATCTCCACGGTTTAGGATTTTCTGTTGGACGCCCTATGAAAATGCTGCGTTTGCACTCTATTTTATTTTAAAGAAAAATAAAAAATTATTATTATCCACGTTTTAAATTTTATATGAAAATGGAGCGTTTAATAATTAATTATTTTAAATACATGTAATTTTAATAATATTTACCAAATCCACCTACACCAAATAATCATAATCCTAAATCTTATAGAATCCTAATAACCCTACAATTTTATATTGTTTATCTAATATGTTTTATCACTTAAAAACTATATTTAATTTGTCACATAAAATTAATAAATTAGTTTATAGATATTATTGGGATTTCGATGTTTAGATTTTGATGAGACAAACCACCTTTGTAATAGGAAGTTTGAGTACCCCACTTTTCATAACGTTTAAGTGAAAAACATATAGATTAGATTTGAGTCTGTATCTTTAGGTTCAGAAAGATGGAGGAGTTCAACAAAACTGTGCTGCATCAAGTAGAAGAAAGTATGAAGATACTGCAAGAATAAACTGCAGTAATGCAGCAAGTAAGAAAGAATGGCAAACATCGTTGTACATAAAAGATGTTGGATGCATGAAGAGGTTACTGCATTGCAGCTATAAGAAAAAAAGAGACCACGCTGCAAGAAGTGGTTATAGTAATGCTGCAAGTAGAAGATACAACACCACTGCAAGTAGAAGATACAACAGTACTAGAAGGAGTTAGCTGCAAGAAGGTCAAGGATACAGAGCAGAAAACATGACTTGCTGCATACTCAACCAAGGACAAAAATATCAGTAATTGTGGATATATCGGTACCTTAATTTTACGAATATATCGATGGATATATCGTTATCGGTGGAAATGAATAAGATGACATGTCATCTTGAGTCAAACAATATTAATACCAAGTTAAAATACTAGACCAATTTTCAGCGTAATATGGAGATAACTTTCATAGGTTTTTTTACTTCTTCCAATTGTATTTCCATAAATTTGGTAATGGAAATATATACAACTTATAATCATATAACAAGTGGCTTCCACCAACCAATTATTAAAAAAAATATTATCCACCGACAGCTGATAAATTGGTGATATATCACCAATATATCGCCGATATATTGCATATTAGGTGTACTATTGATCGATAAGGATATATCTTCGATATATCACCGATATATCGATGATATTATAACGAATTATTTCGTCAGCCCATATCAATATCCATCGGCTGTTTTTTCGGATAAATCGGCGATATATCACTGATTTATCTGGATTTTTTTATCCTTGTACTCAACAAACCTCATCTACAACGAACAGAAGCAACCCCTGCTATCCGAGAAAGAATAAATACAGTACAAGGAATGAAGAATAAAACAAGTATAATTAGAGTCGTTCGAGAGAAGATCAAAGTTGCAGACGTGGAGCCAATGCAGAGACGATACGTGGCCTGACAGGCTGCAGAAAGCTGTGAGTCGTAACCACCGCATTGAATGCTCTGTGAAGAGAAATCAATGCGCATTAAATACAAGTCATGTCTTTGTCAGTACACATATTTTCAAATGAGAGATATCTTCTTAATAGATATCTTTCTACAAGTATAAATAGAGGTCGAGCAACACTGAAGTTGGGTTAGTGAACAACTGAAACATTTGCACTCAAACAAGTCGAAACATTTTCAAGCAATATTCTCTCAAGCATTCCTACAGTTTCAGTCACTCGACCTAAAGTGAAGTGAACAAAGCTCAACCTGAAAGATTCGAAGAAGGATTTAGAAGTTCACTTCACTGCACCAGTTGAAGAAAACCTTATATATTTTATCCTTGTTGTGTGCTAGGTTGCTTTAGGTGTCGAACAGTTGATAGAATTTATCCTTGCTGTTTGTATAGTTGTCTAGGTGATAGGCAACTTCTCAGTGTGGGAGTGTAGAAATCATGTGTGGGTTTTCCTTTAGAACATACAGTTGCTGTGTGTACACTGGGTTCTAATAGGTGTAAATCATGTGTGGGTTTGTCTTTAGAACTTGCAGTTGTTGTGGGTTTGTGTTGGGATTTCATTGTTTAGATTTTGATGAGACAAACCAATCATGTAATAGGAAGTTTTGAGTACCCCATTTTCACATTGTTTAAGTGAATAAATAGACTAGAATTGAGTCTTGAGTCATGTTTTGAAATGGAGGTTAAAAGAGGATAAAGCTGCATCTAAGCTTTAAAGGAAGATATCGCTGTAAGAAGGCAGGATACAGTATCGCTGTATAAAGGCAGGATACAGCATTGCTGGAAGAAGAAAGGAACAGCAAAGCATAAATAAGGTTGTACTTCAATACATCAAAGCAAGAAAGAACGGCGTGCAGCATCGCTGCATGAAAAGGATACAGGAGTACTGCTAGAACGAAGTTACAGCAGCACTGCCAGACGATACTACAAGCAGGTCTAAGATACAGCAGCACTGAAAGAATGCATCAGCTGCACAAAGACCAAGGATACAGCGCAGACTTACAGAACAGTTAAGTAAATACAGCGCCAACTTCAAGACGAAGTATCCTGCAAATCTCAGAAAGGATAAATGCAGTACGAAGAACGGAGATCCAAGCAGGAACAAAAGAGTCGTTCAAGAAAAAGTCAAAGTAGCAGACTTGGAGACAATAAGAAGATGCCACATGGACTGACGCGTCGCAGAAAGCTGCGAGCCGCAACTGCCGCATTAAATGCTCCGAAAAGAAAGGTCAGTCGCATTAAATGCGAACCATACTTTGGACAGGCTATTTCAAATTCAAAAGAGGGATGTTTTCTTCAACGGACATCTTCTCCTACAAGTATAAATAGAGGTCGAGGAGAACTGAAGCTGGTTACTGAAAACTGATACCGTCACTATTACGAAAGCATCTACGCAAAGAGTTTAAAGCTTACAAAATTTCAAGCCAACAGTTTCAGTCACTCAACCTATCGAAGTGAAGCAGAGTTCAAACTGAAAGATTCCTTACGGATTCAGAAGCTCACTTCGAAGCACAAGTTGAAGAAAACTTTTTTATCCTTTTAACCTTGTTGTTGTGTGCTTAGGTTGTTTTAGTGGTGTCAAGCAGTTGATAGGAGAGATCCTTGCTGTTTGTGTTAGTTGTCTAGTGTTAGGCAGCTTCCCTGTGTGGGAGTATAGAACCCTGTGTGGGTTAGCCTTTGAAGTTTGCAGTTGCTGTGTGTACGCTGGACATCAGTAGGTGGTTAACTTTGTAAGTTGATAGATTGTTAGGAGAGTCCTGTAAATCAATCTTGCTTAACAAAGTTCCTGCTCGAGGAGCAGTAGAGTGGACGTAAAAGGATTACACCACCTTCGAACCACTATAAGCCATAAGTGTTTTTATCGCTTTATTTATCTGTGCTTATTTTCTGCATATATCTATCTATCTCTCATCATAAAATGTTTGAAAGAAGCATTCTTGTGTAAAACAGCCTTGTGTTTAAAAGTATATTTCCGCTGCGTACAAAACTCCAGGTTACAGCGTGCAGCACTGCATTCTAGCGCTGCAAGCAGTAACCATCTATCGCTGCAAGCTCAAGTAACTTGCAGTGCAGAACGGTTGTTTTAAAGATTCTGAAAAATCGACTAAGGTTCATTCACCCCCCCTCTGAACCTCGGACACCACTTGGGACCAACAGGTGGTATCAAAACGAGTTGGGTTAAAAGCCAACTTATCTGGTCACCTACCCAGATCCACCTTTGTCTCGCAGTTTTCTTTGCATAAAAATCATTTTTAAAGCATATCATGGATTCCTCCAATCACAAGCTACCTATGTTTTCCATAGAGGAATATGATGACTGGAAGATTAGAATGCAGGCACACCTTTCGGCCATGAATGATGAGATGTGGACCGTCATAACTGAAGGACCGATAGTTCCCATGAAGGTAAATCCAATGTATGGAAGAGACCATGCAGAAAGAGAGCAGCCACCACCAAACTTCCTGATCAAACCACGACAAGAGTGGGGAAACAAAGACAGAAAGAGAGCCAACCTGGATAACGTGGCAAAGAACGCTCTATTTATTACTTTGGATAAAGGCACCTTTAGCAAAGTCAAGACTTGCTCAACATCCAAAGAAATATGGGAAAAGCTGGAGCAGATTTGTGAAGGAACTGAGCTCACCAAGGACAACAAAATCTCCAACGCTACCCAATTATTCGAGCTCTTCAAGATGAAGAATGAAGAGACTCTCGAGCAACTAGATCTGAGATTCACATCTATAGTGAATGAACTAGAAGCTATGGGCAAACACTACACATAGAAAGAAAAGAACATGAAGGTGTTAAGAGCCCTACCAGCAGAGTGGGATAGAAAGACCACTGCCATGAGAGTGTCTATGGACCTGAAGTCCATGAGCACATTTGACTTATTCTCCGACTTGAAAGCATTCGAGTATGACATCAACAGAAGGAGAAAAGAATCAGAGGAGTCAGTCTCCAAAGTTACAGCGCTAACCGCCAGAGGAACAAAGGATACAGCAACCGCCAGTTGCAGTAAGCAGAGTGAGAATACAGCAGAAGTTGCTGAAGAGGATATGGCGCTCCTCCTAAAGAAATTCAGGAGATTCATCAAGAGCAACAACAATAGCAGCAACACCAACCTCAACAAAAGGAATGACTTCAGAAGAAGTCACTCAACCCCTCAGGTATCTTCTTCTCCTCAGTCAAATACAGGGAATGTTGACTTGTGCTATAATTGCAGGAAGCCTGGACACTACGCAAGGAATTGTCATTATCCAACAGTGCACAAGTATCCTGAAGGAGAAAGAGAACAGAGGAGAGATAAAAGACGAGAGAAAAGGCACAAGCTTCGAGCTCTCATAGGAGAGATGGAGAAAGCCAAGGATGCAGTAGTTCCGAAGGAAGTACTGAAAGCTGCAGAATCCTCTGACAGCGATGCTGAAACCTCATCCTCTGACGAAGAAGCACTCATATACCTGATGGCTAAAGATGGCGAGGACAGCGAAGAAGATGAGGTAATTTACCAACCGTTGTCCATACAAGTTGATGAGGAGCTGAACATGATCCACTCCTTGAAAAGGATCATGAGTGATTTTGAGCAGATCAACTCAATACATGAGGAGCTTAAGGTTGAGAATGAGAACCTTAGAATCGATAATGAGATCCTCAAGAGCAAAAACATCGACATTGCCAAAATGCTCGCTGCACGAGAGTCTGATAACTCAAAGTGTAGTAAGCAGCAACAAGAGATCTCTAGATTGAATCTGCTGATCACTGAGCTAAGATCTGAGAAGGAAATCTTGCAGTCCAAGATGAGAACGTTCACCAAATCCTCAAAGGACGCAAGAGATTGCATAAATAGTGTCAGAGATCCCTTTGTGATTTCAGGCATAGGTTACAGCAATCAAGGCTCTCAGAATACAGCAAGCACATCCGAAGCTGTGAATTTTGTTCAAGCTAAAACTCCAATGGAGAAAGAGTTACTTTGTGACTCTGAAAAGATAGTGAACAAAACAGCAATGACGGATAAATGGAAGAAACCCCAATGCTCAACTGCAGGGAATAAGTCTGCATCTAAGACTTGGCTGCAGCAGAAGTCATCTACTGCATGCAGCAAAATGATGCAGCAACCAACAAAGTTGCAGCATAGAAGAAACTTTCCCACCGATACTAAGACCTACATGTCTAAACCTCAAGGAGGATATACTCCAGGAAAGTATGGTGGAAGACCGCACTACAAGGGTGTTGGTAACACACATGTTTGTCGAGCACACACTTTTCATAAGCAGTTTTCCAAGATAACTGCATACAGCTCGAGAACCAACAAATCTTACA
This sequence comes from Scutellaria barbata, assembly GCA_028654395.1. Classification (NCBI taxonomy): domain Eukaryota; kingdom Viridiplantae; phylum Streptophyta; class Magnoliopsida; order Lamiales; family Lamiaceae; genus Scutellaria; species Scutellaria barbata. Next base: position 694,508 of record CM053644.1, read on the forward strand.
GTAGATCAATTACTGTTAAGAAAGTTTGGGTTCCCAAAGTAACTAACCCCAAAGGACCCGTATGGAAATGGGTACCTAAATCTGTTTGAGTTTGTTACAGGTTACAGTGCCAGGATGCAGCAGTGATGTATGGTATATCGACAGCGGCTGCTCAAGGCACATGACAGGCAATAAAGAAACGCTGAAAGACTTCCAAGAATGCAAAGGATCTAAGGTCATATTTGGAGATGATTCCAAAGAAAGCACAAAAGGAAGCGGATGCCTAGTCAAGGGGAACATAAAGATCAAGGATGTATCCTACGTAAAAGGGCTTAGATACAATCTTCTAAGCATCAGTCAGTTCTGTGACAAAAGATATACAGTGGAATTCAACCTCAACAAGTGCTTAATCAAGGACAGCACCACAAATGAAGTAAAGCTTACAGGAACAAGAAGAGGAAATATCTACCTAGCAGATTGGAATTCCTCCACTCAATCAACATGCTTCATAGTGAAAAGTCCACCGGAGCTGAGCTGGCTATGTCACAAACGATTAAGTCACCTGAACTTCAAGACTATCAACAAGCTAGCAAGAAAAGGCCTCGTGAGAGGATTACCAGATGTAGCTTACAAGAAAGAGAATGTCTGTGGAGCGTGTCAAAAAGGGAAGCAAGTTAAGAGCTCTTTTAAGGATAAGATTCAGAAATCGTCTCACAGAATTCTAGATCTTCTACACATGGACCTCTTTGGACCAGTAGAACCAGTAAGCTTGAGCGGGAAGAAGTACTCTCTAGTAGTAGTGGATGAATATTTTAGATACACATGGACGATATTTCTAACGAAGAAGTCGGAAACTCAAGAAAAGCTACCTGGCCTCATGAAGAAAATTCAGAATGAAAAGAGCTTGAGCATAGTGAAGATAAGATCAGACAGAGGAACCGAATTCACAAATAAATTTATAGAGAAATTATGTTCTGACAATGGTATTCGTCATGAATACTCTGCTGCAAGAACACCTCAACAAAATGGGGTTGCTGAAAGAAGGAATAGAACCCTCAAGGAAGCAGCAATGACGATGATAGCAGAAGCAGAAATACCCAAGAGATTTTAGGCTGAGGCAACCAACACTGCATGCTATACGCAGAACAGATGTTTAATCATCAAGGATCTTGACAAGACACCGTATGAAATATGGAATGGTCATACACCAAACATTTCCTATCTGCATATCTTTGGATGCAGGTGTTATGTTCTCAACAATGGAAATGAACATCTGAAGACTTTTGATGCGAAATCAGACGAAGGAGTATTTCTAGGATACTCTGTTTGATGCAATGTTTGCATGCTTCATATCACAATCAGAGCCTAAGAATGTTGAAGAGGCACTGCAAGATAGCAACTGGGTACAGGCCATGCAGGAAGAACTGAATGGATTTGAGAGAAATCAAGTATGACAAACAGTCGCTAGACCGACCCATCAAGGTGTAATTGGAACAAAGTGGGTGTTCAAGAACAAGCTAGATGAATCAGGAGTCGTTGTAAGAAACAAAGCAAGATTAGTTGCTAAAGGATACTGTCAGGAAGAAGGAATTGATTTTGATGAGACTTTTGCACCAGTGGCAAGGCTAGAAGCTATAAGAATTTTCTTAGCCTATGCAGCACATATGAATTTCAACGTCTATCAAATGGATGTTAAAAGCGCATTCCTGAATGGTCTCCTTACAGAGGAAGTATATGTTGAGCAACCTCCTGGTTTCGAGGATCAAGCAGAAGAGAAGGTGTTTCGTCTACAAAAGGCCCTATATGGACTGAAGCAAGCACCAAGAGCTTGGTATGACACCTTATCTCTCTATCTTCTGAAAAATGGTTTTCAGAAAGGAACGATCGACAAAACGCTGTTTAGGATACAGGACGGAGAGAGTGTACTTCTTGTACAAATCAATGTGGATGATATTATCTTTGGATCTACAAACAAAGAGCTATGTGAGAAATTCTCCAACCTGATGCAGTCAAAGTTCGAGATGAGTATGATGGGAGAATTAAGTTTCTTTCTCGGACTGCAAGTAAAACAGCTACCTACAGGAACCTTCATCAACCAAGTCAAGTATACGAAGGAGCTTATCAAGAAATTTGGCATGGAGAATGGAGCAGCAACGTCCGTTCCCATGTCCACATCTATAAGTCTTGACAAAGATGAAGATGGTAAAGATGTAGACATTACGAAGTACAGATGTCTCATTGGATCATTGCTGTATCTCACAGCAAGCAGGCCTGATATTATGTTTGCAGTAGGAGTCTGTGCTAGATTCCAAGCAGCACCGAAGGAATCACATCTTTTAGCTGTAAAAAGAGTGATCAAGTATCTGAAAGGAACTCAGGAAGTCGGCCTATGGTATCCTAAGGAAGGAGGATTCAAGCTTAAAGGCTACTCCGACTCAGATTATGCAGGCTGCAAGATTGATAGGAAGAGTACTAGTGGGACATGTCAATTTCTGGGAAATAGACTTGTCTCGTGGTTCTGCAGGAAGCAAACCTCAATTGCAACCTCTACAGCAGAAGCAGAGTATGTTGCAGCAGGAAGTTGCTGTGCGCAGATTCTCTGGATACAGCAGCAACTTAGAGATTATGGGAAAGAAGAAAAAGAGACGCCAATTCTCTGTGACAATACGAGCGCTATTGCAATTACCCATAATCCTGTCTTTCACTCAAGAACAAAGCACATTGACATTCGTCATCACTTTATAAGAGATCATGTTGAGAAGAAAGATGTCGTGCTTGAGAAGGTTCACACGGATCTACAGCTGGCAGATATCCTTACAAAATCTTTGAGTGAATCTAGGTTTTCTATGCTTCGTAACGAGCTAGGAATCCTTAAGTTGTGAAGAAAAAGAAAATGCAAGATCGCAGGGGGAACCTCTGCATGGTTGCAGAAAGCAGTAAAAATGGTACTGTAAGGTACGCGTCAATACAGCATTGGATTCAGACAGCGCTGCAACCTACATTCTTACAGTACAGCAGTTATCGAAGAAATCAAGCAGCACCAGGTTACAGCATTAATTTCAAAAGGAGTATTGCTTGCTCTGCAACCTCGTACTAAAGATGCTGCAACCTTAAAAAGGCATTTATTTAGGCGGCAAAGGGCATGTCTTTCAGCATTAAATGCATGACTGCGGGTGTCAGGAAGTAGAAAGGGCGCTGACAGAGCCCACGCGCCAAGTAATTATTAGCGACGATTTGACATCTCCGCTTTTTCCTGAGCCACTAAATCATTTCCCTGATTTATCTCAACCGTCAATCTCGCACGTCTCTTGGGAACCGCCATAAAGACCAAAACGTGCCATTTGAAATTCACTTTTCACCATCTTCAGAGAGAGAAACGCTGTGATCGCAAGAAAATTTTCTAAGTGCAAAACCCTTGTCTCTTTTCTCTCTATCTCACAAAGATTTCAATGGCTGCCAGAAAGACTATCGTTCTTGATGGAAGAATGATCAACAGGGAGAACATCTTGGAGTCAGGGCTGTATGATAATGCCCTGATCAAACGGATTTTTGATGTTCTACAACAGACCCAAGTCCTAGGGTTGTTGACCACCGTTTATGCTGGTTTCTCCACGGAGTCAGTACAGAGGTTCTATGCCTACGCTAGGCAAGCGGAGGACAGGAACTGCATCCTGTTCCGGATGGATGCAGATGGAGAGGAACGGTCGCTGACCGTTAGGGATATCTCCACCACCTTCAGCATTTCGGCTGCAGGGTTGACCCCCAGCCAGTTGGCGACGTATGGGGAGGCATCGGCTCAAGAGATGTGGGATCTCTTTCGAGCAAGAGATGCAGGGGCTGAAATCAAGAGAAGCGCCCCCAAGAAGCTCTTCAAACCGGAGTTTGAACTTCTCCACGATATCTGTGCGTACTCCATCGAAGGGAGGACAGGGAGTTACGACAAGTGCACAGATCTCCGATTCCGGATCATGTCTGCAATCATGGCCGGAGAGAAGGTGAACTGGGCGAGGTTCATCATGAAGAGGCTGTGGGAGGAAGCAGAGAAGATAACGGAGCGTCGGAGTTACGGTATCACCATCTGCTCTCTGCTCTGCAAGCTTGGCCTTCAACTTACAGCACCCGCCACCATTCATCCTGGAAAGTATCTCGGGGAGAAGAAGAAGGGCAAGACCCAGCCAAAGGCTGCAGGAGCAGGAGTTGCGAGGAAGAAAACCAAAGACAAAAAGAATGCAACCCTTGCTCTGCAAGATGAAGCTGCTGTCAGCGGGGAAGATGCTGAAGAAGAGGAACCTTCGAGTCCTCTTCCTGTTATCAAGAGGAGTTCAGGGAAGGCTGTACCGGAACTTGAATCCTCTTCCCCAGATGATGACGCACCTTTGGTGAGAAGGGCTCCACGCAGCAAGAGAGCTGCTGCTGCTGTTGGGGATGTGTCACATCAGTCCTCTATGGTTGTAGTTGACCTTGGGGATGAGTCACATCAGCTTCGGGAGCCACATCAGCACCGGGCCGAGCCAACTGAAGAAGAAGCTCATCTACAAACAGATGCTTCAGTGCTCGATCCCACCTTTCCAGCGGCTAGAAATATGGCTGCAGATTACTCTCTTTGGAGAGAGATGCGGCTGTCTAAGGGGGAAATCCTGTTGAAGTGGAAGGATTTCCTGACAGTCGAGCAAGCTGTCCTGGAGTGGGCCAAATCAGAGGATATTCTGGCACTCCTGCAACCTGACTTTGCAGCAAAAGTTCAAGAGCTTGATGGCTGCAGCGCTACACAGGGAGCACAGGACAAAGGAAAGGGCAAGGCTCTTGCAGAATCCGACTCTGCAGAGCTGCCGATGAAAGCAGCAGTGGAAGATGTGCAGGTCTTCCTCGCCCCGGCTGCAGAGGCGGTAAGAAGGGGCGATGATGTCGCTTTTGCTCAACAGCAAATCGACACCTTGGGAGTAGAGCAGGCTGAAGAAGCCATGCTGCATCTTGCGCTGCAACAGAGCCTGAAGGAAACCAGGATGCAGCACACTCCAAGGAGGATGCGGGGAGAAGGCAGTTCAAGTTCAAATCAGATGAACTCCCCTGCATACGAGCAAGTAGTTGAGGGCCTCTCCAACATAGTCTCGCTGGATCACTTAGAGGAGGAGGAAGCCCAACTACTGGATTATGGTGATTCCCCTGTGAGCGAAGATGAAGATGCAGCCCAAGCAGACTCTGAGGGGGAACCAACTACCATAATCAGGAATGTCATCTCAGACATTTCTGAGATTGCCGATGAAGCATCTACGGAGGGAGTTGCAGAGGCGGTACTCCCTGCACTGGACGCGACAGCAGTGCAGCTAGCAACCACCCTTCAACAAGAAGAATGAGCTGTAGAGAAGAGCAGGGTGGAAGCTGAGATCCTAGCAATAGAGAATACAGTGCTGAATACTGTGATCGTTGTAGGAAGCCATGCAGAGCTGCAAGAATCCATTCTTGCAGCAGAGGCTGTCGAAGAGGTTACAGAACCGGCCGAGGAGACGGGGTCCGTTGAGAAGACCTCAGTGGAGGATGTTGTTCTGACAACACTCCCTGAGTGTGCGAAGACCTCAGGTGGGGAGGCTGTTCAGACAGTACCCACTGAGGATGCTGGAGTTGAAGTCGAGGTATCCCCAGCGCAGCTAGAGACACCTCGTGAGGATGTTGATACTGCAGCTGCTGCTTGCTCTCAAGAACCCTCAAAGGTTACAGCAGCGAAGGATACTGTGGACGCTAATATGTCGGATGCCGAATTCGCAAGATGGATGAAGGAACGGAATATTGCTGTTCATGGGCCAAAATCTGGCGGAGCAATTCCTGTTCCAGTCTCATCTAGCGAAAAGGAGGCAGAAGCAGGAGAAGAAGAAGATGATGAGCACCCATCCTCAAGCTCTACAAGCTCTCATACCAGCAAGGATGAGGATGAGGTTGCTGCTGAAGTACCGAGGCAGGATGCAGCACCAGTATGCCAAGAGGTGATCCCATTTGCTGCATCCGCTGCTGCCTCAACAAGAAGGAATTCAGGGCTGACTCCTGATGAATCCATCAACAGAGTCGAGACCGCTGTTAGACATCTGCTGCATGCTCTTCAGGAGCATGAGTCTATCATGCGCAATAGTCTCAGGGTCAGTGCCCAATTCCATGCTGAAACCATGACGGGTTTCAAGAAGGACCTCGAAGTGCTGTCTGACATGATCAAATCAACTCTCACTGAACATTCGAACAGGCTGTACTACGATCGGGTCAGGATGGAGAATGAGTTGAAGGTTGAAGCTGCTATGACACGCCAAGAGATCAGACAGTGTAAGCAGCATGCTGAAAATGCCTCAACCAGACTCAACCATCACTCACAAGTCCTGGAATCACTTCTGGATCGCGTCTATGATCAATCCCAGAGAACCAGAAGTATGGACGACAGGTTGGGGAATCTGGAGCTGATTGTAGGAGAGTTGAGGGATATCATGGTCCGAGCTTTCCCTCAGCATGTCGATGCTCCAGAGCCCGCCCCTGAACCGACCCGACGCCCGCGATCTAGGGCGGTCCCAGCAGCCCCTGCTCAGACCCCGGCTTTTGATGATGCCAAAAAGGGGGAAGGATTTGAAGAGAAATACAGGAGCAAAGGGGCGGCTGAACCTGAAGAAGAGGAAGAAGATGATGACCAGCAACCTCTCAGCAGGAGGAGAAGGAGGTCTGGATCATCCGCTACGGCTGATATCCCTTCTCCGAAGAGATGGAGAAGAGATGATGATGGAGCTGGTAGAGCCGGTGCAGCTGCTGGAAGAAGATCTGCTGCAGGTTCTACACACAGCAGAGCTGCAAGCAAGGATGCAGCACCGCCCAGCTATCATCATAAGAGAAGGGATGATAGCCAGCAGCAAGGCTCAAGGAAGAGGATGAGCGGGGACGAGTCTGAGAATCAAAGGTGCCAGTACGAAGAAGCTGCAGATCCTAACGCCTGGATTCAAAGACTCGGTGTAATTGGTACAAGAAATTTTTTTCCAAACAACTACTACCAATTCCCTCCTCAAGAAATCTCTCGCCTTGACACTGAGAACATCTCTGCTGAAGTGTCCGTATTGATGGATCAAAGGCCTGAAGGAGAGAACATGGCTTGGAGATTCGACATCTTCAAAGAAGTCAGACTGTCTTTTGATCGGAATCCAACATTTGAGGCGATCACCATTTTCAAACGATCAGAGTACCTCAGACACTTCAGAGATCTATGCAGGCAGGGCAAATTCAGCAAGTATCATACCTGCAAGACTGCATTGAGAAGGTATGAACAGCTCATTCGCGAAGGAAGCCTTGACATTCAACAGTTGTACATCGATCGAGTCAAGGAAGGGCTGATTGTACCATTCTGCGAGGACTTCTGGCTGAGATGGATTCAGATTCCTGTGATCAGACATAAGCTGGAAGAGTCCTACCAAGAGTCCATCAGGGACTGGTGGAAAGGATCAAGAGGAAGGGAAGGCCTTGAAAGACTTGAAAGAAGATCAAACGAATCAGCAAGCAAAAGGTCTTCGTTTTACTAAGCTGTATTCATATACCCTCTTATGATCCCTATTGATTGTATTTTTGATGTTGTAAAAATTTATATCTCTTAAATGAAGAAATTTTTCCTTTCTGCTCTGACCAAGTTCAACTCTTATGAACTCATACATGCTGTTTGTGTTTTCCTGTTGAGTTTGTCGAAAGGAATAGCATGATGCATCTCTGATGAATCCAGGATTAGATTTATTTATTTAAAGCTGTGCAAGCATGTAATCTGGATAAACCATATGAGTTAAAGTAAAAAGGAACTTATTCATGAACGAAATATTGTAAAGGTTTTGTCATCATCAAAAAGGGGGAAATTGTTGGGATTTCATTGTTTAGATTTTGATGAGACAAACCAATCATGTAATAAGAAGTTTTGAGTACCCCATTTTCACATTGTTTAAGTGAATAAATAGACTAGAATTGAGTCTTGAGTCATGTTTTGAAATGGAGGTTAAAAGAGGATAAAGTTGCATCTAAGCTTTAAAGGAAGATATCGCTGCAAGAAGGCAGGATACAGTATCGCTGTATAAAGGCAGGATACAACATTGCTGGAAGAAGAAAGGAACAGCAAAGCATAAATAAGGCTGTACTTCAATACAGCAAAGCAAGGAAGAACGGCGTGCAGTATTGCTGCATGAAAAGGATACAGGAGTACTGCTAGAACGAAGTTACAGCAGCACTGCCAGACGAAACTGCAAGCAGGTCTAAGATACAGCAGCACTGAAAGAATGCATCAGCTGCACAAAGACCAAGGATACAGCGCAGACTTACAGAACAGTTAAGTAAATACAGCGCCAACTTCAAGACGAAGTATCCTGCAAATCCCAGAAAGGATAAATGCAGTACGAGGAACGGAGATCCAAGCAGGAACAAAAGAGCCGTTCAAGAAAAAGTCAAAGTAGCAGACTCGGAGCCAATAAGAAGATGCCACATGGACTGACGCACCGCAGAAAGCTGCGAGCCGCAACTGCCGCATTAAATGCTTCGAAAAGAAAGGTCAGTCGCATTAAATGCGAACCATACTTTGGACAGGCTATTTCAAATTCAAAAGAGGGATGTCTCCTTCAACGGACATCTTCTCCTACAAGTATAAATAGAGGTCGAGGAGAACTGAAGCTGGTTACTGAAAACTGATACCGTCACTATTACGAAAGCATCTACGCAAAGAGTTTAAAGCTTACAAAATTTCAAGCCAACAGTTTCAGTCACTCAACCTATCGAAGTGAAGCAGAGTTCAAGCTGAAAGATTCCTTACGGATTCAGAAGCTCACTTCGAAGCACAAGTTGAAGAAAACCTTTTTATCCTTTTAACCTTGTTGCTGTGTGCTTAGGTTGTTTTAGTGGTGTCAAGCAGTTGATAGGAGAGATCCTTGCTGTTTGTGTTAGTTGTCTGGTGTTAGGCAGCTTCCCTGTGTGGGAGTATAGAACCATGTGTGGGTTAGCCTTTGAAGTTTGCAGTTGCTGTGTGTACGCTGGACTTCAGTAGGTGGTTAACTTTGTAAGTTGATAGATTGTTAGGAGAGTCCTGTAAATCAATCTTGTTTAACAAAGTTCCTGCTCGAGGAGCAGTAGAGTGGATGTAGAAGGATTACACCACCTTCGAACCACTATAAGCCATAAGTGTTTTTATCGCTTTATTTATCTGTGCTTATTTTCTGCATATATCTATCTATCTCTCATCATAAAACGTTTGAAAGAAGCATTCTTGTGTAAAACAGCCTTGTGTTTAAAAGTATATTTCCGCTGCGTACAAAACTCCAGGTTACAGCGTGCAGCACTGCATTCTAGCGCTGCAAGCAGTAACCATCTATCGCTGCAAGCTCAAGTAACTTGCAGTGCAGAACGGTTGTTTTAAAGATTCTGAAAAATCGACCAAGGTTCATTCACCCCCCCTCTGAACCTCGGACACCACTTGGGACCAACAATTTGTCTTTAGAACTTGTTGTGTGTACCTGGGTTCTAGTAGGTGTAACTCGTTAGGTTGATAGATTGTTAGGTGATATTCTGTAAACCAATCGTGCTTAACGAAGTTCCAGCTCCTCGAGCAGTAGAGTGGAAGTAAAAAGATTACACCACCTTCAAACCACTATTAGCCATAAATGTTTTATTACTTTGTATATATTTGTGTTGCATCATATATATATATATATATATTGTTATAAGCATAAAAGAATCTTAAAAGAAAACTATATTTGAGAAAACAAGTCTTTCCTCAAAACATATTTTCTGTTGCGTAAAAACTCTAAGTTACAACGTGCATCCTAGTGTTGTAAGCAGTAACAGCTGGTGCTATAAGTTCAAATAACTTGCAAAATAGTATGTTTGAAAAAAATTTGCTAAATCAATCAAAGTTCATTCACCCCTCTGAATTTCGAAGACCATTTGGGACGAACAAATATAAAACTAGATTTTATCACTTAAAAAACTATATTTTATTTGTCACAAAAAATTAGCAAATAAGTTTCAACTAATTTTAGTTGAATCAAAATAGGAACCCCTGACAAAAAAAAAACAGAAGCATATGATCATCATCAGTACTACAAGACTTTTATTGCTTTTATTTTTGAAGAAATTTACTGCATTCCCATTAATGTTTTCGATCAGTTTAGTTAAATTTTATCAGCTTATAAGACTATTTTTATTGGTGACATCCATCCAACTCAACCCAACAATAAAATATTAATTTCTCTCTCTTCCACCTATACAATCCACAACCCAACTTAATTCCAACATTTTCATAATTTATTAGTGACACCAACCCAACCCAACTCAATATTTTTTTCTCAATATTTAATAATTATATATTATTTTGTGAGCATATTTTTTTATTATATTTTACAATAAACTAAATCGAAATTACAATAATTAAAATACGAAAGTTTGCAAAATCTTCAGAATTCAAAAAAGATTGAAAGTTTGGGTAATTTTGGGAATTTGAAAAATAATTAGGATTCATAATAAGAAAAAAGAGAATTTGAGATTGTGAGACAAATGAGAATGAATTTTGGATTGGTGAGTAAATATGTCAATATTGGACTTTATTTATAGAGAATTTTTTTTTATGAATTTTGATATTTTTTAATTTTTTTAAATAAAAATTATTTTCAATATTAATACTTTAAATTATATTCGAAAAAAATTAATCGAGACCAATAGAAAAATGACACGTGTATAAATTGTACACAAAATGAGTGTCATGACATTGGTCACCATGTGACCAATGTCATGACATTTTCCTTATCTCTCATATTAAACAATTAATATATGTGGTGACATTTGGTGGTGACATCCACCAAATGTGACCAATAAGAGTAGTCTAAACATGGGTATAGATGTATACAGGGACGAAGCTATGGGGTTCAAGGGGGGCACTGGGCTTCCCTCAAATTTTAATTTTTTTTAAGAGATATAATGGTAAATTCACAGATATTAATTAAAAACAATATTTATTAAAAATATGTATAATCAATTTCATTCATCCTCTATCAATTATTCAAATTTAATAAATATATCAAAAATATATCTAAATCTATGTCATCCATTTCTAATATCTACACAAATTCAATAAATATATCAGAATAAATCTCATTCACAGTCTCACAATCTCATTCACATATATCAAAATAAATCTCTATACCAAAATAAATCTCATTCACAGTCTCATAATCTTTATAGTTTGAGGTAAATCTTTATAGTTTTTTTTTATGCTCGGTTTGATTTGAGTTTTAATTTTCAATTGTTATTTTATATATTATATGAATAATATGAGTAATTTTTTGTTGGTTTGAAAAATAGGATTGATAATTGTTTATTTTAATTTTTTTATATTATTATTTGATTATTCATTGTAACTATAATCGATAATAATTTGATTGTTGTTTATGAATGCATGTTAGTTTTAAGTTTATTTAAGTTTATGATTCTAATTAGGTTGATTTCTTAGATAATGGAGCGATTTTATAAGAGAACATCACCCATTATAGAGACATCATTAATGCATCCAAGATTGCAACTCAACATTATATTGAAGAGGTTGATTTAGAATATTATCAATTGAACCTCATTAATGCATCCAAGATTGCAACTCAACATTATATTGAGGAGGTTGATTTAGAATATTGTCAATTCAACCCCTAAAAATCCTGCCTTTGTCACTAGGTGTATATGCATACAACATTCCTTAAAAGGACAAGGAATTAATTCGTTTCTTATCCTTAATCAAAATGTATTAGTTTGTTTATAAATATTTGGATTGTTCTACTTTTCACCCTCACAAAATTATTATAGTTTATTAGTACATACTTGATTATTCTACTTTCCACATTGATCACCAAATTATATTAGCTTATTCATTAATTTATAAATATGTTTATTGTGACAGAAGTATATCATCAAAGCAGAAATGCGGCAATGAAAAGAAAATATTCTAATGTAACTATCATTCAAAAAACAGGAATATATTGATAAAAGGAAGAAAAACAAGCTAAGGTCCCAAAGGAACTATGAGTTACAAATTTGCATGTTTAATATCAGTGAATTATGAATTTACATTTGATTTTAATATTTAATTATTTAATGCGGCCAAATGTAAGAAGATGATTCAATGGATATGTCATATGTGAAACATTGAAAAGGTGAACAAAATAGGTGGGGGCGTGCCTTCAAAGAAACTTAGAATTCTTACATGAGCAGTCTACTTTTGTCAATTTTCTAAATAAATACGTCAAAATAAAACATCAAATTATTAATATCGCCTGATCATTTTATTTTTAATTTCCATTCAACATTTTTTTTAATTTTTTTATTTATAAAAAATTATTAGACTTTTGTTTTTGTGTGTTTGTTGATAATTATGTTTTAAAGTTAGATGAACAAAATCTCAAAATATGAAATTTATGTTGATCCATATGTGTTATATTATTTTTGGTATTATTGCCAAGTTTGTATTTTTTTTCACTAATTATTATAATATTTTTTCATTATCTTAGATTTTTCAATTCATGAATCATTTTCTAAAATATACGAATTAAAAGAAGTGTCTAATTGCATTTATTGTAGAGCTTTGAGATTTGAATACAAGCCACCTACATTTTGTTGTGATAATGGAAAAATTAAACTTGCAACTACTAAAGTTCCAAATGAACTATGGGATATGTTTACATCTGAGTTAGAAGGGGCAATAGAATTTCGGAAAAATATTCATTCCTATAACTCAATATTTTCTTTTATTAATTTTGGTGTAAAATTGGATGAAAAATATTCATTCCTATAATTCAATATTTCTTTTTATTACTTTTGGTGTAAAATTGGATAAAGAACTTGCAACAGCAAGACATGGAATTTTCACTTTTCAAGTATAAAGAATGGTGTATCATGATCTCTCAGGTTTGACTTCTATTCAGAATAGTCCCGCATTCCAGTTGTATTTTTTTGAAACGGAGAATGAAGTTCAGAGTAGAATGAATACGGTAACAGCTATGTCTGAAGTTGTAGTGTAGAAACTTTTGCACATATTAGAAGAAAATCCATATGCAATTTTCTTTTAAAGATTGAAGGATTACCCCACTATGGATAATGTACAATTTCATATTCAAAAGATGTTAAAATAGATCAAATGGTGTACAATTGTCCAATAGCAGATCAAGTAGCACTATGGATAATGTACAATTTCATATTCAAAAGATGTTAAAATAGATCAAATGGTGTACAATTGTCCAATAGCAGATCAAGTAGCCGCAATATAGGTTGAAGGAAACAATAATAGCATACCTTATGAACGAAACATTATTATTCATACTCTTTTTGGTGAGAGACACAGAATAATGTATTATTACGAATGTTATGACCCATTATAATATTCACTTCTATTTCCAAAGGACGAAATAAGTTGGCAACATAATATTAGAAAAATTAAACCACATGACTGCAGTAGTTCAATGAAAAACATTGAATAAGAATAAAGTACACTGTCTTATTATTATGCGTTTTTTACTTTTAATTATTTATGTAGAATTAACTAGCATATTAAGTCATAAATTTAGGTAAATAACAATATATATAGTATTATATATATATATACTATATAGTATATATATATATTTAAAATAGTATGGCTGGTAATTATGTTTTCATTTAAATACAATGTGTAATAGACAATTTGAATGTAATTTTTCATCTACTAATTCAATATATAAAGATTATTTAAATATATCATCTTATGGTAAAATCCGAATATTTAACTTTGCTTTCTAACTAAGCCCCTATATTTATTTTGCTACATTAAGTCTTAATATAATTATTTCAACAACTGTGCATATTAATTTATTTTCATGCATTTCACAGATTGTTTCAATTTTAAATTTGTCATTAAAAATTTTATTTTATTTTGGTGAACATTCTAAATGTTATCGATATCTCAACAATATCAAGATTTTCTTCAGCAAAAGACATCATTTTTTTATATCTTAGTAATTTTTATTAACAATTTTAAGAACTAATTATATTGTGTAAATTTGGCTGTTGTTCAGAAAGAAAGTGAAAAAAATGTGTCATGTGGAGAATATTATTATTAAAAACTTTAAATTAGAAATTCAAATAAATCAACACTTTTACATGCCGAAAGACTATTACAACAATATGTAGTAGACAATTATATAAAATTGGAAACAACGAGATTGAATTATTTTCGATGGCACCAAACTGATATCCGAGCTGAGTTATATCAAGAAATTATGGATTCAAAAGGAGAAACTAAAGGTGGTGAAATTGGAAAAAGAATTGTTCTTCTAGCAACATTTAATGGTGGACCTAGAGATATGCGACGAAGATATCTTAATGTATTAGCATTGGTACATAAATTTGAAAAATCGAATCTATTTATCACAATGACTTGCAACCAGAATGGAAGGAAATAAAAGAAAATTTGTACAATGGTCAAACACCTTAAGATCGACCTAATTTGATCTCAAGAGTATTTCGAGTAAAACTTCAAGATTAGAAAGATCAATTATTTAAGAAGCAAATATTTGGAGATGTTGTACATGTTTGTGTCATAGAATTTCAAAAGAGAAGGTTGACACATGCTCATAATTTTGAAGTCTTATTACGAAATTAATACATTACAGCAATATGAAAAATTTGTTTGCACCGAACTTTCTATAGATAGAGTAAATCATTTATATTCTATAAAACACAATGGAAAAAAAATATAAATTTAATCCTAAAAAAAAATAAAAAATGACTATCTGACCCAATTTATTAAAATTTGTTTAATAAACCTGGAGATAAAGGTAGAAATAATATATAAAATTAAAGTTGTGTACTAATTATCAAAAATCAAGAAGTTGGTACTTTGAACCAACATTTCAATGCCAATTTAGCCTTCAAAAGGATTATGCTCTACGTTAGGATTGGACATGGATATCAAGTACTCAAATTTTATAGTATGCTTGGAAAGGAATTGGACATGCATATCAAGTACTCAACCTTTATAAGGAAACACAAGGGCTACTGTTCTTGTTTATCTTTTTTTCTTGATTTTTAATAATTATCTTGGTCATGGAAAGTTCATAAAGGAATTTTTTTTTTTTTGCATTACAAAATAATAATAATAATATACAGTAATTTATAAAATAACAATATTATCTTATCTTTCATAATAGTAAGGATTTGAAAGAAATTTATGTCAAAGTTTCAGATTTAATTTATTTTATTTTCATGCTCAAAGTTGTTTGATTTGTTTATTTATATTTTATTAATTTGCTTCAGAAATGAAGGAAAATACCACTTATTTAAGAAAGAGAACCAAATGTTGGCAAGTGTTGCTCCTATGTGATTTATGTTTTAATTTGCAGACATCATTCTATAGAAGTTTCTTTTTAGGAAAACATGACACTGAATGAAGGAAAAGAATTATAACAAATTGTTGATCAAACACCAGTTATTGTCATCACAAAGGTCACAATAAAAGAATTCAAAGATAAAATAAAAACACAACTATTAATTAAGTTTGAAAAGAACATACATGCAATTCATATATATAGTTTTCTGAAAATAAATTTTAATTTTATTATTTAGGTGAGATCCAACTGCAAACCACATCAATTTCAACTATATGAATAAGCCCAAAGTTGACATCTGAAGAACTTGAAAAACTTAATAAATGATATGATAAAAAAAAATTAATTTATAAGTTCAACTATAAGATCTTAATAAACAAACAATAACAAAATAAAATATTTACATAGGTCACATACTATTCAGTATCCATTGAAAATATGCAAATAAAGAATGACACAAAGAATAAGAACATGAAGAGAAGTAACTCTTGAAGACCTCATTATGAGAAAAAATAATTTATCGAGGTACACTAATACTAATTTATGTCATTTATATTTAATAATTTTATATTACAATCTTAATGCAAAATTCTATAAAATTTCAATCCTTATAGAATCCTAATCCAAAATATAAAAAATTTAAAGAACACCACCGAATCCATTATTCAAATTTTGAGCTTCTTTCTATTTTAATGTCATGGATAATTCATTTATAGTCAACATTTTTCTTTAAATCTTCTTTCGATCGAGCCCTGATTTATATCTTAAAATATATTATTTTATTTAGCTGATCAATTTATTAGGTTTTGTTAATAGAGGAAAGTATTCATTTTAGCATAAAAAATATAATTATATATTCAAATTACCATAACATATAATAGTATGTCACTTTCTACCACCAAATATAATAATATGCCACTTTCTACCACCATTTTTGTCAAAGTCAACTTGGATGATTGGACAATTAATATATTTTATTAATTAGTCAATGGTGACAAATATAAACTCATTAATTATTGTATAATTTTTCAACAATTTTCCACGTGTAGTAATTTCAATTGACTCATGAATTATTGTTTAATTTTTTTTAAATATATCCACGTGTGATTTCAATTGCAACAATTAATTTGGGCATGACTATTACACCAAATTTTTTGTTTTGTTTTGTTGTCATTATTCATTATTGTCTTCATTGAATTTGGTCATGCACGTCAATTAATTCGATTGATGACAGTGCACCAATTTTTTTGTTTTTTCCTTCTCATTATTAAGTGTGAATTCACTTTATACTGTGAAATCACATGTAATTTTCCTCCGTTTGTTCTTCTATATAGGTTGATAATTTCAGTAGGAAATTATCAGACAACATTTTGAAGAACAAAATATTCGAGTTTTTTTTCCGACATTTTGGCTCTTGGAAGAGTGGAAAAATTATTGTTGAAATAAGAAAGGTATGTTTACTAGTTAATAATCCTCATTTAACCCTATTTTTTGAGAAATTAGGTTTAATTTGTTTTCATATATGCTTGAATTGATGTTTGAAATGGTTAAACGTGTTTAATTTTGCATTTTATAAGGTTAATTTGTTTGAATATATGCTTGAATTTATGTTTGAAAGGGTTAAACGGGAAAAATCGACGTTTGGAATGCAATAAATACCGATTTTATAGTGATTGTATAGAATAATCATGTTTAACACTGTAATGATAGTGTTAAACGTGAATAAATTGAAAATTCACGAGTAACCCTATAATTATAGTGTTTTGAGATTAAGGGGTATTTTGGTAATTTGGTCAAAAGGTTGACTTTGACCGGGACTCACGACCCCCGGTCAACTGTATGTCGTTGGTGACGACTCGATAATAAAATATGATGAAAAGAAACGGGATAGAAAACGAATCGAAAATTCACGGTTGGGATTTTTTCCCGACGACGGGGAAAAAATCCCCGTCGCCTCCCTGCAGCTGCCGAGAAATCTCGGCAGCGGGGGCACCCGTGATCGGTAGCTGCCGAGTTTTCTCGGCAGTGGGGGCCGGGGCTCCCGGCAGCTGCCGAGCTGAGTTTTCTCGGCAGCGTGGGCGGGGTCTCCTGGCAGCTGCCGAGAAAACTCGACGGGACGGGACAACACGTGATTTTTTCAAAAATTCACGTGTAACCCTATAATTTAAAGGTTATACGTGAATTTCACGTGTAGCCCTATAATTATAGGGCTACACATTAATTTTGAAAAAATTCACGTGTAGCCTTGAAAAAATCACGTGTAGCCCCGTCTAGTCGAGTTATCTCGGCAGCTCCCGAGCACTCCCGCCCCCGCTGCCGAGAAAACTCGGCAGCTCTCGAGTGACGTCTCCCGTCGGGTGCGTGCTCCCAGCACCTGTCTCCCGTCGGGCGTGCGCTCCCGTCACCCGTCTCCCGTCGGACGGACCTGTTCCCGGCACCTGTCTCCCGTCGGGCGCGTGCTCTCGTCACCTGTCGCGCGCGCCCCAGTACCGCGCCTCGTTTTTTAAAATCCCGTTTAAAAAATTTAATAATTAAAATTGGACAATTAAATATCATATTTCATTATTTTCCTTTTAATAAATTTATTTAATCTCCGTTTAATAATCCGCACGTACTAAAAATAATTTCTTAATCCGGCTTGCATAATATATACGTAATTTCAATTTAAAAATTAATAATCCCAATTTCAGAATTAAAGTAACATAATATCGTAATCGAACTTAAATTTTTGTACTAATTTTTTTAATATCCGTTTATTAATCAACACTTACTTTTGAAATAATTTCCTAATATTTTATAAATATTATGTACATATGACTGAAAATAATCCTCTTTAATAATCCTCATTCCATAATTATAACAACATAGTTTCCTCGACCCGTTTTTTCCATTTTTTTTGATCTCCTTTCAATATTCAACTCATCACGGATTAATTATTTTTTCGAACATCCCGTTTAAAAAATTTAATAATTATAATTGGACAATTAAATATCATATTTCATTATTTCCCATTTAATAAATTTATTTAATATCCGTCTAATAATCCGCACGTACTAAAAATTATTTGTTAATCCGTCTTACATAATAGATACATAATTTGCTGTTTAATATTTAATTATTCCAATTTCATAAGTAAAGTAACATAATATCGTAAGCGAACTTAAATACCTTGTGTACAAATTTTTTTAATATTCGTTTATTAATCAACACTTAATTTTGAAATAATTTCCTAATATTTTATAAATATTATGTACATATGACTGAAAATAATCCTCTTTAATAATCCTCATTCCATAATTATA
Organism: Scutellaria barbata; assembly: GCA_028654395.1. Classification (NCBI taxonomy): domain Eukaryota; kingdom Viridiplantae; phylum Streptophyta; class Magnoliopsida; order Lamiales; family Lamiaceae; genus Scutellaria; species Scutellaria barbata. Next base: position 713,172 of record CM053644.1, read on the forward strand.
ACAACATAGTTTCCTCGACCCGTTACAAATTTTTGTTTTCATTTTTTTTTGTCTCCTTTCAATATTCAACTCAGCACTCCGTAATTATTTTTTCGAAAATCCCGTTTGACAAATTTATTAATTAAAATTGGACAATTAAATATCATATTTCATTATTTCCCCTTTAATAAATTTATTTAAACTCCATTTAATAATCCGCACGTACTAAAAATAATTTCTTAATCCGTCTTACATAATATATACATGATTTCAATTTAAAAATTAATAATCCCAATTTCAGAATTTAAGTAACATAATATCGTAATCGAACTTAAATTTTTGTACTAATTTTTTTAATTTCCGTTTATTAATCAACACTTACTTTTGAAATAATTTCCTAATATTTTATAAATATTATGTACATATGACTAAAAATAATCCTCTTTAATAATCCCCATTCCATAATTATAACTAGGGCTGGGCAAAATACCGAAAATTTCGGTATACCGCATACCGTGTCGAAAAATACCGAAAATGTCGAAAATTTCGGTATACCGAAATTTTCGGTACGTTATGATATCATACCGATATTTTCGATACGGTATCGGTATGAAAATTTAGAAATTTTCGGTATTTCGGTATATACCGAAATATATTAATATTAATAATATATATATATTATTATTATTATATACATAGATAAATTTCGATAATTTTCGGTATTTTCGGTAAATTTCGGTATTTTCGGTAATTTTCGATATGGTATAACAGTAAATTTCGGTATACCGAAAAATTCGGTAATTCGGTATCAAACGGTATAGGCTATCAATATACCGAAAATTCGGTATACCGAAATTCGGTATACCGAAAATTTCGGTACGGTATCGGTATGCTTTTTGGCATACCAAAATTTTCGGTACGGTATACGGTATGAAATATTTTTTTCGGTATACCGTACCGAACCACCCCTAATTATAACAACATAGTTTCCTCGACCCGTTACGATTTTTTTTCCATTTTTTTTGGTCTCCTTTCAATATTCAACTCTTCACTCCGTAATTATTTTCTCGAAGATCTCATGATGTAAAAATTTAATAATTATAATTGGACAATTAAATATCATATTTCATTATTTCCCCTTGAATAAATTTATTTAATCTCCGTTTAATAATCCGCACGTACTAAAAATAATTTCTTGGTCCGTCTTGCATAGTAGATACATACTTTGAATTAACAATTTAATAATCTCAATTTCATAATTAAAGTACCATAATATCGTCATCGAACTTAAATATTTGTACTACTTTTTTTAATGTCCTTTTATTAATGAACACTTAATTTTGAAATTTGTTCCTAATCCGGAGCAAATATTATATACATCCAAAAAAATATTTGCTCTTTAATAATCCCCATTTCATAATTATAACAATATAGTTTCCTCGACCCGTTACGAATAATTTTTTCTCCAATTTTTTTGGTCTCCATTCAATATTCAACTCTCCATTCCAATTTTTTAGTTTCTAGGTTAAACCAACATTAGTTGTTAACACTGAGTCATGACTTACATAATTAATTATTGTTGGTGTTTAGAATCGGCTATAGTTGTTGTTTTATTTTATTTGTTACCAGTTACGTGTTGCCTATTACGTGTTTCATGTTTCTCACCAATTTTTTTTTAAATTTTTATGCAGCAACAAAAAAAAATGACTATTGAAGTTATTGTATGGTACGGTGGCTATTGGGAAGGTTTAGAATACACCAACGGTTTTGAAGAGGTCATTCACCTTCAGGAACGAACCCTATTTGATTTACTGTCTTCCATTCATGAAGTTGTGGGTGCCGATATGACGCAGTGGGGTTATACGATTCACTCGCTGCTCGACTCTGCCGGAAGACTGAGGAAGATAAAAATAAAAAATACAGAAGTTTTGCAGTGAATTTTGGCACAAATCGATGGGGCTCTTGTTGTTTTTGTTATTTTGACGAGGTTGAATGTTGGAGGTTCAGGTGTTGTCGTGTCCCCCGAGCCGGGAAATACACTCCCTAGTGTTGGATCGTCTTATTCTGACGTTCCAGAACACCATGTCACCCCAGATGAGTACAGTCAACCCAGTTGGGAAATTAGTCCATCGTTTTCTTCAACCCAAACGGATCCACCTTCATATGTCTACACCAACCACAGTCCCTATTTTGCTTCGGTTCCCCTTAGACTCCAATCCGACCCAGGTTTTCACGCAAGATGGGGAATCCCCACTAAAAGTGACACTACTCATTTTGCCAGTTCATCCGGAATGCAATGAGATCCTTCACCACGGAGCATGATCGAAATGACTTTGGTGGCAGACTCGATCTAAATATGGACCTAGACAGTGAGGGACATGAAGCTGTACAACCATGTGAACAGTTTGCTGAAACAGCATGTGTAGGTGCATCCGATCATGAAGACGATGGTGAAAGTGGTAATCGTGCTCCCTTCAGTATTTATTACAAATTTTGAGCTTCGTTAATGTAATGTTTCATTGTTTTTGATTATCTCTATATGTATATAGGTTCGGACGATCAAGACGATGATTTTGAATTCACTACTGATTAGGAGAATGCCGTGGATGCTGAGCAACGAGAGGAGTATGAGGAATTCTGTTCGTATATATTGCGACCGGAGTGGTCTATCCTCCATATGTGGGAGACCGAGCTACCCACGGCAGGACAATTAGAAACCGATGAACAGGTAACGTACGTGCTGCAAAAAGGCTCCACCTTCTGCAGCAAAGAGGAGCTGCAGACTACTGTTGGGATGCACCATCTGGAAAACAAAGTACAGTATCGTGTGGGCCATTCCGACACCAAAAGATGGTCTGCGTATTGCCCACACAAAGACTGTAGTTTCTTGATATTTGCAACACAAAAATATGGGATTTGGAAGATCTCAACAAGTGTCTTGCAGCATAGTTGTGCGTCAGATCTAAACCGTAGGTCTCCACTGCGACTTCCTTCTAAATTGGTCGGTGCATATTTCGCCGACACACTGCGCAAGGAAAAATCGACCATCGGGCCGAAAGGGATCATTGATGAAATGAACCGGCGGCATGGGTTGACACTAAGTTATAAGTCAGCTTTGAAGGCGAAACGCCATGCCATGTTCCTCGCCTACGGTGATCCGAAAAAATCCTTTTGGAACTTGCCATCCTACTTGCAGGTGTTGAAGGACACCAATCCTGGTTCTTATACAGCCTTGGAAACCGACGACAGTGGAAAATTCAAATACGTGTTCTACGCCCTAGCGGCCTCAATAATGGGATTTGTTTCATATGCACGGCCGGTAATTGTGGTGGACGGATGTCACTTAAAGGGTTTGTATAAGGGAATCGGATTTGTGGCTGTTACTCAAGACGGAAATGATCAAATATTTCCTCTTGCAATCGGCATTGGAAACATTGAAAATGATGAATCATGGACATGGTTTCTACAAAATGTCCGTGCAGCTTTCGGATGCCCAGATCACCTCCTTATTGTGTCCGATCAACACCGGAACATTGAAAATGCCATCAACATTGCCTACCCAGAGGCGACTCATGGGCTGTGTTGCTTTCATTTACAGCAAAATTTGGCTAGGTATGGAGCACACCTGGTTGGACTTTTCAAGAGAGCTGCCTATTATTATGATCGCGACGAGTTCGATAGGTACGTTAGAAACCAATTCACTCGCAAAGTAAATTTAGATTTTGAATAATCCACCTATAAAAATTGACCACATCTTTTGACTTTTTTTTTCAGGTACATGAACAATCTAAACGCATCGGAGGTTCAGGGTGCGATAAACTCATTAAACAGAGCGGGGCAGAACAAATGGTCGCGCGTGCATTGTCCGGTGCGTCAGTTTAACTTCATGACGTCAAATGATGTCGAGACGTGGAATGCTCGCCTTTGGGTGCGGAGGCTTCCCGTTTGTTCATTTTTGGAGGGGGCCCGAAAGATAATGGAGAAGTGGTTTTATGAAAGAAGCACGACGGCTGAAGATAGAGAAGAATTCCTGACGAAGGCGGTACACGATCGAGTCATCGAATACTTAAAGCTTGGCCGACATATGACTGTCGATAAGCTTGGACGGCACAAATTCAAGGTCACGGATCGTTCGAGGATTTTCATCGTTGACTTGAACTCAAAAATGTGCACATGTAACGTTTTCCAGAACGACCTGATACCATGCTCGCATGCCTGTGCCGCCATAAGGTATGTAATTCAGGTGACAATAAGGTTTTGCTTCTTTTATTTGTTTCAATTAGAAATTATCTTACATCACTAAACGTACAAAACAATGCTTTGGCTGCAGTGTGGGGAACCAATCAGTTACTGAATACGTTTCTCCGTACTACACGACGGTGTCGTTAAGGGGAATATGGTCTGGTGTCGTCACCCCTGTGCCCGACCCGAACGAGTGGAATGTGTGCGAGGAAGTTCGTAATGTACTTTGTCGGGCACCTGACAAACCAAGACAAGCTGGTCGCCCCAAGGGTAAACGAATTCCTTCAATAGGTGAGTTTTCACGCCGAATGAGGGGAACAGGGCCATGTGGTCTTTGTGGCGGTTCTGGTCATAACATAAGTAGATGCCCCGAACATGTTGCGCGAATATCCGAAGATCAGCCACATGAGGGAGTCGGTGATGATAATCAGACAACAGGGCAGCCACAAGTGAGGACGAAAAGACGCAAGAAATGCAGTTTGTGTCGTTCAGAAGATCATACTAGAAGAAAGTGTCCTCTCTATCAGCAAGGCAATCCTAAGGAGTAAGATGGCCAATATGTGTATAGTATGCCCACACATTCATCTATATGCAAATCTGACCCCTGTGTTTTGTACCCGGGTGTCCTTGTTTCAATATGTGGATGTAAAAGGTTTGATCACTTGTAGTTTTCGTAGACAAATAGTTTGAATCTGTAAGTCAGGTGAATATGGATTACGAACACAGGACTGCGCTTTTTTTTCGTGCTCTCTGGATTTTGACCGTCTTTTTCGTGTGCTTATGTATTGATTTGAATGTGTTAGTTGCCTTTTTTTGGTGATTATTCAGATCATTTCATTCCTCTCTGGATTTTGAACGATTTTAATGTAATGTTTATGTATTGATTTGAATATGTTAGACACGCTTGTTTGGTGATTGTTCAGATTATTTGCTTCCGGGACGATCACTGTCAAATTTTTACAAACAAAAATATATGTCCACAACGGAATAAAGCATGCAAACACTAATACATTGAAACTGACCCTAGAAAAGGAAATCAAACTAGCCTAGTATGCTCTGCAACACTACATCGTCGAGAAAAAGTCGCGAGCAACCGTGTCCCCATCGGTACTCCATCTATAGATATCGAAGCCCATCCTTCGTCGAATCTTGTTTATACCCTCGTTCAAATAGGGTCTAGGCCAAATACGAGTTAGACAACACTCGATGGACATGAGGGCATATATGGCGCAAGAACTGTTGTCCGTCTGTACATAACATTTGGTCTCTTCTCCTGTGTACAAGTCATACTCGAGGGGTATGAGAAACTCGCGTAAGCCATGTTCTCATCTTCGATCATTGAAGGATGCGTACTCAAATGGAGCTGGGAGAACACGTCTCAGTGGTAGTGTCTGTACTAGCCAATGTTCCTCCTTCGTATGGTCGTACGTATGCCTCATGCTATCATACATGATGACACGTCCACAGTTCAGCTGAATCTCAACGGCCACCCAATGCTGGTTCATATTGATCACTGTGAGCACATGCATCCCAGATATTATTAGTAGGTATTTTAGCACATAATTTCTCGACATAGTACATGAGAACCTTTTTAGTATGAGTATAGTAATGATAATTTATGCTCACACTATCCACGTAACTCCACCATGGTCTGATGCGGTGCCACCTAGACATGTGACCTCGTACGTAGGGCATTAATAGCTTTAAAGATGCAGCTGAGAAGTTCTTCCTTTTCGGCGTGATGTTGTCCTTAATATGCTCGGGCTCGCCGGCGTGCGCCTCAGCATAAATGGCCTTGCATTTTTCCTGATCCGAAATTTGCAAATAATGGTTAGTACTTTTAGTTCGAACTCGCATTTAAGAGTAATAGTATGAGAAGGATCATTACAAAAAAATGTGTCCACTATCAGTATCCTGCCAGCCCACTTTTGATCGCGTTTGACATTGACGAACTTCGCACTGGACTGGAGGATGCCGAGGTATGCATCAATCGGCTGTGTAGACAAGGACCAACCATTATGATAGACTCCATTTCAATCAGACGTGAGTTATAACAATGTGAAATGGCGTAATGTAAAAGATTTTGTAATAACAATACGAACCTCAAAGTCGACGTCCACATCCGGGGCCACGAATTTACTGAAAAATTCCGGGTTCTCGGTGCAGCCGAACCCCACATTCAGCCTGAAATATGAACATGCACATTAGTATGTCATTCATTAGCAATAAGATATTATCGAGTGACGAAATAAGAAAGGGGACAAACTCTTCGGCATTTTTTCCGATGGCCATGTATCGCTCAAACTCCTCCTCATTTGCCTTCTTTCTTGGTCGTCTTTCATCCTTTATGAACGGGCTGAGGACATATTTACTCGGACCTCTCAGCCTAACACCATGGATGCCGACACTTGTACTAGGCAAAATATTTGAAGAGCTGACAGCCTCTGACCCATCATCCTCATTTCCGGCAGTCGGTGTGGTCTCCATAAGGGTCCGTCCTGCTGTAGAAGTCCCCAAATCAAAATGAATCGGGGATATGTGTCCCTTAGGGTGGATCTTGTCTGAAGGTACGACGAGAGTCCTATCAGTGGGTACGTCGCCATGTGGAGGATAGAAAGACGCATGCCATCCGGATGTAGGTTGAGAAGGATAATACTACTCGTCCGGTGGGTAGAACTGCTCGTGGTAGGAGGGTCGATTGTTGTAGTACTCCGAGATCCTAGACTGGATCATGTTTGGAATCTCCAGCTCCAAACGCTCAAACTCCTCACGTCTTCGCTCATCCACTTCATTGATCCTACCATCGACGTATGATCAAAGCTCAGAGAACTGGTCACCGACATACCCTTGTAATCCCGTCAGGCCTGCATTCATTGATTCGAAGCCTGTGCTGAACATGTTCCTAAGCTCGTCAAACATCACACCAACAGCAGGTGCAGAAGAATCTCCATAACCGGTGTGTGAGGGACCTGCCTCGTCGACGATAGGGGTGGTCTGGGGGGGATACGATGGCGACTGGAAACCACCGAAATCATGAAACTGCTCGTGATATGGGGGACAACTCTCGATCGGACTTGGAGGTATGCCGTAATCACTCTGCAGCGGAATGTCATGCAGGTCCAGAGAGACAGGGACATCAACATAAGCCGGTGCGAGATCCTCCTCCTGTACCCCCAATCCGTCATCGGACGACACGTGTGGCTGCCCACCTCGTCGAGAACTCTCGCCTGCAGTCAATGTGGGCTGGCGAGACCGCGTAGTCCTCGATGCCTGGGGGGCCGCAATCATACCTTCAGACAAGATGACGGTGGGCCTCCGTGGACGACCCCGTCTTGACTGGGTCGGCATCTGGACACCGTCTACGAGATCCTAATCAAGGTACTGCAAGTACGGTTGGCTCCTCTCATGACGCTTAACCCGAAGGTTCTCATGACACTCGAGACCCTGCAGTAGAGATAGTCACAATTCAATTTGTGAGTAAGAGAATTATAAATGCATGTAATCAATTAGAAACTTTGCATTTAAGTAAAGGTGGTCTGAACAAACCTCATGATCAAGCTCCCTCGACACGTCCTCTTCTGGCCTTTTTGTCGACCACCTCAGAAGCCTCGGTAATACCTTGTAAGACTTCGAAAGCCATTTCCCAACATATACACCGGTGTATGGAATCGTCTCAAAAGCCCATATCTGAAAAGATCGAAGAACGATTAAAGTTAATTGTCAAGTTCAATTATTGAATCATAATATGAAACAATACCAAATTATGATGTTAACACTAACCATTAGGGCTAACAAGAATTCATAGAAGTGGTACGAGGGGGGCCTGGTTGCAGTTGGCGGGGGCAGCGAAGCTGGTAGTTGATTGATTTTGCCGAGAAGATTGAGATAAGAAATCTTACCCCAGGAAAAGCTCTCCCACCGATCCTCGTCCTCGACCAAATCCCAAACCCAAGGGTCAACTGAAGTGGTGAGTGGGTCAACTCCAAGCAAAATGTTGTAGAGGAGGATAATCTTAGCAATCTTCATCGTGTCATCAGCACGTGCTACGAACTCCTCCGCTCTAAACCCCTTAAGAAGATCCGCCACAGATATTCTATCATCGTCTTCAGAAATTCGATAAAACACGCCATCCAACTGCTGCGGCCTCGATAGAACAATCGGCCTAAATGCAGAGTCGCCAAACCGTAATCCCGTCACCAGGGCGAACTCAGTCCTACAAAATCGACAAAGCCGATGGTCTCCACCAATGTGAAACCACACCTCATCCGTCGGAGTATTGGGCCCACGCACCTCACGTGATATAAGGGCGTGTAAAAAGCTCTTGCAACTGTCATTCTCAGTTGCCCAGCGCAGAAAATGCCCGAAGCAGCTCGCCTGAAAATCGGTCACACAATCGTCGTGAGTTTTTTGGAGGATTTGCCTTATGTATCCTAGTACTCGGACACGTGTGTACGAGTTAATGTATGCCAGCGTCGTCTGATACTCCGAATGCACCCAATCGACCTGAAAAGGAGAAAAGAACTGTTGGTCACATTAATTCATACATTAATATACAAAATGAAATGACATATGTGAATTAATATGATACGATATTTCATAAAAACTAAAGATATGAAACTTATAAAAGTTGGAGTTTTGCTTGACCAAATTAGTAGAGCTGGATAAAACGTAGATTTATAAATTACATTGAAAAAATGCTAACCGACCATAATTATAAATTTAAAAAGTTTAAATGATCCATCAACTACGGAAACAATTAAATTGGGATAAAAAAATGAATAATCCAAATTATGTTTGTATTATGCAAGACGGATGAATAAATTATTTTTATTACGTGCTGATTATTAAACCGATAATAAAAAAAATCATTAAAGGGGAAATAATTCAATATGATATGTAATTGTCCAATTATAATTATTAAATTTTTACATCATGAGATTTTCGAGAAAATAATTAATGAGTGAAGAGTTGAATATTGAAAGGAGACCAAAAAAATGGAAAAAAAATTGTAACGAGTCGAGGAAACTATGTTGTTATAATTATGGAATGGGGATTATTAAAGAGGATTATTTTCAGTCATATGTACATAATATTTATAAAATATTAGGAAATTATTTCAAAATTAAGTGTTGATTAATAACAGGATATTAAAAAAATTAGTACAAAAATGTAAGTTCGATTACGATATTATGTTACTTTAATTCTGAACTTGGGATTATTAATTTTTAAATTGAAATTATGTATCTACTATGCAAGACGGATTAAGAAATTATTTTTAGTACGTGCGGATTATTAGACGGAGATTAAATAAATTTATTAAACGGGAAATAATGAAATATGATATTTAATTGTCCAATTATAATTATTAAAATTTTAAAATGGAATTTTCGAAAAAATAATTAATGAGTGAAGAGTTGAATATTGAAAGGAGATAAAAAAAAATGGAAAAAAAAAACGTAACGGGTCGAGGAAACTATGTTGTTATAATTATGGAATGAGGATTATTTTCAGTCATATGTACATAATATTTATAAAATATTAGGAAATTATTTCAAAATTAAGTGTTGATTAATAAACGGATATTAAAAAAATTAGTACAAAAATGTAAGTTCGATTACGATATTATGTTACTTTAATTCTGAACTTGGGATTACTAATTTTTAAATTGAAATTATGTATCTACTATGCAAGACGGATTAAGAAATTATTTTTAGTACGTGCGGATTATTAAACGGAGATTACATAAATTTATTAAATGGGAAATAATGAAATATGATATTTAATTGTCCAATTTTAATTATTAAATTTTTTAAACGGGATTTTAAAAAACGAGGCGCGGTACTGGGGCGCGCGCGACGGGTGACGGGAGCACGCGCCCGACGGGAGACGGGTGACGGGAGCGCACGCCCGACGGGAGACAGGTGCCGGGAGCAAGCACCCGACGGGAGCCGGGTGACGGGAGCGCACGCCCGACGGGAGATAGGTGACGGGAGCATGCGCGCCCGACGGGAGACGGCTGACGGGAGCTGCCGAGTTTTCTCGGCAGCGGGGGCGGGCGTGCTCGGCAGCTGCCGAGTTTTCTCGGTAGCGGGGGCGGGCGTGCTCGGCAGCTGTCGAGAAAACTCGACAGCTGCCGAGCACGCCCGCCCCCGCTGCCGAGAAAACTCAACCAGACGGGGCTACACGTGATTTTTTCAAGGCTACATGTGATTTTTTTCAAAATTCATGTGTAGCCCTATAATTATAGGGCTACACGTAAATTTCACGTGTAGCCCTTAAATTATAGGGTTACACGTGAATTTTGAAAAAAACACGTGTTGCCCCGTCTGGTCGAGTTTTCTCGGCAGCTGCCGGGAGCCCCCGCCCACGCTGTCGAGAAAACTCGACAGCTGCCGAGCACGCCCGCCTCCGCTGCCGAGATTTCTCGGCAGCTGCCGGGAGACGACGGGGATTTTTGCTCCCGTCGTCGGGAACGCGCAACGACCTTTTTTTTTCGATTCGTTTTCTATCCAAATCTCATTTTTTTTTCATCATACTTTATCATCGGGTTGTCGCCAACGAGATACCATTGACCGGGGATCGTGGGTCCCGGTCAAAGTCAACCCTTTCACCTAATTACCAAAGTACCCCTAAATCTTAAAACACTTAAATTATTGGGAAAAAAATTCCCATTTTTTTTACAGTCTTTTTACTGAATTATTCCCTATAATTACAGTGTTAATCTTGAATTATTAATTATAATTACAAGTGATTAAACATGCATATTTTCGATTAAACGTGATTATTTTCGATTATGGCCATTTAACCCTTTCAAACATCAATTCAAGCACATATTCAAACAAATTAACCCTATCAAATTCAAATTTAAACCCAATTAACCATTCCAAACATGAATTCAAGCATATATGAAAAGAAATTAAACCTAATCCCCAAATAATTTAGGGTTCAATTGGAATTCAAATCCACGTTTAACCCTCTGTTTCTTCAACTAATACTCAACAAATTCGAAGTATTAAGACATATTTCCAACAAATTCAACAAAATTTCAACAAATTCTCAACAAATTTGACCAAATTCGAAACTTAATGTCAAGAATTTTCTGAAAAAACGAGGGATAAATCACTAACCTCTCCTCCTTGGTTTGACATCTTTGTCTTACACGTGAATTTTCACAAAAAAATCTAAGCTTTACATGTGAATTTGAGCTCAATTTTTGAGCTCAAAAATGGGGGAAAATGGAGGTTTTCAGCGGCTGTTTCTGGGCGCAAGAACGTTGGAGAGAGAGAGTGAGCAAGGGTTTGGGGGTGGGGTAGGTTAGGTGAGAGAAAGTGTGTCATATTTGACTAATTTTTATTCCTTTGACCAAATTATTGGGTAATAATTTTGAATTCAAAGTCAGTCAAAAATGGTGGTATTTTTTGCCACACTTTTAAATTTGATGGTATAAACTATCTCACTTTTATTTTTGATGGTAAAAAAAGGTCATTTTTATTTTTGGTGTTATTTTGGGTGATATTTAATAGTAATTGTGGTAAATTGGGTTGCTATCCCTTGTTAATATCTCTTATAAATACATGATGTATATTATTATTTTATTAGAATTGTGGACAAGATGGAGAACGAAGCAAAAATATGGTACAATGGGTGCAAAAAATGCACAGCATCAACACCTAAACATGATGGAAATACATCATGTAAAACTATCGAGATGACCCAATGCAAACAATGTATAAGGTAAAATTTCCAAATAATAAATCACAAAAAATTAACCAATTATATGCAACATTACTTATATAAATTTATTGATTGCAGATGTGTAATTAAATTAAAGGTGAAACAAAAACATCTTGAACCAATAATAACGATGTTTGATAATAAAAAAAAGATATAAATAAAATTTAATGTTTTATTATCTTTCATTTCCAATTTCAAAACTTATTATTCTCTTAATTATTTGTTTTTTTCTTAAATTTTGATTTGTCAAGAATCAAAGAGCCCAATTTCTAATCTAATGTGACAATTTTTTTTTTAACAACAACAACGAAATTCATCATTCACGTACAACGCATGTGCTCTCTACTATATATATATATATATAAATGAAAAGTGCTTAAGCCTAATTAGAAACACTATTTCGTTTTTATATTTAAATAAATAAATAAAAATCAAAACCACTATATTACTGGTAAAATTGGAAATTGAATAGTAATATTTAGGCATATTTCGAAAACGGTCCTCGAAATCTGGCTCAGTCTATAAATAGCCCCCCAGCCACCTCAATTTTGACTTCATTTTTTCTCTCTCTTGCTCGATCCATTTTTCCATTTTCAGATTCCCAATAGGGTTTATCACTGAGCCAGTAAATCCCCAAATCCAAATTTCAGTTCCCCCCAAAACCATCTTCTTCAAAATTAAAACCCTAGAGTGTTGATTTTCCCCCCTCTCTCTCTCTAGGGTTTTATCACAATTCCAAATCATTCGAGGTTCTTGCTGATCGAACCATTGCAAAATTTTCAAATTCGAAGACCGCCCAGAAAATTGCGTTTCTTGTAAGTGTTCGTAATCCAATCGCAACGCTATCTACATTCACACGTTTGTTTGGGCATTTGTGTGTAGAGATATATATATATATATATATAGGCCAACCTGGGTTTCTCAGCTTCGCTGTAATTCAGCTGGTTTTCTAGGGTTTATTTTTTCAAGAAATGGGTCCCTGAATTTTTTATGGCAGTGTGGGATTCATGAGTTTGGGTTTGTTTAAGGGATTTTAAAGCTAAAACAAAGTCCGTTCTTGAATCTGAACATGAGCGATGGAGGTGTAGCTGAAGGCAAGAGAGAAGAACAGAATGATTCTATTATTCGATCTGTCGCTGGTAATTATGGCCGCGCAATATCAAGAATTGCAGTGGCTCAGATATGTGAGAGCATTGGGTTTGAGGGATTCAACGAGTCTGCACTCGATTCACTTGCAGACATTGCAATTAGATATCTCAGTGACTTAGGTAAAACTTCAAAATTTTATGCAAATTTAGCTGGTAGAGCTGAGTGCAATGTCTTCGATGTTGTCCAGGGGTTGGAAGACTTGTGCATGCCTCAAGGGTTTTCAGGTGCTTCTGAGATTCATTCCGACTGTGTAGTTAGTTCGGGTGCTGTAACAGATATTAGAAAGTATGTAGAGACGGCTGACGAGATACCCTTTGCTCGACCTGTGCCCCAATTTCCTGTGATCAGGAAACGGAGAATGATACCTAGTTTCTCCCAAATGGGTGAGACTCCGAGTTTTAAGCATATACCAGCATGGTTGCCTGCATTTCCTGATCCCCACACATATATACGGACACCAGTTTGGAATGAGAGGGTTTCTGATCCTCGGACAGATAAAATCGAGCTAGCTAGGCAGCATAGGAAGGCAGAAAGGTCTTTGTTAAGCTTACAGCAGCGGCTGGTGTGTAATGGATCATCAGTGGCTGCAACATCTGTTGCGACAGATTATGAAGCAAATGGTATAGAAGTTAATAAGGAGAACCCCTTTCTTATGAGTCCTTTACAAGCCGGAGAGATAGAATCATCACCAGTCAGTCTCCCTGCAAAGCTTTCTGGTGAGATACACGGAGAAAAGCATGTATCTTTGTTAGAGACTTTTGCTCCAGCTATTGAGGCGATGAAGGATGGGCTTGATTCTGGAAGTGATGGGGAGAAGATTCTTCCAGAAAAAAGGGATTCTGTATTTTTGGAGTTCAAGGGTGGTAAAAAATTATTTGGGGAACCGTTGGATTTGAGGATACGGAACAAGGCTGCTGTAAGAACGGCATCATGGTTCGGGCGTGAGGATGAAAAAGATGACAAGAAAAGGAGGGTTGAGTTTATACTACGGCAATCTATGGAAAACCAGCAGGAGCTTCCTCAGTTGTAAATTTCCATTTCCTTGAATGACATCGATTGACTAATGTTCAATACAATATCAGTTGATTAGGTTAGTCAAACTCAAAAACATACAGTAGCTGTGCTTGTGTATTTGGTGCTAATTTGTTTAGGAGCAGGACCCAGTTTTAAGACATTTTTCGAGATATAATTGCCTTTTTCAGATTTCTTCTGTCATTGAAATTATTTTTTAATGAATGAGATCGTAGCATTGTGCTCTCTCTATATATATGTATATGTATTTTACATACACACACATGTATTAATCTATGTTAGAAGATATTGTTTGCCAGCTTTGTGAGGATGTGAACATCATTTTAAGATAAAATGTTGATGAGTTTTTTCTAAATTCATCAAATTCATGAAAGCTTTCATAATCGTGCTGCTTGCTTTCTGGATACCTTAGTCTCTAGTATGCATCTGATCTTACCCAAAGAAACATGTGGAATGATGGAAACAAAGACTTCTTGTAGTCAACACTATCTCTTTCTTTTGTGGTCTGGGAGATAAGTGGGTAAAAGGTATTCTAAGCAAATAATATACCTGCAACAGTAAATATCTTCTACAGGATCAATTTCAACCAAGCAACCCAAGGCTACTCAGATCACTTCATTTTATCCTTGTATGAACATTCAACTGAACTTCTAAGTTTTATTATCTGTTTTACGTCATTCCTTTTAGCCTATACTAGGATCAAAATTCTGGGCATTGTGATTGGTACCAGTATTTTGTGCAATCATGTTGTCGGGAACTTGAGTTATGTCTCATTTTGTAGTGTGAATAGATTGAGCTGTTATGCAACTTCTCATGCACTGTTGGATTGCATTTCTCTACTATCTATATTGACATGTTATATGGAAGGAATGCATTAGCATGTGACAAAAGCTTGCTTGATTTAGTTTTTTTTCATTTTTAATTTCCTTCTGAATATTTTCCTTTGACCATCTGTCTTCTGTTTTTGTTAGTTGTGCTGTCTCCCTGCAAGGCTGGTGATGGAATTATTTCATGGGTTGGTTTGTGTAAAACCTGTTTTAGACTATCTACAGAACCTCTATTTGAATGTAGAGAAAAATGCTAGGGTGGATCTCTTTATCCATAGTGTCTTAGACTCTTAATTACAGTGCTTTATAACTAGTGGCAATACAAAGAAGGTTTTTACAGGTACCATTCTTCTTATTGAAACTTCTTCAAACATGTGATAATATTTGTTGCAGCTCACTTGCCTCACAAGGTATGGCTAATACACCTTCTTGCTCAAATCCATATTCTCTCTCTGCTGCTTCCAGTAATCTGACAAAAGGAGGATACGAGAGGAAGCGCAATCCTACTAGGAACTTCTTCGACTCACCATTGCCAGTTGTAATGGCCGACAAATGACCTCTCTTGGTGGCATATCTAGTCATCCAACATCTCATTCCCCAATAGTCGAGGTAAATCAAATATTCAGGCACTTTCTTTATGAAATGTTCAACTCTCAGAAACAAGCTATCCCGGTCTGCATTTTGGTGTCAACTGTTCTAATTTTTTGGGGCTTCTTCTCTGCATTCTTGGCTTCAACCCTTTTTTGATGTGTCCAAGGAAAACTTAGACAGATAGATATATATAGTCACAGTTGAGGAGGTGGTGAGTAATGCATTTTATTGTCTCATTGTCTGACAACAAATAAATCCTCGTAGCATCATCCAAATTGGTATCCCTCTCAAGTAACAAGAGGGGTGTATGCATGCATGTTGCAAGTGGAAGAGCTGTGTTTGTGGTGGTGAGGTATAAGCTGCTTATCAGCAGAAACTCCTTATACAATCTCTACATTTTACAGTTGCTCTACTTTTCTTACACTCCGACAAGGTTTTAAAAGTTGTTACTGGTAATTTAAAGAGCCAATAAAAATGTCTGTTTGTCTCTTCCGGATGTGGAGGTATTCTAGATGCATTGCAGCTGTGCAAGCAATAAATGATTGGAAAGGCAGGCATGATTTAACAAATTGTGTAGAGCCGGCAATTTGAGCCTGGCTCAATGGACCAGATTGAAAATAAGACTGAGTTGGGGTTTTCATTCTTTTATGGCTGCGAAGAGGATGTTTGAGGATTCACTTCATGAGTTGATGCACAGAAACTGAGCACAAGGATGCCTGTATCTTGCATGTACAGTCACAGTCATCCTAGCATGTCAATTTGTTCTTATTCATGTCTTATTGTAATCATCAACGGCCATCTTTCCTTTACGAGTAGTCCATTTCATTAGTCTGCAACTTCAGTCAAACAAGATCGACAAATTTCAGATGATGGGTGCTTATAAAATATACGATATATCATGTTCAATGTATTCCAACTAGCATGAAACGTATTGTTTGCTAACATCCTGAGATTTTAGTGTGCATGTTTATCCTCTAAGCACATGGATCAGCAGCCAAAGACGCTTAAAAAATGATCGCCACACACATACATGAGAATATAACAACTAGAGGTGCCCAGCTGGTGTCGGTTCCGGTTCGCCGGTTCAGAACTGGAGGTTTTTGCAACTGTGGAGGCCAAATCGGAACCAAACTGTGGTGGTTCTGGTTCCGGTTCCGATTTGATTTCCCTTTTTTTTTTCCCTGTGGTTTATCTCGATTTTGAAATGTATTATTTTTTTGGGCATGTTTGTTTATTTATTTCATCATAATATAAACTTTTAATTAATAAAAATGCACAAAGATAGATTAAAATTAAAATGAAATGATAGAAAAAAATAGCAAGTTACATGTTAAAACTCAATAGTTACAAATTTACAATTGAATATATTACAATGATGAATGAAAAAATAAATTACAAGTTACAACTCAATATATTATAATCATACATCAATATTGAAGTTAAAAAAAAATACAAGTTACAACTAAGTAAGTATAAATAAATAAAAGTAGAGGAAAAAAAATATTGAAAGAGCTTGAGTTTCATTTTAAATTTGAAAGTGAAATTAAAATTACACTTCCAAACTTTGAATGAAATTGTCTATGTATCCTTAGTAAAATTAAGGAATCAAAGCTCACGTAGTTCTCTTACCTAAACTTACCTTCATTCCTCAACGTTGGTTCCGACGGAGGAGGATGTGTTCGAATCGTAGCCATATGTGCCATTGGAATCTTCATCTAAATTTGAAAAATCTAGATGTTGACGGTTTTTGACTCTCACTTAATCTTCAATAAGAGTAATGTTTTGTACATTCTCTTTGGTCAATTTCGATCCTTTTGAATTCAACATATATCCTCCTTTAGAAAATGTATGTTCAATAGAGACGGTTGAGGCAGGACTTGCAAAAATTTCCTTAGCAATAATAGTTAGAATAAGATAAATGGTGGTCCTTTTTGACCACCACTTCAATAGATCCGATAGATGTGTAAAATCAATTAATTCGAAAGTAGCGCTTAAATATGAATCTAATTTGTGATTTGCTCTAGGTCGTTTATGTGTTCTATTATCATAAAAATTGTAAAATTGACTAAGACTACCACCAAAACTAGAAGAACTACTATCTTCTACATTTTGTGCACCTAAATGATCATCATAACTAAAATCACCAAATAATATTTTATATTCTTTAAATAATTCGACTAATGATTGTTTAGTTCTACCAACAACTTCTATTTAATTAGGAACATATTCAACTTCATCATATTCTCCTAATATAAAATTTTGGAATAATGCATAATAATACATTTTTAATAATTCTTTTAAGTCATCTTCTCTAATCCTAGAATCTAATAATTTAGCGCATAAAAATGCATCGGGTATTTCATGAAAATATTTTAACCATTTCGATTTCATCACTATAATTGTATCTCCTAAAAAAGGACATGTAGAATATTCATTGAAAATAAGAGCAATTTTCACACAATGATCTAGAATTAATGAAGAAGTAGGATAATAACAACCGGATAATTTTCTAGTTGCCTTTTCAAAAAAAATTAAAAGTTGAATCAAATTAATACATGCATCCCATGAATTGTTCATTAACATTATGTCTTCATGTGGATTTTCCATAAAAATTTGACAAAGCAAATCATTATATGTATAAGAATCGTTAACTATGTTATAAGTAGAATTCCAACGATGTTTAACATCAACTACAAATTTTTTAACTTCCATTCCATTATTCTTACAAAATCTAGCCAATTTCTTATGCCATAAGGTTGATTTTGTAATTTTATGAACGGTGGATCTAATAGGTGCAATATATTCATCTAATTGTTTTAAGTCATCTTGAACACATAAATTTAATGTATGACACATACAACGATTATGAAAAAAATTACCATCTAATGGAAGTTTACAATATTCAATTAACATGGGTACGCTAGCCGTATTAGCACTAGCATTATCATATCCAATAGTAAAAAAAATTTGTATTATATCATAATCATTTAAAACACCAATTATTTTACATGCAATATTCATAGTCGAATGTCTATCGTTAAAGTCAATATATGCAATTAAACGTTTTTGTACATTCCATACATCATCTATCCAATGAGCCGTAATACCCATATAATTATTTATTTGATAAGGATCATTCCAAATATCACTACATATAGATATTTTTTGTTCGAACATTTTAAACTCCTAAATTAATTTATATTTATATTCTCCTACGATTTTCTCTATATCTCTAGTTACAGTATTTCTAGATATTTTTCTATTAGAAGGTTGTAAATAATTTCTAGTATATTTTTCAAAATTATCATCACATGGAAATCCTAAAGGTAGATGTTTTTTAGCAACAAATTCGGCTACTCCTTTCCTATGTGATAATTGACTAAATTTAAAAAGTAAAAAATCCATACCTTTGACTCTTTGAGAAGAGTTGGTAAATCCACGAAGTTGGGTTTGCAATCGGTCATTACCCAACTTATCGGGATGCTTCTTAAACACAATGATGAATGAAAAAATAAATTACAAGTTACAACTCTTAATATATTACAATCATACATAAATATTGAAGTTAAAAAAAATTACAAGTTACAACTAAGTATAAATAAATGAAAGAAGAGGAAAAAAAAAATTTGAAAGTGCTTGAGTTTCATTTTAAGTTTGAAAGTGAAATTAAAATTATACTTTCAAACTTTGAATGAAATTGACTACATATCCTTAGTAAAATTAAGGAATCAAAGCTCACGTAGTTCTCTTACCTAAACTTACCTTCATTCGTCAACGTTGGTTTCGGCGGAAGATAATGTGTTTGAATCGTAGTTATAGGTGTCATCGGAATCTTCATCTAGATGTGAGAAATCTAGATGTTGTTGACGGTTTTTGGCTCTCACCAAATCTTCAAGAAGAGTAATGTTTTGTACATTTTCTTTAGTCAATTTCGATCTTCTTGAATTCAACATGTGATCTCCTTTGGAAAATGTTTGTTCAACGGAGACGGTTAAGGCTGGACTTGCAAAAATTTCCTTAGCAATAATTGTTAGAATAAGATAAATGGCGGTCCTTTTTTACCACCACTTTAAAAGATCTGATGAATGTGTAAAATCAATTAATTCGAACGTAGCACTTAAATATGAATCTAATTCGATTTGCTCTAGGTCGTTTATGTGTTCGATTATCATAAAAATTGTAAAATTGACTAAGATTACCACCAAAACTAGAAGAACTACCACCTCCTACATTTTGTGCACCTACATGATCATCATCACTAGAAGAATCACCAAATAATATTTTATATTCTGTAAATAGTTCGATTAATGATTGTTTAGCTCTACCAACAACTTCCATATAATTAGGCACATAGTCAACTTCATCATATTCTCCTAATATAAAGTTTGGGAACAATGCATAATAATACATTTTTAATAATTCTCCTAAGCCATCTTCTCTAATCCTAGGATCTAATAATTTAGCATATAAAAATACATCGGGAATTTCATAAAAATATTTTAACCATTTTGATCTCATAACTATAATTGTATCTCCTAAAATAGGACATGTAGAATATTCATTGAAAATAAGACCAATTTTCACACAATGATCTAAAGCTAGTGGAGAAGTAGGATAATAACAACCAGATAATTCTCTAGTTGCCTCTTCAACCGAAACCGTTGACCGCAGGTTCAGATCGACCTGGTTCCGGTTTTCCAAACCGGTTGGGCACCTCTAGTCCCGCCCCATATAGACCCATCCCCGTCCGGCCTGGCCTAGCCCAGGTTTATCCGCCGCTTTTCGAGAAACCGTCTTCTTCTTAATCTCTATTTTGTGTTCAATATCACTGCTTGCAATGGCAGTGTCCACACTTTCAAGAGCTTCTGGTATTATTGTTTGTGCATTCCTCTGAAACAACTGTTGGGTCTGTTCAAATTTAAACTGATTGTTAGAAAAGAAACAGAATCAATAAAAATAAATATGCATCCATTGCCACTTTCTCAATAAGCACTTCAAAACAATCAGTTTTTAGTTTACGAACTTTCAATCACACAGTTGATGGTAGTGGAATTGGGGATAGAAATGTGATGGATTATCTGAATTCTGAAATGGAATGGTTGGGGGTAGAAATGTGGTGATGAAAATGGTGACGTATAACAGGCACTTTCACTTTATAAGTTACTATAATAGTAAATCCTAAACGGGGCTTATGTGGTACCCAGACCCGCTCCGTTTGTGGGTCAAGGTGGATCCACCCCATTTCTAAGATAAAACCCACACCAATTTTTATGGGTCAGGTTGGGTACCCATGGATCGGGATAAAATTGTCATCCTTATCTATAAGTACGAACTTAACACTTAAAAAGAATAAAAACAAACGAAAGAAAGAAAGGGACAGCATTTGTCCTTGGTAACTAGGATAAATATGGTGCAACTCATTGTCCCTCCAACAACAGTACATTTTGAAATAAATGACTTCTAGTTTCCGGTTGAATAAACACCTATTTTCAGTTTGTTTAATCCTATAGTACATTAGTTAAATAAATGCAACAGTGTATAATATCACTTGAGCTTCAAATCCATTTCAAAAGGAAAAGCTTTCCCACGGTGATTGAACATCATGAAATCCAGATTGGCAGGTAATGCAACGATCCTGTTTGCACAGAGATAAAATGATATTAGTGGTCGGAAACACCCAGTTAAAAAGAATGTATAAGAAACCTAATAAAAAAACTTCTTACAAGGAACACATAATCAAACACAGAAAACTTCTCATACATCTTTTATGTTTACCTTCAAAGTAAAACAAAACATTACACAACTGGGAAGGATTTTGTGGGATTCTTTTGCATTTACTATCTCTTGATTACATGGTTACTTCTTTAGCCTCTTTTGCATTCAATAATCTCACAAGATTGTTATTTATGAATTACCAGTTATGCATAGTTGATGTCATTTAGTTTGTAGTAGACAACAGAGGTAGCTATTAACCCACGGGCAAGCCTAACAGCGGTACATCTCAACCAAGATCTCAGGTTTGAGTCTCCCCAACCCCTAGTTGTAACTCAAAAAACAACTTTTGGACATAGTTCCTTCTAAAGGACATTAATAAAATTTCTAGATGGTCTCCCTGAAAGCATATGTAGTTATCAGTTGTATCACTTCATATATTGATATGCCAGATGTAAGCCGTTGCCATAAAGATTCGCATTCTCAGATGCATTGTGCCATTTTCTACGGATTTCAAATCAAATGTCGCTAAACACCTCATTCAGCAAGCTGATTGGGTAAGAATAACTTGTAACCAGGGGTAAAAATAGCTTAGTTAAGAGCTTCTCAATACTTTGCCATAATACCTTAGCTAATACCCATTTATTATTAATTTCACAGAGAAGACAAAAATTACAATCGTATGTCACGGAAACAACTGGTTTCATCATGTTTAGTTTGATTCACAGCTGAACAGATATATTTTGACATGAAATCCTTCTTTTAGGTGATTTATCCAACCAATCTACATCAAAACATAAGTATGTACATGCTTTCAATATATCCAAAAATCCGCTTATGCATCTACTATGATCTCAATATAACTGAACATCCTCAATCCTTGCACATCAAGCTCCATTCGACCTACTAAAACGCCACCCAAACATAACCTAGAGGATGATCAATAGACCGACAGCTGTTCTGCAGAACCCAATAATCATTACCCCTCCTCCATCCCAAAAAGGAGTCACAATTCTATAACTATAAACTACTTCGAATATATAAGAAGGGATATCAAAACCTGTTCTCATCTGACTGAGGAAGTATCGACAAGAACTTTCCCGGCACAGTTAAAGCAGCCCACATGCAAAAAACCATTCCTGCTATCAACTCCATTACCACCTGCAAATCACTCAGAACTTCAGATCAATAAACCCTAAACACGCAAGTTTAGATTAGAGGAATTATTATGGAAATTACATTGATTGGCGGCCCAGAGAACTGCTCCTCGGTGATCTTGAGAAGAGATCTATCTGCAAAATTAGATCAGGAAACTCATCCATTAAATTTACAGAAAACTACAAAATTTAAGAGATTTGAATACGCAATCAATCAGGTGAGGTTACACTGGATGGTGGAGTAGGCGGCGTGTGAGAGTATCAGAACTCCGACGACGCCGACGGCGAAACCCAAGCGCATCTTTGGTTACGGTGGAGAAGAAGCGTATTGGTTTTTGGTTTATTCCAAACAGGTCTCTATTTTGTAATGGGCTATATACATATCACATCTGGGCCTCGGACCTAACACTCTTGTTGGGCTCATACTATACTGGCCTGCTTCGTCTATGGGCTATACAAGACCATATGATTTGAATTGACGAACATTGTAAGATTAAAAAAAAAGAGTAACATGCTAAATATCTTATATAAATGGACAATGTCAAATAGATACATATAATTATAATAATAATATGTTGATAATATGAAAGCAGATTAATAGAATTACATGAAATCACTTATTATAAATGGTGCTTTATATTTTTATTAATAAAAAAATTATGTGTCTTTTATAAATTAATACATTTTTGTGAGTCATGTACTATGTATATGTAATTTTTCTGTATATATATATATGTAAAATAATATTATTACAAATATATAATTTTATAAATAGAATGTATTGATGACATTGGAAATAAAATGGAAATGACTAAAAGCAGCCAATAAAATAAAAAGATATTATTTTCTATCTAAAATTTAAAAAATATTTTTATAGCCAAAAAGTAGGTATTAACACATAATTTTTTTTTTCTTACTAAAATGTAGGCTGACCATGGAATATAAGTATGAATGACAAAAAAACTATGGTTATCCACAAGTCATGGTTTGTGTCAATATAACAAGAAATGTGATCATATCAAATAAACCACAGATCGTTATCCGCGATTGGTTTGTGATGTTTATAAGAATCATAAATTTTATTGATCCATGTGATTTTTAAAATATGAATCATGATCGATGACATATTTCGTATGAATGATTCGATACACAAATTCATAATTTATATCAATTATAGTTCGTATCACGACATCATCTGTTTCATTCTCTTAGGAAGCTGAACTTAATTAGAAAAAAAAAAATTGACTATAAAATATCTTCTCTTATTTTATTAGCCTACTTTTTAAAATTGGGCAAAACAAATTAATTAAAGTAGAAAATAGATAGGTGGTGTGTATTCCCTCTTTTATTCCTTTTTTTTTTCTTCCCAATTTCTTAGCCTTTTTGAATTATTTTGAACTTTAACTGCAGTTGAAGTTATTCATCTTTAGTTAAGACTCTTTTCTTTTTCTTTTTCAATTTCTTTTCTTCTGCATCTCTTCAATCTTTTCCCTATTTTTATATTTCAGCTACTGGTATGTGATCTCTCATAATTTCTTTTGATTTTCTCTCCAAAATTTAAAGTAATTCACATTGGAGGCGTTGTTTCTAAGATTTTTGTTTTTTTTTTTTTTTGGGAATAGATCTTAGGTTTTTTTGTTGATTCTGAATTTTTTGGTTTGTGAATTCAATTGGTGAGTTGAGTTTGTTTTAAGTTATGCGCTGACTTCGACAAAAAGTTGTAATTTTGTTTATCGGTTTATCATTGGAATTCTGCTGCTTAGAAATCTTGATAATTGCTTGTTTGTTTGGCTTTAATGTGGGAACCCTAATTAGTCCTTGAAAGTCATGATTTTACTTGGTTTCATTCATTATTGATGTTCAATTCTCGATATTTTCGTGCTGTGGGTATTTCTATATGGGATGTAATGAATCTATTTGCATCTGCTTGTAAATCATTTTCTTCTTTTAGTTCGAGGTTGTTATGAGTTTGTGAGCTAGGTTTGAATACTTAATTCTGCTTTGCATTGAAAGACCTGTAATTTGTGAGGTATCAAGATGAAAAATTGTGCAATTGTTGGTTTTTAGAGCTTCTGATTGTTGATTTCAGTTTTGAAAGTTTACTTAATTACATATATCTATGCAGAATGAAGATGATGGTTTTCCTTTATGGATAAAACTTGAATTCTTTTCTCTTTTCCTTGTTTCAACCAAACAGACACTTTTATGTCTCGAGGCAACATGAGCCATTAGAAGTACATGGAACGTGGCGATCTGGGAATGCATGATATTTCAGTGTTTATGTGATGAGAAAGACATACAAATGGTAACACAGGTTCCTTTAGACAGTAAGCTCTGCCTCTTTCCTGATAATGTTGGAAATAATGAAGGGAATTCTAGTGCACCCTCATCCTCTCAAGAAAATGCTGCTCCACAGATTCCTGGTATTTTTTATCTTAATGTATTTTAGATGCAGAATAACTGCTGAAAATAGCTGTGCTCATTGGTTATTTTATAAACAATAGTGAAAAAACAAACGAGGCAATGGGCTGCTTGGACCCGTCAAGAGGAAGAGAGCTTTTTTGCTGCCTTACGTCAAGTTGGCAAGGCAAATAATCTGCTACTTTTTTACTGTTATTCATTTGGGAAAAAAAAAATAATCTGGGTTTCCCCCAATGAATATATTCTGATGATGGAATGCTTTTTCGGCAGAATTTTGAGAAAATCACTTCACGTGTCCAGAGTAAAAACAAGGATCAGGTTATTTTATAAATCATATCTTAACTTATTTAAATCTTTCCGCGATAAATCCTAACTTCTAACTCTGGTCTTTGGCATTCAGGTTAGGCATTACTACTATCGGCTTGTAAGGCGAATGAACAAGTTGCTGGGTCCAGACCTTTGCCTTGACGCCAAAAACTCAAAAGACACCAATGCTGCCATGCTGCGATGGTAAATATGACGTTTCTTTACTACAATTACATATTTACATTTGCAACGGATATACTAAAACAAAATGGTTGTTCTTGTGTAAATTTGCATTGACAGTAAGTTAATTTGCATCTATCTACCAATGTTTGATGTACTGGCTCATATTACCTTGATAGGATGGTTGTGAGCTTTGTTTGTTTTTATCATAAGTCATGATTCTTTTCATTTTGTCAGGGATCTCTCTCTCTCTCAATCTCCTAACTGATGTACTATGGTTGCAGGTGGTCATTATTGGAAAAGTACAGCTGTAAAGCATCTAAGCTTCACTTGAAACCTCGAAGATTTAAGATATTTGTGGAGACTCTGGTTAGTTCAAGACTATTGATATCCACCTTGAAGATGAGATGATTGGGGATATGGTTGAACTGATTATTTCTTTATTGTGAAGGAGAACCAACTCTTGAAAGATCGGAAGAAGAATACAAAAAAACGACCTTCAACTGGAGAAAATACTTCTTCTATTCCGAACATTCCTGCCTCAAATCAGGTCAGATCATCTGGCCATGACAACCGTCCAGTAAAAATGATTCTTCTTGACAGCCAGAACATTCAGAAAGTTGGAACTGGAAAGGGACCTTTGTTCAAACGCCATGTGAATATAGGAATGAGCCGTACGAACTGCAAAGTAGATCCAGCTTCTGTAAAAACAGTGAAGCATCGGCGGAAAACTGGTAAATTTAGTAATTCATTGGTCCAAATGATTCTATTTGTTATTGTGTGTGTATAATATATGTGTGTGTATGTATGTGTATATTATATTTTTAATCTGTTGTTTGGGGATATAACTGGTAATTTCTTCTAATACACTGCTTAGAAGGTTCTGGCGCTGTGAAAGATTAAATCCTCATTTTATTTTCTAGAAATTGGTAGACCTAATTTTTTAATCTGGATCCTCATGTCTAGAGTTTGTGCCCGTTGGTGTCATTTCTAGGGTATAACAGTACTTAGGGTGATTAAACTCTTGGTTATCTTTAGCTTGTGCATTGTTGTTCTGTTATCTCCATGGTCAATGTGCCAGTTGTTAACTGAAATAAATAAAAACTTTTAATGGGTTCAACCATGAAAGATATGTCGCTTCTTTGTCGAATCCTTGAGTACTTGCTTGAGATAAGAGATACTGAATATGCAATCATGTTATGTTCTGGAACTTATAAATAGTTTTAAATATGATTAGTTAAACTTATCCTACTAATGAAAAAATCAACAAGAAAGTTAATTTTTATTTTAACTTTACGACAATAACAGCAACAATAATGATGATGATGATAATAATAATAATAATAATAATAACATCATTATTTTTATTTCTTATTATATATTTTGGTAGACTTTGTATCCATGATAGAATTCCCACCTTTTGTGTTCTCTCTCATTTATGTTTCTGAACATCATTAAGTATCCTTATGTCTGGCTCTCAAATTTTGCTTTCATCTGGTTCCTTCTTTTTAAAACTATACTCTGGTTGTGGCAAATCTGCTCTGTAGGCCTTGCATCAACTGCTGCATATAAAAGATGGGAGAAGGCTGCCATTGCTGGGGTATCATTGGTTGCCGATGCAGCTGAACAGTTGGAACGAGTGGACACTGATAAAGAGATTGATAATTATCAGGAAATACCAGGTGGATTCCAACATCTTTTTTTCAAGTAATGCGTGAATCATAAGAATTTACATTAAATTACTGATTCACTTTCTCATATTCAGGTCATGATGGTTCTCAACTTGTTGGGGAAGTGGCACACTCTTTACAAACATCTTCTGGTAGCATGTTGAAAGACACCAATATTCATAACCCTGCAAAGCTTAAACTCCAGTTGTTTCCAATCGATGAATGTACTCAAAAGGCCTTGGAAAGGGTAAGGTTAAAAATAATTCCTACAACAGGGGTTAATTTTTAACATTTCTATTGAAGTTTCCTTGTAGTTAATAGTCTTTATTGCATGGATAACTATAAAAGCATATTAATTTACAGGATCATCATAATCCCCATCTGGAACTGACTTTGAGTACACGAAAGAAAATATCATCCATAGTGGAACATCTCAATCGCAAATGGGGAAACTCAGGGTCATTTCATCAAGAGTTAATGCTTTTCCCTTACTGGGCACAGAGAGTTAACCCGGTGGGATATCAAAAGTGGACTAAGGACTCTAATCTTTGTGCAGCAGATGTTTATTACCTGATCGGAAGCCCTCCGGTTTTCCGCCTCAGGTTCTATTCTTGCACCCACTTTTTCTCTCTGAAGAATTTTGTTAGGAGAAACTACACAGTTGTAACAGATTTAATTTCTTATTTAAGATTTCTGTCTGAAGGCTTGTGTTAACCGAATGGACATAGTGTAACATATTTTATTTCTTTCTTAAGATATGGCTGGTTTTCGAAAGCCGAGCTTGATTCCGTTGCTGCTCATGCACTATCCTATACTAATATCAAAGAGCATACTTTACCCACGAATATGTCAACAAAGCAGAGAGATGAAACTGAGAGCGCAAATGGTCCCTGTGAGGACCAGCTTGTCTCTGCGGAACATATTATCACTACTCCCTTATCAACATCTAATACAATTGAGGCTGTTGAATGTGGTGTGTCCAACATCAATCCAAGATATTGTGACAGCACTGCAGTTGTATCATTGCGGAGAAAAGCGAGCGGAGATTTAGCAGTTAGAAGGAAAGTTGAAAACACGGTATGTCTCCTCTCTTTCTCTTTATTTCTTTGGCTTGGATGCTTCTAATAAGAGTGAAGTCATGCAAACTGTCGAATTTTTATTTTCTGCCTTACCTGTGGTAAGCATGATAGTTTCATAGTTCTGAAATTTATTTCATTGCAGAAGGATATGGGCTTGTCTGCTGGGGAATGGGCTGATAGTCTTACCAACATAAGTGTGGGAGAACTGCTTTCTGAGTCAACACCAAATGTGGATGTCAACCGTACTGATTTTCAAGCAGCTCTTGCTTCAAACAGTCTTCAGCAGATGCCATTTAGCTGTGACTCTTTTGATGCTGCAATTGCTGCACACATTTACAAACATCAAAACAAAGTTGATTCACAGCAGGCCCTTGCATCTCATGTGTCTTCCATCTGGGATGCTGAAGAAACATGTGATGCCTTTGCTTTCCAGAAAACTGGTTCTTTTTGTGGTCAAGACCAGAATATGTACATAGATGATCCCATAGAGACCTGTATAGAAGCTAATGTAACAAGCCCCTCAGTATGTCATGAGGATGTTGAGGTTTGATTATGAAACTGCATTCCATTGAGCTATCTGAATAATTACAGTTTTACAACACATGCCGCTCTAAGATTTAATTGTAATTCTATCACTCTTATTTTCCTGCAGGAGTTGCCTGAAGTAAAAAAGTTTACAAATAGCAACCATACTAGTGGAGATCTGGTAGATGAATGTAGTTCTGAATCATCTGATCATCCTTCTGAGAATTCCACTAAGGATTTCGGTGGGCTCACTGATATATATTGGGTAAGTTTTTCCCAGATCACATTTTCCGTTTCTTGTCAGTTGTGTCAGTTGATACTGAGGTTGACGCTTATGATCTTATTCCGGTTTTTCTACAGCCTGACTTAGGACCGTTAGATTTGGAAATACCCTCGTGTAGATATCAAAGCAATGATCTAATTCTTAGCGATAGCCTTAGTGGTTTGAACCGCCTGATAGCAAACAGTCTGGATGCATTTCAGAGTTGCTCATTCTTTGGCTCTGAGAAGAAAGAAGCTGTGCCTATAGCTGAAACTCCCAAAACTAGTTCGTTTTCAGATTTCAAAATCGGCAGTGAACTTTAGATCATGCGACAGACAAATATATAATGGCTGTAATCCGAGCTATGTTGTTGGAGTGATATGCCACTGAAATGGCATGTAGAGCTCAATGTTTATTTAGCCAATCAGTTCTTTTGTTGTGTACAAAATCGAATCCAAAAATTTGGTATAGATTTTAAACAAGCTTCTAATTAACTCTGATAATACATTCCTGTATATTTGCTTTATGGAGTAATACATACTGTTGTTGTTCTTAGGAAACTAATAATTATGTTATTGGATGGATCTTTTAGATGATGAGCTTAGCGAAACACCTCTTAGATTCATTGGCAGAAAAGTATAGTTGTTCTTGATCTATTTCTCTGCATAGCATATTGTTGTCAAAATTAAACTTGTGAAAATAATGGTCCACACTCGAGACAAATATCACAAGGCTTTACCCACTCCCGCGCACCCATCTCAAATTTAGTTTTTTTTTTTTTTTTTTAAATCTTGATCCGCAAATAAGATATTTAATTATGTACAAGGACAGGTCCTGGAAACTCTCTCTAATAAATAAATAATGCATCTCAAATGTATGAAATAATTTAAAAATAAAGTGAGAAAAGGAGAGGGGCGGCTACAGCTACACAATGTCAGTGGTCCACCGTAGAATGATGCATTTTTGTCACGTAACTCAAAATAATGTAATAATTTTGTAGCAATCATTAGACATCAAAATTTCTTCGACACATGAAAATTAGACCAAAAATGAAGGAGATGATGATGGAAAAGGTTCATGCAATAATGGTACCATACCCTCTTCAGGGCCACGTCATCCCCTTCGCAAACCTTGCGATGAAGCTAGCTTCGAGTGGCTTCACAATCACCTTCGTCAACACAGAATCCATCCACCACCAGATCTCCAAAGCCACCCAAGTTGGTGACATATTCGCGGAGCAACGTGAGTCGGGGCTCGACATACGCTACGCCACCGTGTCCGACGGGTTTCCTCTAGGGTTTGATCGGTCCCTTCACCATGACCAGTTCTTTGAAGGGATCATGCATGTCTTCTCAGCCCATGTTGATGAACTCGTTGGAAACCTCGTCCAGAGGGATCCCACCATCAACTCTATCATCTTCGATACCTTCTACGTCTGGCCCTCCATCATTGCTCGAAAGTATCATCTACTCAACATATCTTTCTTCACTGAACCAGCCCTTGTTTTCACTCTCTATTATCACCTTCATCTCCTCAAGAAGCACGGCCATTTCGGGTCTTCTAAGGGTAACTCATTCTGCATGTTTTGCTTTTTTAACTAGATTTTTTCTTCTTCAGGTTAACATCATAAATACAAACTCATCAAATATTATCTCAATTAGAAGATAGGGTTAATCTTGAATCTTATTAAATAATAATAAGGTTTTTGTTTTTTTGTTGCAAAATATAGGGGTCTGTACAACGTACTTTCGAGTTTGCAATTTAAAACAATAATTCAAGAATTTGCATCCAGCTTAATATGTTAAAACATTAAAGTCCTAAATTACCGATCTAATATATTTTAACTCGATTAGGACCCTCAAATTAAAATAATAGAACGTCTTCAACGTGTCAGATATTTATAGCTAATTATTGGGCAAGGGAAATAATTTCCAATAAAGCGACAAGTTATTAGGGTCTTCTAAATTTTTGTTCTTTATATTAAAAGTTTGATTTTTTTTTTTTATATCAGCTCATCTTCAATATAATTTTATTATTATTATAAAAGTATCATACCAATATTATAAAATATGAGAATAAAAATAAAAAATCTTTTAATCTTAACAGAAAATCGGACGGATGCGATCGAGTATATACCCGGGGTAAAATCCATAATGCCAACGGATTTAATGTCGTATCTTCAAGCTAGAGACAATATCAATACAACAGTACACCAAATCTTGTACAAAGCTTTCGAGGATGTTAAGAAAGCAGATATGATCCTCTGCAACACTGTTCAAGAACTCGAGGATGAAACTATCTCAGCTATACAAAAAAACCAGCTTTTTTATTCAATTGGCCCGATTTTCCCTTCGAGCTTGACCAAGAAACGGATCTCCACGAGCCTTTGGGCCGAGTCGGACTGCACCCAATGGCTCAACACCAAGCCACGTGGCTCCGTGCTATACGTCTCCTTTGGTAGCTATGCACACACTAGTAAGCATGTGATTGAGGAGATAGCCAATGGGCTATTGCTTAGTGGGGTCAACTTTATTTGGGTGCTCCGGCCCGATATAGTCAGCTCAGACCAACCCGACATCCTACCCGTTGGGTTTGAGGAAAGGATCGTGGGTCGGGGCTTGATCGTGCCTTGGTGCAGTCAGATTGACATTGTCTCTCACTCGAGCGTTGGAGGGTTTTTAACGCATTGTGGATGGAACTCGATTCTGGAAAGTGTATGGTGTGGTGTCCCGATGATTTGTTACCCTCTATTGACCGATCAATTTACGAATCGGAAATTGGTGGTGGATGATTGGAAGATTGGGGTTGATTTGTGTGAGAAGAAATCGTGGCCGTCGAGGAATGGAGTTTGTGACAAGATTACTTATTTGATGAAATCGGAAGAAATAAGACAAGAAATTAGGAAAGTTAGGAAAAAATTAGAGGATGCAATTGCAATAGATGGATCCTCAGTGATAAATTTCAATCGGTTTGTGGAGGATTTGAAGAAAAAAATTGTTGAAAATAAAAAGGTATGTAATAAGTGATAATTATCTTTTCTTTTTCTTTTTTTTGGGGCCCTAAAAGAAAAGTGTGAAAATAAAAAGGTCTGTAATAAGTGATAATTATCTTTTTTTTTTGGGGCCCCAAAAGAAAAGTGAGACTCTGTGTAGTCTCTGTCCTACACTTGTTCTTTGTCTCCTATTTGTAATATTTGCTTCTTGCAGTTGTCGACAATTTGGCCCTCTATTTATTTCATTATTATACTTCTAATTTACACTTATCAGAAACTCACTAAATTAAAAAACTTATTAAATTTGCTATAAAAAAATAAAGAATTTTACATATTAAAAAAACAAAAATTGATTTATTGTGTTTTACTTAATTTTTTTTTAATTAATGTGGTCTTAAAAATCACACATTACCTGCCACGCAAACTTAAATGGCATTATTAGATCAAAAACTTAATTTTCTAAAAATAAAATAAAATCACGTACTATTTTTTTTATAAGCAAGACACATAAAATTGTCAAGCACTTAAAAGACATGGTGGCTTTTTATAGCGTTGAGAACTTTCCAAGTTAAAAAATCATAATTTCATTACAAACCTTTCTCAAAGTACATGGTACACTGAACGGTCAATTTTACTCAAAGCCTCGAACAGAACTAAATAAATATAACAGATAAGAGATTATATATTCCTAAAAAAACAGTACATAAGTCAGATAAGTTTCTGCAACATATTTCCTTCCAACTTGAATAACTAGCAGCTGACAAAAATCCTAGGATCTCGAAGGTGAACATCACTTTGATTTTCCTTTACCTTTACTGTACGAACCTTTGTTCGACGTTTTCTTGAAGGATTTATTGTTTGGTTTGAACTTGCCAGAGCTTGATGGCCTCCCAGTGCTTGATGGCTTCCCTGAGCCTGATGACCTGCCTGAGCTTGACGGCTTCCCTGAGCTTGATGGTCTCCCACCTTGTTTTCTTCGACCCTTCTCTTTCTTCACATTGTACATGTTTACAGCCTACATTTCGAAACAAACAGACAAATCAAATTATTAATCATCATTGAACATTCAAGAAAAAAATCATCCAACACGAGGCAAAAAGATGTACCTTTTCTACATTGAGTATCTCATGGGAGTGTTTGGAGATCAACTTGTTCAACACTTTCTCAGTTTGTTGTTTTTCAAGGGCACCCATTCCTGATCCTTCCACTGCTGGTAGGTACTGCATGTCGATAATTGGAAATTCATTGCGTTGTATACTTTTGAACTGGAAAAAAATTAAGCTTAAGATTGTCACTACAAACCTTCCTAAACTTTTTTTCATGCTTTGGGGGCTTTTCACCGGGTAATTTCTTGTCAAATTTTCCACTGCTAGCTGTTGCAGTTGCTGCCAGTCCAGCAACATTTTGTAACTCATCTTTGCTTACTTTCTTAGGCATTGCTTGGGTTCCCGTTATAGGTAAAGAGGTGGCAGCAAGTTGAATATGGCTGCAAAGCATAAACAAAATCCGAATTAGTGATCACACTAGCTGAGCTTACAGGCAACCTCAAAATGCACTTAGTCAAGTAAAAGCTAGTATATCAAATGTGCATGTAAAGGGCAGAAGGCTCATATTGAAGCTCCGGATATACAAAGGAATAATTTCATCACTTGTGAGTAAAATTAAGCAAAAGAACCAATCAAATTTCTACAATATTTTCTACAGAAACTTGCCATAACTACACAGAAAGTAGGTGAGCTCTAGGTTCGGAGTATGGGATTATTTTTATGTCATGAGAATAATCAGAAATGCAGTTATGGGAGGGACTGGTCTATGATCAGCTCTAATGGGAGAGTATATGACTACACTCTATCAGGAAATAGTCAACTTGTCTGCAGCCTGAAAAACAGTGACATATCCTTGATGTAGACAACTTAACAGAACAAAGTATATATAGTCTCATAACTTCAGACTCTTGGATGAATCCAAACCCCCAATGGTCAACCACATTTTTCATACTGACCATACTCCAAGAGCTCCGACATGTAAGAAACACCAATTATCTCAGCCCATCTTTCAGGAAAACCCAAGTGTATTTACATAATATAAAACATAGCTCTAATTCAGCCATGTAAGAATCACTCATCATCTCATGTCATCTATAATGAAATCCAAGTGAATTAACATTACATGACCTTCTCCCATCAAAAGGCAATTCTACTTCTGTCTCAATGACTTTCATAAATTACCCTACCTGACAACAATGGGAAATTCACAATATCAATACAACACATGCAGCAAAGAGCTCAAGGGTGGAACACCAATCATTCTTGAAAAAGAGATACAATGTTCAATGTACCAAAAATCTTTATCATTTTGTAGGAGCAGGATCAACATTTCCGCTTCACACCAGACTACAAAAAATTATTAGAGCAAAGATTACTGCAATATTTGGAGGAGGAAAGATTACCTTGGCAAGGCGCCGACTTTATTTGCTTGTTTTAGATTCTGTAACCGATTTTTCTCATGTTTCTCCACTCTGCCTTTCTTCTCTTTGCGTCTCTCAGTAAAAGGATCTGTTCCAGGTTCTGAGAGAAAAAAATAGTAATATGATGCAACACTCTCTGGTAATGTCTAATGCCTAATGTCATCAAAAAAATCACGTGGGCGAAGTAGTAAGGAATTAAAATAAAGAGAAGTCAAAAAATTACATATCACAACTTATTCTTAAACCAGATTCAGGATTATAATTGTTATGGTGCAACTTTATCACAATCACATCAAGCCAAAAGTTTTGTTATGATTTTTCAACATACTTAGACAAGTTGGTCAGCTGAAAAAAAGAGAGAGTAGATTGCTGCAGAACAAAATAGCGTGAAATGAAAATAATAATAATAACAACAATAATAATAAGGATTGCTGCAGAAGTTCTCAAAGCATTTTCAGACTATAAAAATAAATTTCAAGGACAGATAAAATTATATACCATCAGTGCTCTTGGCCTCAATGATTGGTATGTCATTGTCATCATTAACACGATCATAACCATGTCGCCGCTTCCAAGAATGCGTTTGCTCATCAAAGACCAATTTTTCTTTATTTCGCTTTTGAATACCTGCATGATATTTCAATGGAACACAATAAAAACAATAATTTACACCAAGGCATGCCTCAAGGCATATATCAGAAGCAAACAAAATAGGTTTGTGATAGGGGAGATTCACAAACAAACCTTTCTTTTGAGCAAACACTTCCCACTTTGTAGGAGGTCTAGGCTTTGGAAGCTGAACACCAATAAAAAAACAATCAGATATACAGCATAACCAGTCTAATGAGTCGTGAAAAAGTAGCAATTTTTTTCCAATTTGAAATATTGCAAATCAACCAAAATGGTATTGCAATTTCCTCATTACAATTAATCATAAGATCCCAAGAAACAGAACCTCATCATCCAGAAGGTTAGTCTTTCACATTTCACAATACCATCGAGGAATCACACAAAGTCACATAGTTAGAACAAGCATTGCAGGCAAGTGATTGTAATCAAGTAAACTCTTAAGCAAGCATAGAGCTTACTGGCTTTTCTCTAGGCAATCTAGTAGTGGGTGCAGGCAACTGAACAATGGGGCCGTCGGGGTCCTGCCTTGAAGGCAAGCTGAAAAGGGCATCAGCAACTGCTTGAACTAATTTCGTGCCCTGTTCTATGGCTTCCTTTACTATCTCATCCCTGATACACAGGAGATTCATTATACAGCATATAAATTGCAAGCTCATACTACTACACAAGTAGACACTACCACATGAACAAGAAGATTAACTCACAAATCGAATAGATAATCACTGAGAAAAGAGGTAAAACCTGGAAGACGGAGGAGAGACGAGTTGGTGATGTGGGTCGAAGGCCATAAGGTAGTGGAGATCGATTTCGTACTGGGGTTCCGCCATCTGTGTGTGCGTTGAGAGAGAGAGAGAGAGAGAGAGAGAGGCGGAGGCGGGGTAGACGAGAAGTGCGAAATCAAGCTATATGCTGCAGCAAGAGTTTGGGCTCGGGCCTACATGAATATCCTATTTGGGCTTTAATGCTAGACCTAATTTACGGGATACAGCGTTGTTGGGCCTCTTGCTTGTGCTTTGCTTCAAATAGATCATACCGATTTTGGGCTGGGTTGAGCTGAATTTGGTTCATAATAATTTATAATTTTAAAAATAGATTGCATTAGATTGGACTATAAAATAAATTATCAAATCGAATTAAGATAGCCAAGAAATAAAACAGAGTAACAAATAATATTCCAATTTCACTTAGTTTTAAATAAATTCTAGAGAGTTCTATTACAATTACCAAAAAAGTTGTATCCTTCTTTGACCTCAAATGGAACCAAAGTTGAATAAATTAACCTTTTCTTTGGTCACAAGAAACGAAGCATTTTTTCACTATATCTATTTTATCTTCTTCATTCGCTGTTAATCTCTCTCACAATCTTCAATTCATCA
The DNA here is from genome assembly GCA_028654395.1 of Scutellaria barbata. NCBI lineage: Eukaryota > Viridiplantae > Streptophyta > Magnoliopsida > Lamiales > Lamiaceae > Scutellaria > Scutellaria barbata. The sequence goes on from CM053644.1 coordinate 749,503, forward strand.
AGAAGCTCTTAACCGTACTTGTTTCTTCAATTCATACAATGAGCAATCAAGCTGAATCCTCTGATTCGTAAGTCTTTCTTGACGTTATCGGATTTTAAAATGCATTTGTTCTTCTTCTTCTCTTGTTGAGGCTCTTGCTATTTTGCTTGCAGTAAGAACACGAAGAAGGATTTCAGTACGGCGATTTTGGAGAAGAAGAAGGCGCTGAATCGACTCGTAGTGGACGAGGCTATCAATGATGATAATTCTGTTGTATCTCTTCATCCTGAGACCATGGAGAAGCTCCAGCTTTTCCGTGGTGACACCATCTTGATCAAGGTTCTGTCTCTCTCTCTCTCCCTCATTTCATGATTTCTTGGTTCAATAGAACAAAATTTCTTATATGTTGGATTTATTTGAGATTAATTTTCATTTTGCTTTGTTTAAGTAGCGTGTTGCTTTCCTTTTCGAATATTTGTTAACTGTAGCAATCAAGAAGAGTTGAAAAGAGTAACAGGTTTAGATAACCGCATAGCAATGCTATATATGTAATGTTATGGAGCTCAATTGGATGATTGGATATAAACATACCCTCTATAAAATATTGCTCATTGACGGAGGCTTTCAAGTGTTGTAATTACTTATGCTTGTTAGTTGTTATGAATGTTGGTTCGTCATTACTTACTTGTTTTCATAACCTGTATTATAGGGTAAGAAAAGAAAAGATACTGTATGCATTGCCCTTGCTGATGATACTTGTGATGAACCAAAGATTCGAATGAACAAGGTTGTTCGAAACAATCTCCGAGTTAGACTAGGAGATGTGGTTTCTGTGCACCAATGTGCTGATGTTAAGTATGGGAAACGTGTCCACATTCTTCCTATAGACGACTCCATTGAAGGGGTTACTGGAAACCTTTTCGATGCTTACCTGAAACGTGAGTTCTTATTTCTGTTTAACTCTTCATATTGTTGTTGCTGAAGGGTATTTTATTGAGTCTTAGATTGCTTTAGTTTATCTTGTCTTATGCAAAATGTACAGACAAACTAACTGTCTGAAATAGTTTGTCTAGTGAAAACATTTTATATGCACTATGATAAAAAAATAAAAATAAAGGTTTATTTTTCTAATTTGATAATATCTCAGAAATTTGTTTAACCGTTCACCTGACACAATTCCTTCACATCTTAAATTAAAGGGTAAGAACTTATCTAATTTAGCCAATTAAAATAATTGCCATATTTTTTCATTCTTGTTTTTCCTTGACTCACAATTCATTAGGACCTGTTGGTTAGTTGATGTACGGATGCATTGAAAGAACTATTATTTTCAAGGGATTATTATGGGTGTTAAGTTCCTTTTTTGGTGTATCTGCAGCATATTTCCTTGAGGCATATCGGCCTGTGAGGAAAGGCGATTTATTTCTTGTGAGGGGAGGAATGAGAAGTGTAGAGTTCAAGGTTATTGAGACTGATCCTGCAGAGTATTGTGTTGTTGCCCCTGACACTGAGATCTTCTGTGAGGGGGAGCCTATAAGAAGGGAGGATGAAGACAGGTTGGACGAGGTTGGTTATGATGATGTTGGTGGTGTTCGTAAACAAATGGCTCAGATTCGGGAGTTGGTGGAACTGCCGCTGAGGCACCCGCAGCTTTTCAAGTCAATCGGTGTGAAGCCACCCAAAGGAATACTGCTTTATGGTCCTCCAGGATCTGGAAAGACCTTGATTGCCCGAGCTGTGGCCAATGAGACTGGTGCTTTCTTCTTCTGTATTAATGGACCTGAAATAATGTCAAAAATGGCTGGAGAAAGTGAAAGCAATCTTAGGAAGGCCTTTGAGGAAGCTGAAAAGAATGCGCCTTCTATTATATTTATTGATGAAATTGACTCCATTGCACCTAAGAGAGAGAAAACACATGGAGAAGTTGAAAGGAGAATTGTTTCCCAGCTCCTGACATTGATGGACGGGCTCAAATCTCGGGCCCATGTTATTGTAATGGGTGCTACAAACCGCCCGAATAGTATTGACCCTGCCCTGAGAAGGTTTGGGAGATTTGATAGGGAAATAGACATTGGTGTTCCTGATGAAGTCGGTCGTCTTGAGGTTCTTCGTATCCATACAAAGAACATGAAACTTGCTGAAGATGTGAGCTAAATTAACTTAAGTTTTCATTGAGGTTTATACTATTCCTTAATTTTTTAGGATTTTGAATGCATACCTAATCTCTGCCTGATGCTGCAGGTTGATTTAGAAAGAATTGCCAAGAATACACATGGCTATGTTGGTGCTGATTTAGCTGCTTTGTGCACTGAGGCTGCCCTTCAATGCATCAGGGAGAAGATGGATGTGATCGACTTGGAAGATGAATCCATTGATGCAGAGATACTCAATTCCATGGCTGTCACCAATGAGCACTTCCAAACTGCTCTCGGAATTAGCAACCCCTCTGCTCTGCGTGAAACAGTATGGAAATCATCGGGTTCTTTCTTTTTTGATTTATATTTATTTATTTATTTTTTTGAGCCTTACTAATATGCATATTTGAATGTTATAGGTTGTTGAAGTGCCCAATGTCAGCTGGGCTGATGTTGGAGGCCTTGAGAATGTCAAGCGTGAGCTCCAAGAGGTACTTATAGCTACACAACAATGGAAGTTTTTGGTTGTAGTTCTGTGATTCTGTTTTAAGTGCTGGTCTTAGAATCCCCCAAACTAATATATCTTAATTGTTTAGACGGTTCAATATCCAGTGGAGCATCCTGAGAAGTTTGAAAAATTTGGCATGTCACCTTCAAAAGGAGTTCTTTTCTACGGTCCCCCTGGATGTGGAAAGACTATGTTGGCCAAGGCCATTGCAAATGAATGCCAGGCAAACTTTATCAGCGTGAAGGGGCCTGAATTGCTTACCATGTGGTTTGGAGAGAGTGAGGCCAATGTCCGAGAGCTCTTCGACAAGGCTCGCCAATCTGCTCCGTGTGTCCTATTTTTCGATGAACTGGACTCTATTGCAACTCAGGTGAGTTAATTTTCCAGTTTTCTACGCACATTCATAGTTGAAGAATCGATGATGTTACATTGGGATGGTTGATTTTGCAGAGAGGAAGTAGTGTAGGAGATGCGGGTGGTGCTGCTGATCGTGTTCTGAATCAACTTCTGACAGAAATGGATGGAATGAATGCTAAGAAAACAGTTTTCATCATTGGTGCAACCAACAGGCCTGATATCATCGATCCTGCACTTCTCCGTCCTGGTCGTCTCGATCAATTGATCTACATCCCTCTTCCAGATGAAGAATCCCGCTATCAAATCTTCAAGTCGTGCCTGAGAAAATCCCCCGTCTCCAAAGACGTAGACCTAAGAGCACTGGCTAAGTACACTCAAGGCTTTAGTGGCGCTGACATTACAGAAATATGCCAACGTGCTGTCAAATATGCTATCAGAGAGAACATTGAAAAAGTAATCATTACTTTCAAGTATTGAGTTTATGCCAATTAACTTATCTAAAACTTATTTCTAACAACGATGGAATTTATTGGTATCAGGACATTGAGAAGGAGAGACGAAGGGGGGAGAATCCAGAGGCGATGGAGGAAGATGTTGAAGACGAGGTACCAGAGATAAAGGCTGCTCATTTTGAAGAATCAATGAAATATGCTAGAAGAAGCGTGAGCGATGCTGATATACGCAAGTATCAGGCATTTGCTCAGACATTGCAGCAGTCGAGAGGATTCGGAACTGAATTCCGGTTCGCTGAGAGAAGCAGCAGCACTGCTGCTGCTGCTGATCCATTTGCACCGTCTGCCGGTGGCCCTGATGAAGATGACCTGTATACATAGGTTAGCACTCTCTACATGTTATGTTTCTTACAACTTTGATTCATGGGATTCGTGTGTATTGTATAATTTGGATAAATAAGATGTAATGATATGTTGGATCATCTAGTAATGTATTTGATGTTGCTTTATTCAAAGACAAAAAAGAATTTCACTTGGTCCAACTTATATCTAGGGTCAGCAATTGTGGTCGAGCTATTTATTTGTTCAAAAAATCATGACCATACACATACGTACATACGATGGATCAACTTTATTAGGCCCAGATACATCATCACTATCCATGCATGAAATTCAAAATTAGATTGATGATCATATATTGCTGATTTGACGCAAACACCATCAAAGCGTAATTGCCAGCAAGCCATGTTCCTCTCCAGTTTTCATATTACATATCACTTTCAAGATTTCTTCATACCTAAATTCAATATTGATTGGTATAATGTAATATAATATATATCTTCTTTTTTAGCAGTTCAGATTCTCTACGCAATTAAAAGGACAATTATTATTTGATACATTGTAAAGTGGTCAAGAATGTACTTTGAATCTTTTTGGTCGGAAAATGATGTCTCATTTAAATCTATGATTATGTTAATGCATTTACTTTATTAGAGATTAAATACTAAAAAAATCATTTTTAAATTGGATTCTCAATTGATTAATTAAAATAAATTTTATGTTCCACAGCTACAGAAAAGTTTAAAATGGATATTACTCCTTCATTAATTCCTACAAGAGGGCCCCTATCCTAATACCAACCTAGGTGAATTATTTATTAGACAAAAATAAGAGTCAAACTATTTCATAACAGGTAGACTTTGAAAATTCAGCACATGATTGTCTTGATGTCGATTTGAATTATATTCTCACACATTTACATAAAAAAAAAAAGGGGGGAATTATTCAGTCTAATTTGAGCACATGGGAGATCATAAATAAGTGGTGACCCAACTACATACTATATTTGGATTTATCTTGAGAATTAGTGGGTGAAAATAGAGAGTTAAAAAACCATTATTGTCGTGTCTTTAATTTAAATTATAAACAGGCAGATATCGAGAAATAATAGGTGTGGAAGCAATGAAGAAAAAGGAAAATCTCTCCCTCTCCCTCTCCTCTCCTCTCCTCTCCCACAGTAATTGTTTTCAGTGCTGTCAGAATTGCACGTGTACTTTTTTACCTTGCTTTTTGTACCCTAAATCTCACTCTCTTGATGCAGCTCAAAAGCCAGACGAGACAGTGAATAAAAGAACAAATTTTTTTTGTTTTTTATTTTATTTTTGTAATATGTTTTAAGATCGAGACAAGATATTAGTATTCACCAAATGAAATATATGTACTTTTAAAAAAATAAAAAGTGATAGCTAATGTACATATTGATTTGTTTATTTTATCCGGTATAAGAATCAGTAACAATTAAAAATATATGTGGTACACTGAGAAGTCAATTATGTTTAAGGTTGTAGTAAGAAATAAATAAATAAAACCTCACGAAATGACACGTGACAAAGGGCCATGGTTGGTTGATATTTTAAAACCGTATAATGTATAGTACATCATTAACAACATATAGTATATATTACTAAAATTAATTATAATTTCAACTAATTTCATTTTTCTTATGATTATCTCTAATTATTCATAAGTTCAAACTTCAAATTGGGAATTGACATATTAGGGAAAAAGAAATGAACAAAAACATCATATGTGAAAGACTTAAAAATGGAATTCTTGTGAGGTGGGGTCCACTCACCACAGTACCCATAAATAATAAAATAAAAATATATTTGTAAAAATGAAATCAAATTAATATAGTGAGATTTCATAACCACCGTAGATGTTATCCTGATAATTTCATGAAACTTGAGCTAACTTATTTAACTTAACTAAAAAGAGATTATTTTTGTTTTCTTTTAAATAAATTGTCCCTTAGTTGTCGATTTATAAACGATCTTCTACTATTAAATACGATATCCTTTAAAACAATTAATTTTGATAACAATTTTCATTAAATATCAAACATATGATAATTTGAATAGTACTGTTATGAGAGGGAGATGGTGGAAAGGAAAAGGAGGTGCCCCCACTACAAGAAAAATGCACAACAACAACACGAGTTTTACAACGGTTTTGCATAAAAGTGTTGTCGTAGATATCTTTTACAACAGTTTTTCGAAAAACTGTTGTCGTTGTGCGAAAAAAAATGCACAACGACAACGGTTTTTTTGTACCGTTGTCGTTTAGGTTTACGATAACGGTTGGGACAACGGTTTTTTGTACCGTTGTCGTTGTGCAAATTTTTTCGCACAACGACAACGGTTTTTTTGTACCGTTGTCGTTTAGGTCTACGACAACGGTTGGGACAACGGTTTTTTTGTACCGTTGTCGTTGTGCAAATTTTTTCACACAACGACAACGGTTTTTTTGTACCGTTGTCGTTTAGGTCTACGACAACGGTTGGGACAACGGTTTTTTTGTACCGTTGTCGTTGTGCAAATTTTTTCGCACAACGACAACGGTTTTTTTGTACCGTTGTCGTTTAGGTCTACGACAACGGTTGGGACAACGGTTTTTTTGTACCGTTGTCGTTGTGCAAATTTTTTCGCACAACGACAACGGTTTTTTACAACGGTTTTTTATACCGTTGTCGTATAGGTCTATGACAACGGTTGGGACAACGGTTGTTTTGTACCGTTGTCGTTTAGGTCTACGACAACGGTTGGGACAACAGTTTTTTTGTACCGTTATCGTTTAGATCTATGACAACGGTTGGGACAACGGTTTTTTTGTACCGTTGTAAAAATGAGAATTTTTAAAATTAGTTAATAAAAGTAATGCATGTAGAATATAAATATATAAACATTAGTGGCCAAGTGGTTTTAGCTCCAACAAGGGGTCACGAGTTCAAATCTCAGGTGACGTGGACAGCTATGATGACGTGGCAGATGGCTTGAAGACAACACTTCATCAACCGTTGTGCTAACTGTTGTGGTAGATATATACGACACGGTTAATAACCGTTGTTGAAGATGAGGTCTACTACAACAGCATCTTCTACCACAATGGTTGAAACCCTAAACCCTAAATAACCGTTGTCGTTTAACGTTTTTTTTGTAGTGCCCCCTCTAACCAAGTTTTACATATCAAATGTGAAATATTAAATTTATTTGAATTACTTGGTTTCAAATTTGTCAAGTATTTGGAAACAAGCGCAAACAAACCATGTTTATATTTAATATATATGTATTTGTCTCATTATGTTTTTCATCATTTTTATTCTTTTGATTTTTAATCTTAAATGTTTAAGAAATGTAATCTTTTAGTCTTAAATTTCACTCGTTGATGCCTTATCTGATTTGGTGATTTTTTCTAATCACAAATAACAATGACATTTTCATACTATTATTTGTTATTCCATATCAACAAATTAAGGGAATTCATTTTTCTTCATGTAATATATCTAAATTGATATTAATTAATGATTAAAGAAGTTTATTTATCATAAGAGGTTAGAGTTAATTTTGTGCCTATCGAAATATAAAACACGATAGTGTGAGTTTGTTTGAATTGTATTTAAAACACTCTCAAGTGTAGTTTTTTTTTTTGTTGAAAGAAAGATGTATATATACATATATATGTGTGTGTTATAATAAATTTATAAAATTAAGTATTTGGTTGTAATATTGTTCAAACTTGTATATGATGAGATGGACTTGCTATTTATGGGTATGTCATCCTCGCATTAAGAACAAAATAACCATGTATAAAAACGTATGAAAGATTAGCTAATAAGACCAAAAATGATATCTATGTGTATGATTAATTAATTGTGATGTGAAAAATGTAAAAAATTAATTGAAAGGACATCACATGATTTGGTCTGGAAAGGCACACACATAGTAGAGTATAACGATTGATTTGTACGAAAAAGGTCATTTATTGAGAAATGAGAATCTTTTGTAAAATGATTTGACTCTCTTTATCTTTTCATTCATACATATATATGGTTGATACTGATACAAATATCGCACTTTCTTATGGAGCTTAAAACTACAACTAAGTTATATCGATTAATTAATTATCTATAATTAGAAGTTTGGACGAATTCAAATATATCCAATGAATATATATATATATATATATATATATATATATATCTAATATAAAAACACTAGATTTTTGTAGTTGAAGTGAAACTCGGTATGGATGAAGTTGGATATACTAAGCATATATATTGATATATATACATCTAAAACATCTATTCTTATAACGTCTATGTTGGCCTCATATTAAGAGACATCCCAAAAAAGTTTTTTGCTTCTTCACTAATAGCAAGTGATATTGATACATTGTCGGAATTTGGGTGAAGATGAAGATGCCAAAGATTTGTAATCATTTTTAATAACTCAATATACCCAATCATGAATATATTCTTTAATTTATTGGATCCACAAAATAATATATATATTCATGATTAAAAGAGCTCTCTCAAACATAATTCTTAAGAAAAATCAAACAAAAAAAGAAAGTAGTTACTTACTGATTGCAAAAACATGAATGCTGTCGAGATTAGTGATTAGGGTCATTGGGCTCATGCCAGCAAAGGAGCATGGCCACGCAACGTCGAAGAATGTAGAACTTGGCTCTCTGCTTCTTCGCCAGATGCCTGCATTTCTCTCCCAATGATGACGATGATGATCTTTCTTTCTCCATCTCTTTCATTCATGCACTAATGATATTACCCTCCATATGTTTTATGTTATATATATATATATATATATGACTTCTTGTAAGAATCTGTGGGTATTTCAAGTGGTTGTTTTTTGGATGAATTGAGGATCCCAGTTTATGATGAGAGATATAATTGAGACTTGAGAGAGAGAGAGAGAGAAGTGGTGCATTCAATACCTCTCTCTCTCTCTCTCTCTTAATTGCATCTGGTGGACTTTGGCTAATCGTTACCATGAATAGTTGGATGCAGCTTCCATGAAAGACAAATCTTGCACACACATACACACACCAAATCTCTCATTTATTTGCTAATTACAAACTTATATAAATAATACACCTTCCTCCCTAAATCATACTCAACTTTTATTATTAAACTCTATTAAATGTTTTCTTTCCATCAAGATTAAGAAAATCCTTGATTAAAACACATCAATTTACTACATACTACGCTCATATTTAGCAATCATTACATTCTCCAATACACTAATTAATAATACATATTGAATATGAATATATTAGTAAATGAGCTAAATAAATATGATTATATATAGAAAGTGAACTATATATGTTTAGAACTTTTGAAAAATGTAAAATAATTCTATATAAAAGACTCATATTTTATGACAGAACGTTTAGAGTTTTAAAATAAAAAATAAATTTTGGATGGATTTCAAAAATTTCTATGAAATAGATTTTATAGTACAAGGTAAACTTCTCATTATGGAAGTTACATAATCATTATTTTTTAAAATAGCATATAATAGGTTTGATAGTAGGTCACATATATACAGCCTAACATTGTATCAACCAAAAGTTCTCACTTATCATCAATACCTTTGCAATTATTAATTTATAGATAACTAAAAGTAGCCATCTTATTAGTGAGACAATATATACATGTATACTATAAGCCTCTTAGTGAACTTAAGTTAGATATATTAATGTTGATGGAGCTAAAATATGGTAATCATAGATAAAATAGCTAAATATAACTTATGAGAGACTTTTAAGTTGGGCTTCTAATCGAAGCATACATTGGGTCACATATATGGACTCTTTAAGCAGTAGTTTCCTATTGGGCCAAGACAATTTTGTTCGTTTCAATTGGCCCATTGGAGTTTATTATCTTAGTGATAATTTATTATAATATTTGAGCATATCAAGTGACGTGCGATATCATGATTTTCAACCTCGAACTAATTAAATCACTATGCTAATGTAAATATACACATAATATTTCTGGATAACATAGAAAACAAGATCCAAGAATGAATGCACACATGCTTAGACTTATAAATTGAGATGAATTAATGCCAACTTGAAGTCAGTATAGGTGTGAACCCAAATATTTTGCCATAGTTTATTATTTAGAGAATCCCCATATATATTTCTTACAACTTGCAAGATGTTATGTCTATAAATATTAGAGTAATACTTTTACGAGACTATCTTATTAGATTTGTAAGACAAATCAATTCATAATTTATAAAATAATAACTGATTTGTAAACATAAATATGAGTTGTGGATAGTAGAAGTTATCTCATAATTTTATAATTCAACAAATAACTATCGATTTGAGAAAATTGATATGATGTATATATATATATATGAAAGAAAATCTTATATAAATTGTTGTGGAAAATATTATTTGGTGGATGCAGATATGCCTACATTAGTTGCTAAGAAACTCATTAGACTCCGACCAACGAAACAAAATCATGTGAAAATTAAACGAAGTCGTGTGTATTTTATATCAATGCATTGTCTTTATGCTAATTTCAACACTCCAATGCACATGGATGTATATATATATAATCACATTCTCCAAAGTTATAGCAATGTCTTTATATACATATATTAATAACTATATAATTATGCTTATTACATTTTTTATTATATTAAGTATTCATCTTGAATTTCATAATAATCCTCATATGATATGGATTAAATGACATTATAAATTTGTCATGTTTGTGACTCTGTGTTAAGTTTTATATCTTAATAATTTATATATATAATTTGTAATTTTTTTCTCTTTATATAATTTTGCATGAGAATTTTTAAAGTACACAATCAATTAATTACTCACTCCTCGATCGTACTTGATCGACTGTAATTAACTAGAGAATTTTGAAGATTAAATTTCTTGTGACATTGGCCATTATTCACAAGTTAATAATTGATTTTTCAGTTCTTCCTTGTATTTTTATTTAAATAAAATTGACATCGATAGATCAATGTTCATATTTAAAAAGAATGTTGAACGATTAGTAAATATTGTTAATATTTGATTTATATGCATATTAAAGAAATTGCCTTCATTTAAAAAAATCGATTAAATAATATTGTCACAATGCAAATACACAAAAAATTAAAAATATATAGTCTATTCACTACATTGCATCTTTGAAAACAAAGCATGAAAATTAGGAAAATTATAATCCGTGTAATCCACTCAAGTATTTGGATTTCAATTAAATTAAAAAAGAATGGTTAGTGGACTTTATGGATCTAGGTTTTATGCCCAAATGACCCAATAATGTATGCAAAACCTAGTATAAAACCTAGTACTCAATAGAAGATCGAAGGAACCAATAGTGTGGCACCTCTCTCTCTCTCTCTCTCTCTCTCTCTCTCTCTCAGTCTTCATCAATTTGATCTGTATGGTTTCTGTAAATTAATTACTATCGATTTCCTTTATCTGATCTAATGAATTGATATAAATCTGGGTTTTCTGTCAGATCTTATACACTTTTGTCAAGTTTATGAAAGTAAGAGAGAGATGAAGATGATAAGCCCACGAATCCCAAATCTGCAAAAATCATTATTTTCCAATTAACTCCATCATATCCAACGCCTCTTTGATCCCCTTATTTCTTACATATATTAAAATTAGGGTTTGTCGATCTCTGTCCGTGTCTCCTCCCAAATTAAATAAATGTTTAATTTTGTGTTGAGGAAAAAGAAAAAAGGTCGATATTTGGAAGTGCAGTTTCATGAGGATTCACATATATACATACATCATATATATATATATATATATATAGAATGAGAATCCTGATGATGCTGCATTTCCAATCATTGACTCATACATATATCTATCCCCTTTCTCTCTCTACACCTCTTTTCATTCCAACTCCTATTTTTCCTCTCTATTACTACACACGTAAAATTTCACCTTTTTTTTTACAAGTTCATATATATGTGGGGACAACATACATTTCCAATTTTAAATATTTGATTTTTTTTTATTCCAATATATATGCGATTTTTTTTTTAAATTAATTTTTTGTCTCCTGAATGTTCATTCTTTTTTTTTTTTAGTGGTTCTATGTAAAGTACTGTGTATGGAATAAAATTTTGCTGAAAGTAAGATAAAAAATACTATATAGATTATGTGTAATGCAATTAATCTCGTATTGTGGCCTCTGCTGATATCAATAATTAAATTAACTATTTCATCTAGAATCTAACTTTGATTAATTAGACTTTTAGAATATAGTATATTACTTGTGAAACAAATTTTTGGTGGTAAAATTTATTAGTTACATCTATGGGTAATTGTTTTCTTGAAAGGATATATTATGACATGAAAAAGTAGTCATACGAAATATACATTCAATCAGTTCGTAGCTAGAATTAAACTATCAAAGTTTTTATAGTACAATTTCAAGCTTACGTCAAACAATCAATATATTTATTAACTATATATACTTCAGTATTCTTAATCTTCTTATAATAGTTTTTTTGGATTCTTGTTATAGATACTGTAGTTTTACTTGGTCATGATTTTCTCAATGTTCCATCGAATCGCCTAAATTGCTCAAAACTGAAATATTGAAATTGATTTTCAAATGTTTTCTCAAAGAAGTTGAAATATAATACTAGTATATATAAAAGGAAAATTTCCAACCAAATATGGAGGGGCCCAAATGTGATTGGAGGATCTGAGATAGATTTTTTGGAGCTTTTCATATTAATTCATGGATTGAATGCTATTGGTTTTCTATATTTTCTTGTGAACTTATATACAAATATATACACACATGTATATGTGTGCAATTGAAAGCAACATCGTAGGTCTTATAACATTATGATAATTTTTAAATACATTTACATCCACATGTGGTGAATGGAGGTATGTAAATAAAAGGGCTAATTTTCATTTCAACATATTATGTACGTATTTTAATTTTGCATTTTAAACCATTGTTTTTTTCGATCACAACTTTTTGTTTATTTTCATGTGCCAATTAAGAATTATTTTTGTCATTTTTAGGCAATTAACTAATTCTCTCCAAAATTGAATGTAGCCCTAATTTTCTCCTAATTTCTTTTACTTATTGTTTGAATAAATGAAGAATAAAAATGGTGATGATGAGGTTCAAATAAAAATAAAATCTCATTAACATTGAAAATAATTGAAGAATAGAATTTACTTATACCATAAAAGTTTAAATGAAGAAAATAACTCTTAGTTATCACGTGAAAATCATGTGGCCTCTTTCTCGTCGAAAAATGTTTGTCGGAGATTGCAAAAGTAAACAAAATGTGTAGCATAGGTTGTAATTTAAAAAAAAAAAATTAGAACACAAAAATTTAAAAAATGTTCATAGTATAGGTTGGAACATGAAATTAACCCTAAATAAAATATATTAGGTAATTATATCATACTCCCTTCTTAATTATATTGTATTGTAAGTTTTAGTTAGAAGCGTTTCATTGTTTTTCAGTCATTAAGCTCAGATTAAAGATTAATTTCCAAACTTATTTAAAAGAAATGAAGTGATGGTGATTTTAGATGAAGGGGGCTGGGGTGATGTAGAACTGGAAATTAAGAAAGATTTAGAGTAGAGATCGAGGTAAGCATCCACCAGCTTGTGGCGGACAACCTAGTACCAACTACCAACATCAATCTATGACTCTCTCTCTCACTCATCATTATTTGGTTGAGTATGACTACTGTACACTTGGTATACATATAATTCGGGTTGATCCGGATTCGCACACTTTTGTTTTTTTTTTTTTTTTAAATTTCAGGACAAAACCTTTATATACAAAGTTGGTGACCTTTATATACAAATTATGTGACCTTTATGTATAAATTATGTGACATTTATGTTAAATAACTTAGAAAAAAATGAAGAATTTCAGCAAAATTTATACATAAATACCTTTATGTTATATTCATATGACCCTTATATATGTTTATGTGACCTTTATGTACAAATATTCATACATTTATGTAATACATAAATGTATGAATATTTGTACATAAAGGTCATATGAATATATATAAAATGTCACATGAATATTATATAAAGGTATTTATGTACAAATTTTGCTGAAATTCTTCATTTTTTTTTAAGTTACAATGCATAAAGATCACAACATTTGTATATAAAGGTCACCAAATTTGTACATAAAGGTCAAAGTATAAAATTTATAAAAAAAAAAAAAGAAATTTACTGGATCCGGGTCGGGTCGAAGATCCGTGCACCAGGTGCACAGGAGAATTTGTGTATGTGGTTTACTTGAAGTAAATGATATTTATCAAATATTATTTTCGTATTCACTTTTTATATTAATAATGTTAATCTTATATACATGTATGATATAATGTGAGAGAATTATATAGATTGGGCAGAAATATTATTTTGAAATGATTGTGGAAAATTGGGGTGCAAGTATTATAATTGTGAAATCATTAAATAATTGTTATTTCATATATAGTATTAGGTTTCATTAAATGTTTAATTTATATATATAAGAATGTTTGTAGATCCGATGGCTGACCAATCCGATATTATTATAAGTTTTACCTGCAATCCGACTGATTATGTAAAAAAGAAAGTAATTTTTTTTTTGTCATACACAAAAACTTTTGTACAACTAGTGTACGGATCTAGAATCCGTACACTTGATCCGATCCGCCCTCCACGCGCCCTCCACGAATGCGCACACGCCTCACGCGCCTGGGTGAGTGCGCTCAAACCCACCCAAATTCGCTCCAGGTGCTAGACCTTTATATTATGTTAAGCATATATTTATGTTATGTTAGTCATACCTTTAGGATCTTTATATTATATTAAGCATACATTTATATTATGTTAATATACTTTTATGATTTTATGTTATATTAAGCATACTTTTAGAATTTTTATACTATATTAAGCATACATTTATATTAAATTAACCATACATTTATGTAACGTTAAACATACTTTTATATTATATTAAACATACATTTATGGTTTTGTGTAATGTTAAGCATATCTTTAGGGTTTTTATGTTATGTTAAACATACATTTATGTTATGTTAGTCATACCTTTTAATTATGTTAGTTGTATCTTTATGTATTATATAAAAGTATGACTAATATTAATTAAAGGTATGCGTAATATTTATATAATGGTATATATGTACAAATTAGGATTTTTTTGTGCTGAAATTATAGTTTTTTCGTCAAAATTAGGGGGTTTTTTGGCCAAAATTAGGGTTTTTAAAAAAAAATTAAAGTATTACATAAATATATGCTTAACATAATATAAAGATATGTTTAACATAATATAAAGGTATGATTAACACAATATAAAGGTTAGGATAAAAAAAAAGCACTGATCCGGGTCGGGTTGGATCTAAAATTCATACAAGAGTTATACACAAGACACTCTTGGTAATATTGTGTAGTGTATGTATTGTTTTATAAATTTATGAGGATAACTACATAAGATAACAAAATCCTAATGTAAGGATTTTGCATTTTAAAATTCTAATTTCACTAATCTTTTAAATCAACACACGTTCATTTGAATTATTTTTTAAATTTTTTTAATTAAAATACATTAAAAATATATAAAGAATTTTGAGGAAGATTGTTTTAATGTGCCCTATATATGTATAACATGCATGCCAATATATTTACAGTAGACAACTTTTATTATGTCCACCGATAACGTGTGATGATCTCTATCTCCTCGTTATATGAGAAGTGCAATTAATAGATTTATTAGATTTTTAACACATCAGCTATAAGTATATATTAATGTGTCAACAGTAGATAAGGTAGCATGACTGATTATCTATATATCTATATATATAATAATAAAATGATCACTAATAATTCCTGAAATAATAACTTCAACCTTCTATTTCAGTTTTTTTAGTTATTAAATAAAATTGTAAAAAAAAAATTAATTCAAGTATATTGAGAAATTCAAAATTGGAAATATGTTTTCAATTGAAGATTTTTTTGTTTTGTTTTGTTTATTGTGGTAATTGACCAAATCAAATTGAACGATCTTTCCATGATTTTAGGAGACTATTTATTCTAATCAAATCAAAATTATGTTTCCATTAATTTAAATTAATTAGGCAAAGTTAATTACTTATTCAATTTTTGATATAAACAAAGCTCACCTACTGACTGATTGATTGAACAGACGAAGGTAGAATTTTCATCTCTTAATCGCTTTTACGCGAAAAAGGAGGACCACCCTCTAAGCTTAAGTATCCCTCAATGATCGAGATGGAAGACGGAAAACAATATCGGTATCGATGCAATTGCCCCTGCCAGTACCAGAAGTGATAATAAAAGTGGGAATGCTGTCTCATCAAGAAAGCCTCTGACCAAGTATTTGTATTCTCGGATCCAGCCCTCTTCACGAACTTGTACAATCAATGCCACAAGGAGACCCTTCTTTTTCTTTTAAATATTACATTCTAGGGAATCAAACTCTACGTCTCGCGAAACAGCGATCGTGGCGCTTCTTCATTGTCAGGGCGAGTTGGACCAGAGTGGGAGTTTCTACCCTACCATGCCTGGCCCTTTACCTTACCTTAAGAAGAAAGAGGAGGTATGAAGCATGGAGAAATTCATATTTTGGTAACTCTCTAGGAGTCATGTTTAACCTTGAATTATTATGTTGCTAAGATGCCAAAATTCGTGCATACACATCCACATAATATATATACATATAAATAAAAATTTTTATACAACCCACTCAAATTCGCTTCAGGTACTAGACATTTATATTATGTTAATCATACATTTATGTTATGTTAATCATATATTTATGTTAGATTTATTATCTATTTTGCCCCCTAACTTAAGGGGTATGACAATTTCGAACTTTAAGTTTTCGGGCTGGCAATTTAGGACTTTAACTTGTCGGGCTTCGCAAATTTTGCTCAAATTAAGCCTGAATTGCTTAATCGGGCCCAAATTACATGTGAATCGCACGTGAGGTCGTGAAATTGGGCAATTTGGGCCAATTTTACTGAGTTGACGTTTCTTTATCACTCTTGGTATTTCGATTTTTTTCCTACACTCCACGTGGATTTTATATGTTTTAAACATGAATACATCCAAATCCCCAATTTGCTCTAAAACCCTAATTAAAGTAGAGATGTCAATTTCATTTCACCCACCACCACTGTCACAACCGCCACCACCACCGCCACCCCCACCACATTCGACGTCACCACCACCCCCACAAGCAGAAGCCGCGGCTCTACCATCAAAGAATAATCTACCGTGATGATCTCCGTCATGACGTCTCTTTGGGCGGGGCTTGCTATTATCAGCGCAAGCAATCATGAGAAGAGAGATGACTGAAATGGAGATTAGAAGCATAGAAAGTATCAGCAAGAAATTTGGAAAGAGATAAGCATCTTCGTCTGCAACATTTCCGCTACATTGTACAGCCACTAGCCTACCCATTCTATCTCTTTGCACTATATTTTGAGTGGATGTAATGTAATAAATATACCATTTTTCCGCAATTGCAATCCATATTGTCTATTATGTACGACATTTTCGAAACTGAAGAATTCTTGAACTTGAGATGCTTGAAATCGTGTGTATCTGGCCAAAATGTGTGCTGAAATAGAATTAGGGTTCTTGTACAATTTGGGGATTTGGATGTGTTCATGTTTAAGACACAAAAAATCCACGTGGAGTGCAGGAAAAAAAATTTAGAAATGCTAATTGGGATAAAGAAATGTCAACTCAGCAAAATTGGGCCCAATTAAGCAATTCAGGCTTAATTTGGGCAAAATTCGCGAAGCCCGACAAATTAAAGTCCTAAATTGCCAACCCGAAAACTTAAAGTCTGAAATTGCCAAACCCCCTAAGTTATAGGGCAAAATAGGTAATAAACTATTTATGTTATGTTAACCATACATTTATATAATGTTAAGCATACATTTATATTATATTAAGGATACCTTTATGATTTTATGTTATGTTAAGTATATTTATAAGGTTTTATGTTATATTAAACATACATTTATGTTATGTTAGTCATACCTTTTAATTATGTTAGTTGTACTTTTATGTATTATATAAAAGTATGACTAATATTAGTTAAAGGTATGCATAATATTTACATTGTAACGTCCCGATTCTTTTGTAAATAAACATTAATCGAGACGTTACTCACTTATAAAATTCATCTTTCAAAAGAATAAAGATAAATAAAATCAAGAATAATTATAAAATATACACTTCTTAAATTCATGAAATTAACCATTTTAAATAAAAAGGTTCTGTAACATTTACTCATCGGCTACCAACATCCACTGCTCGTACTCCATGCCATAAAATCCTTAAACTGAAAACATTTTAGAAATAGGGGTGAGTGACAAAAGTACACTCAGTGGGGTGGGAAAACTCAGGATGACATAAATAATTTTTAAAAGATTTTACACACACATGCCAAACCACCATTTGTCACATCAAAACCGATTTTCTTAAAACGTTTGTCTTTTAATAAAAACCAGCATGAAATGGATAGCTTCAAATACGTGTCTTTAATCATTTAAAACTGCAAGTAATCATCTCAATCACATATAAACATATCACTTTCACATTTATTCATATCACTTTTCACATCATTTACGGTGCTTAGCCGCCATGAAAATATTTTACGGTTCTTAGCCGCCATAAATACGGTTCTTAGCCGCCATAGATGCAGTTCTTAGCTGCCATAGATACGGTTCTTAGCCGCCATAGATGCAGTTCTTAGCCGCCATAGATACGGTTCTTAGCCGCCATAAATGCAGTTTTTAGCTGCCATAGATACGGTTCTTAGCCGTCATAGATGCGGGTCTCAGCCGTCTTGCATGCACATGCACACGCACACATATTCACATCACACATACACATATCCAACATACACATGGAAGCACATTATTTTAACATAACACTTAGTTGCAGTTCGGAATCACATCTTATTGCTCATATACATACATTAACTTCACATCATTCTTCACCTTTGCATTCATAGTAAACATTCACAATCCATCATGTGCTTTGAAACATTCATTAATCATATTCATCATATCACTTTCATTTTCACATATAACATCTCATGCATTCAGCACGTATACCCAACTCATTTTATATAGTATAATAGTTCGTAATTTAAATACTTCGAAAGAATTATAAATACCGTAATAAGAATTTACCCCCACCTTAGAACACTGAAGCTTCTATTCATAAGTTGTCGAGCGTATTCATCTTTCCTCATTTCCTACATCGAACACTAAAAATATCTTAGTACTTTATCTAACTATAATTTCTTTAGTTAAGGTCATTAGTAATTAAAATATGTCCTTTAAGATTTTCTTTGATAAGTTGGAACAGGTTCCTGACGATGTTGTGGTTTAAAGAATAAATTAAATGATTTTAAGGTGAATATAAGAATTAGGTGAATTTCTAATAAAATACGTTTATTAAAATATTAGAAAACTTAATTAGACTTTAATTAGATCTTTGAAAGACTTGGCTTATTTCTCAGGAAAATTAATTATAAAATTATGATTTAGATTAGATCTTGAAGACTTAATAATAATGCTAAACAAATAAATTATAAAGTTTTTGACTTTAAAATAATTCTTAAGGACTTTTGAAATAATCTTAGAAAATCTTATTATATAATTTATGGTTTAACTTAGATATTAATAAAATTGAATATATTTATGATTATAACGTATTTAGGTTAACTACATGATTTAATTTATAAGAATGAATTCAATTAACTGATGTTATAGGTTAATTTAGGAATTATATTTAATTGCATAACATGTTTAGTTAATTATTATTTAAGAGGATTGAATTTACTATTTACTTTGATATTTAATTTGAGTCTTAACTTTGAAGTTTAAATTGTAAAGTTCATAATTTATTTAAGATCATTAAATTATTTTTACAATATAGGAAAATTATTTAAATGTTTAATATTTAAAATTAGGTATTTAGTTTATTTATTAAATTATGATGATCAAACATAATGTCTACAATTATATTTAGGTCTATATTTATAACTTCTCAAGAGTTATAGGGTTAACTAGACTTAAATCTAGAGTTTTAAAAACTTAAATTTAAAATAACTATTAAATTGTACATACTTTAATTATTATGATATCTCTAAGATTAATTTGTAACTTAATTTATTAAGTTGGATCTAATTCGTCATTTTTACAATAATTAGCAACTCTAAGGTGCAATATATAATATCATTAAATTTTAGGGTGTATAATGTAATTTCAGTAAGTTAGGGATTTTAATTTTCATTATTCATAAATTTTAGGGGTCTTAATGCATGTTTTAAATACTTAAGGGAGTAAACTACATTTTTATAAATGTTAAGGATCACATTCCAATTTTATCAAAGTTATATTTATAATATGACCCCTAAATTATATCAAATTCTCAATCTGAAACCCTTACCCAAAACCACCCCTGCAGCTGCTCATCCTCCTTCGCCGCCGCCAGTCGCGTGTTGCCGGCGACTCATGTCTCCGGTGGCCCCCCTTCGATTACAGCCAAACATAACTACAACACACTTAACACCCAATCAACCCAAATCCTAGCCACTACCACCATCGTTACTGCCTCCCTTTGCCATTCGCCGCCGTCTCCCTCGCCGTCGTCCTCTGCTGCCGGCGACTCCATGTCGCTGGTCCCTTCACCACACCAAGCACAACCGCAGCCACACGCTCATCTGCTCCCCGACCTGCACACACGCCCACCCACCGATTCACACCCACCTACGCCGCCGCTGCAAGCGGTGGCTCACAGCCTTTCTCGCTGACGCAATCAGCGCCGGCCACCCCATCTCCAAACTTACTGGCAACCCAACAGCAAACCCAGCAGAGACAGCAGCATATAGGAATGAAGAGAGGGAGAAATAGGGGAGAGGGAGAAACAGGGGAGAGAGAGAGGGAAAGTTTGCAGAGATAGAGAGTAAAAAGAAAAGTATACAAGAGAGAAAAACGTGTGCAGAGAGAAAGAGGAGAGAGAGAGTTGATTGCTTTTTAAATTATTGCTTGTGCATTTATTATGATGTTTAAAAAATGGAAAGTGGAAAAGTAAAATGTATACAATATATAAAGTATACACTATACCATTTTTATTACTTCAAATCCTTATCTATATATATATATATATATCTAATAAGGTCAACTATATAGTTTATATTTATATATATATATATACTTAAATTTTATATTATTATTACTATTATTATTATTATTATTATTATTATTATTATCTCTTTCATTTTTATTTATATAATAATTATTATAACTATTATTACATAAATCTTATTTTAATTGTAGAAAATTCTCGTAATATTTTATGTAGTCGAATTTTATTTCGGATTGTTACATACATAAAGGTATATATGTACAAATTAGGGTTTTTTGTGTTGAAATTATAGTTTTTTGTTAAAATTAAGATTTTTTTAAAAAATTAAAGTATTACATAAAGGTATGCTCAATATAATATAAAGATATAACTAACACAATATAAAGGTTAGGATAAAAAAAAAATACGCAAATCCGGGTCGGATTCGATCCAACCCAACCCACATTATATGGATCTAAAATCCATATAACAGTTATACACAAGTCTCACTCATACATATATATATTGCTAAAAAATTGTATTTAAATTTAAATAAGTTGACTTGATTATATAACTTGCTATCAGTTGACTTGATATTTAATAACTACATTATTTAATACTAGATTTTTTTAATAGTGGAATAATTAACTAGATAATCAACCATTATTTTTTACTATATAATTTAACACAAATTCTCCTGTACACCAATTGCATGGATCTAGATCAGTGTAATTGAGTTGATCCGATCCGAACCCACGATTTTTTTTTTATTCACGTATTACCTTTATATTATATGTGTATGACCTTTATGTTATATTAGTATAATCTTTATATATAAATGTCATAACCTTTATCTAATATTGTAACTAAAATAATCATTTTTAATGAATTTTTTATATATTATATATATTTTGACTTATAAAAAATAAAGTTTTTTCTTAAAATCTTCTATTTGAATACATGTAACATGAAACCATGAAAATTCCCATATTAAGAATTCTCATTTTTTATGTAATATTACGTATACTTTTATATTAATATAATCATACTTTTATGTAAATTCTTTTTTTATACTTATTAATCATACATGTTAGTTATGTTAATTGTACATTTATCTATTATATAAAAATATAATTATGTTGATATAAAGGTATAAGTAATATCATATAAAAGTATGAATAATAATAATATAAAAATTTAATAATAATAATAAATATTTTACGATTATTTATAATAATAATAATTATTATTATAATTTTAAATAATTTGTTTTGGTTATAACTAATATTGTTTTTGTCATAATAATATAAAAACCCGGTATTAATTGGATTGCAATTTTTTTGACTATGAGATAAGTATAGTTATTTAAGTTTAAAAAAATTACACACTTACGTTAATTAGTTAATATAATTATCAATAATATATTTTGAAAAGCAAAACTTTTAAGGAGATGAGTTGTTCTTTTATACAAATAAAAATATAAGATATTTAGTTTTACATATTTTGTTGATTTTTCATAAATTTAAGTTATTTTCAAATTTAGGAATTTTGTATATATTTAACTTTTTAAATTTTATTTGTTAATGTTAGTGTTTTTTATTTTCAAAAAGAATAATATAATTATTTTATTCAGAATAATATAATTATCTTATTAATAATATAACAATAATAATAATAATAATATAATAATAATAATAATTAAAAAAAACTTAAATCCTAGGTTCAAGAAGTTGATGATTAAAAACAATTAATTTAACCTTTTAAATAGATATATATTCTTTCATATTTTGGTTCGTGAAGATATATATGATTTTCATATATATATATATATATATATATATATATATATATATATATATATATTCCTTCCTTATTTTATTGCTTTTACAATGAAATTAATTAATTTAATTATTAATAATAATTTTTTAGCTATTGAGAGGATGTCACGTGGCATCCAAATTATTCTTTTATATATATAAAAATATGTCAAAGTGGTTAATTTTAAATCACAACATGCAAATCCGTGACACATCAACAAAGAACTCGCTAATTTATTTTTATAAATTAAATAAAGATATACATTTATAAATATAAATTTTATTTATGTACCTATATTTTTTTGTTGGTTTAACTCTAAATAACTACATCAATTAACTTTAAACATTTTCTGACAACAAAATGCAGCGATTTTATATTTCTTTTGGGACGCGAGATGTGTATTATTAGTTGGATACTGCAATATTAAAACTTCTTTTTTCCAAGAAAATGAATATAGATTCGACAACCAGATTTTAGGATTTAATTACTTCTCTATAGAATAATATCAATATTAATGAGTAACTAATTATAAAAAATTAAATAATAAATGATCTTACAAATCTAATTCTACAGTGGAATTAAATCAATAACTCATCATGTATATATAAATTTGTGAAAATTAATTAATTTATGGATAGTGAAATTTCTTCTTAAAGATTTATGTTCACAAAACCATCTCATTATACATTTCAAATTAATATTAGTTTTGTTAGAAAATACTGAGCTGGATTTGGGATTAATATAAACTATGTATCAATATTTGTAGTAATATTAAACATCACTGTGTAAACGCTTTACTTGTTTTCTTGGAAATAACTAATTCATTTTTACACAAAGAAACACGTGATGGATAATGACTAATTTTCTCCAATTCAAAAATTATGTATTTCTCAATATTGTGTTTCAATTTTTATTATTATAAATTTTACACCGTGTATCTACATAACGTGGGATTTATAAGATTCAAATTATGATCATTTCAACAAATTATTCAAAAGTACATTTTATCAACCGAATCATGATTGAAGAATTGACTAATATATATAGCTGATACCATAATAAACATTTGGATCTTTTTAAATTATTAAACCGAAAATGAAAAAAATAGGAAATTGAAACACTATTAAAAAACAAAAAAAAGGTATAAATTGGGTAGGATAATTGAAAGGTAGGTGGTTGAGAAGATGAGAACGAAAAAAATTGGCAGTGAAATGCTGAGGTCATGAATTAGTGCTGAATTTAATTCTTGAAATTCGAGATTTTCAACTGAAACATGATGCTCCTTTCACTGATTTCTGAGTATTTGTCATTTACTGTAACTGAAAATACATTTTTTAAAATTAAAATTAAATTAAATAGAGATGGTGATAAATTCACTAAATTTAGGACTATTTCTAATTCAGTATTGACTATACGTTGATTTATGAATAACAATTTATTCCTTTTCAATGTTTGTTTATAATCAAGATCTCTTTTTTCTTTTGACTTTGACCTTTTTAATTGTACTGGACCTTCATTTGAAGAAATTAATTAATTACACAAATTTAATATTCCAAAAAAGGTAATATTGTTATCTTTAACAAAGATAAAATACCTTAAATTTCCATAAAATGTTTAAGAGAAGATTTTCTATTACATGATATAATTTTCTTACTTTTCTATTATAAAAAATTTAAATAATATACTTTTATACCATAAAACAGCTTAAATTGACTTTTATCAATGCTATCCCTCATTTTATTACATACATAATTATATCATTAAATGATTTTATAATAAAATTATTACTTTATTGAATTGTGTATAATATTTATCTTGTATAGTAGAAAAGTAAACCACTATATTAATTAATGTAGAAATTGATGCTATCCATTTTAACAATTAAATTAAAATGATGAAACTAACATGTTTATTCTCTCTACTTTGAGGGTTTTCTTTAATTTTTTGAGAAAAGAGGCTAAATAGATTTGTGGTAAGATCTTATTATTTAAAAATATATAAATAATTTAATTTGATAATCTAAATTTCGTGTTTCAATTTAAAAAATCTTAAACTTTCAAGAATGTATCCATATAATTTTCATACAATAAGATTTATAGTTAAAATTTCAACGTCCATTCGATTAATCGTTATTTTTCTAAATAGATATACGTATTTGAAAACGACAACAATTATTACTAGATCATGAATTTTGTTTTTATATGATACGTAATAGTACGGACGACTGTAACTATATAGATATGTTTTCTTACGAAATCAAATAAAATAATGAAAACGCAACAATAATCATTAATTTAATAAGTTTCGATACCAAACAAGATAAAATAACAAAAAAACAACAACAATAGTCATTAATTCAATAAATTCCCGTACATTAATAAGATAAAATAACCAAAGACGACCTCAATAATCATTAATCTATGAAGTTTTTGTATAAAATAAAATAAAATAATGAAAAAGGACAACAATAATCATCAATGTATATGAGCAAAAATAAGCAATTTATTTCAAAAGTCCTCATACATTTAATTATTGAAATTCTATTCTTATTTCTTAGCCACATTCACAGCACCACATCTCACATAACATCTCATATTAGGAAAAAGATGATACAAAAAATGACTCAAAAATGAAATATAAGAAATATTTTAAATTTTGTAGTGGGACCCAGAGAGGATATAAAGACAAAGATCCTTCGTGGCCCACTTAATGCCAGAAAAAGCCCATACCCAGTATTTCGGGCCTAAAGCCCGTAGACAGATGTCACAGTTGGAGCAGCCGGGGCCCACCTGTGTGATTATAAAAATAAGCCACTCTCGCCCCTCCTCTTTCAGTCTACAGTTTTAGCCCTAACCCTCACATCCTCAAACAATGTCTTCTTCCGACATGATTTTCAACGGCTTCTCTTCCTCCGACAACAGCCACCGCTTCCCACCGCCGCCAGCCACCACCTTCACCAGCATTACTCATCCCCAGAATTCAGTTCCCAATGCCCGCACCTCCATTAAGGACCGCCATGCTAAGGTCAACGGCCGCGGCCGCCGCGTCAGGATACCGGCTGTCACCGCAGCCCGTATCTTCCAGCTTACGGAGGAGCTCGGCTTCCGCTCCGATGGCGAGACAATTGAGTGGCTCCTCCACCAAGCCGAGCCCTCAATCATCGCTGCCACGGGCTCCGGCACCGCGCCGGCTCTAGCCATCTCGAGCTCCTCCCGCGCACTCCCTCCCTCCCGCTCCAGCGCCACCCGTCATTCACCGGTCACCATGGCGTTGCACCCCACCAGCACTGTTCAAGTTCAACCACCGGTGGCGATGATGCCGCGGGTGACAAGGATGTTGAATTCTGCAGCCGCCGATGTTCTATCGCCGGAGATGATGATGGAGTCTCCGGTGTGTGTAGCTGCGCAGATGGCGGCGGAGCAGAGTAGCAGCATGCTAGGGATGGCGCGTCCTCATCAGCCGCCATTTGAGTTGCCGGTGAATGGGTACCGGCAAATGCAGTTCATGAGGCTGCTCTTGCAACAACCGCCGCCGGCTATGGTGGAAGAAGACATCGACAACTATAACTATTAATGGATGCTTATATACACAGTATTTAGGAGTTATCAACTACTCACTCCTATTATAAAATTAATTATTATGGTATTTAGTTTCATCATATTCTATGGATCCATGTTTTCTTTGAAAAGCAAACAATTAAACAGAAAAAAAAAAGGATGTTTTCAATTTATGGATAAAATTAATTTTTATTTTCCATCTTATAAGGGTAATAAAGTAATTAAGTGGCAAAAAGTAGAATTAAAAAGACTGCGGCAGGCATGGAATAATGAGGAGTCAGGTGAAATCTGATGAGCAAAATTCACTCTCACTCGATATTATTATTTATTAAAACACACCGTCAATGCCATACATGATGGATGTCTTATACAAATGACCTATTCTTAACACACAGAATTTCTTCATTCCGCAGAATCAGCATAAGAATACTATATCCACTCACAACCATCACGGATTCTAGTATCACCAACCCTAGCTAGTTTTACCTCTACCTTTTCCTCGGCTCTTTAATCCTTAGAGGTGGTTCAGGATTCGATTTATCTGTCCATGACATGAATACTTCCTTCACCATTTCATGGATTTCACTCATTTTGGGCCGTGATTTTGGAGTTCTGGACAAGCACCGGTTAGCTACCAGCGAAAGCTTGTACGCCGATTTCACCACTTGCTTTACTTCAAGCCTCCGATCCAATATAAGCTCAAACTTCTTGGCATCTGATAGGTATGGTTTTATCCAATCCAGAACTTTTTGCTCGTTTTTCGGGCGGTTTCGTTCCAATGGCCGTCTACCTGTGATGAGTTCATAAAGGAAGACCCCATAGCTCCAAACATCGCTCTTTGATGTGAGATGACCAGTTCTAACGTATTCGGGAGCTGCATATCCCATTGTCCCTGCAACCTGTTCACATGCATGTTCTTGGTCGATCAAACAAGATATAACTGGAAGCAACAACAAATCAATTAAAGTAAAATTTTAGTAAAGGTTAATCTAAGTTCATTAAATGAGAATTTTTTTCAACTATGTCTTAGTAAATCTTACTAGTTCGACCATTGGAAGGTATTAAAATGCAACACGATTCATTATCGAGACAGCCGCCAATGTATTAATCATACCGCAGTTGACACGTGCTTTAGTTCTTCTGAACCCACAATAAAATCTTTAAATATAGATAAATATTTTTTCGAAGAACGTCATGTGCAAGTCAAACTTTCCACAGGCAATGTTCATAAAGAAAATAAGTAGTTAAGGTAGATCTAAGTTCATTAAACAAGTTTTTTCATCAACTTAGTAGATCTCACAGGTTTGACCAATGGAAGGTATTAATATGCCTTATGACTCATTATAAACGTGACAGCTGCCAATGTAATAATCATACCGCAGTTGACACGTGTGTTAGTCCTTCTGAAGGGCCCAACCTCGCCAATCCAAAGTCTGACAACTTAGCATTCCACTGCTTGTCCAGCAGAATATTTGAAGACTTGAAGTCTCTGAAGATGATCTGGTATAGAAGATGATGAATTAGAGAATTGTACAACATTAGAGAATTCAATCAAAACTTCAAAACCCACCTGAAAATCCATTTCCTCATGCAAGTATGTAAGGCCACGAGCAGCATCTAGGGCGACTCTCAGCCTCATAGCCCAGGGAAGGGATGCCTCTGTCCTTGATAAATGGTCTTCCACACTTCCATTAGGCATATATTCATAAATGAGAAGCCGCTGAATTCCTCTTTCATCATCCTCAGCACAATACCCAATAAGTTTGACGAGATTTGGATGGTCAACAACGCCAAGTACATCAACTTCTGTAACCCATTCTTTATGACCCTATAAAGTAAAAGTTGAATAATGTAATTCGCAATTGTACTTCAAGTTGCAAAATATTCAATTTCCCATAGAGAAAAACCTTTTTTTTTTTTTTTCCAGCCAGGATAGTTCTATATCAAGAACCTAACTGATTACCATAGATTTTAGAGGTGGCATAGGCAGTAGGCCTCTACAAGCAAGAGGCAGGTGCTTGCTCATGGGGCGTGCGCCTTTCAGAGCCTTTTTCATGTTGCAGAGGCACACCTCTTGCACCCCCTCCCCCAATCCAACCCCAAACATATTTTTTAGATCCCTTCTAAGAATTTTAAAGATGTTTTTCGTGAGGACATGAGAAAAGTAGGAACTTACATTTTGTGAGGGAAAAACACTGGGAAACTTAGGATATATACAAGAGAACCTCACACAAAAGTAGGAAAATTAGATCTGCTGGACCTCGATTACTCATGCCGTTCCAACCACTCATACACCAGCCTGATTCCAAGTGCCACCGCTCTATACCCACATATTTTACTCTTTCTATTTCTAACTTTGTTGTCGTTATATTGTTGTCTGTTCTTTTCTTGACATTAATATATTTACAACCATTAATCTAACTATTTTTTGCAAAGTATACACCCGTTTCAACTTTTTAGAATTTTTTTTTTGGATTTTTGCACCTCATGTTCAAGTCTTCAAGAGGCATGACCCTCGCGGCTCAGACGCCAAGACCACCTTTGCACCTCTATATGACTTCAGCCTCTAACAACTATGCTCATTACAAACTAGAAGGAACACATTCAAGAGACGTCCTCAAAGCTTACTGACAATGTGGAATAAGAATTTACAAATTTCAGTAACAATCTTTGTATTAATGCAATCTCGGATGATATATCAGCCTCTAACTATAGCCAAAAAAAGGATCATTTTGACATTATTTTGCTCAGCTGTCTAGTTTCACTTTTTTTCTCCTGACTAGATTTTATTTCATATGTTTGCTGAACCATATAAAGTGATCATGTTTTACATTGTGATAAATTTCATCCTGCTGCAGCATCCAGTTTGTGGAGTCATAATTAACACAAATCTCTTCAGACTCACATTAATTTACACTTCCTAATTTTGTTGAAACTATGGTAACATTAGCCAATGAGTAAGTAAAAATATGCATGTATGTACGCACAATTACATGCATCACATACAAATATCTACGCAACAAAGTCTCTATATAATCGTTCAGATAGATCAGGCAAAAGAGAAACAAAACAAGTCCATTCTAAACGGTTCATCATTCAGCAGAAAACCGAATCAGCACCGTACCTACTTACGTGCATAACAAATTCGCCCATAAGAAATTCTAATATCGTAACTGTAACTGAGGAGGTATCACTAATTATTTTCTGCATAGTTCTGCAAGAACAGTGGTAAGATCCCACATGCATCAAAGAATTCTGCAAAGAAAGATTTAACTACTGAGAAAACGAAGAAAACGTGAAAGAAAGTTTACCTGCTGTCCTCGTTTAACTAGTTGTTTTATAGCCACATCAATTTTCCTAGCAGGATCTTCTGAACTCTTGATAACACCCTTAAAAACACATCCAAATCCACCCTCCCCGAGTTTGGCACTGTAACTGAAATTTTTTGTCACTTGTTTCAACTCGTTAAGGGTAAAAACCTTGAGACTACTGGATTTCTCAGCCAAATTCAGAAATCGACCACGCCCTCTGGACTCAGCTTTAGAACCGGAACCGGACGCATCCTGAGAATTAGATTCTGATCCAGATTGCCCAGCAGATGAGGGCAGGATTGAATTTGACTTTGGGGTCTTCGGTTCTTCCTTTTTCTGTCTGAGGTGAAAAGGGAAACACTTCATGGGCATCTTATAGTTTATAGCAAACTACCACACTTCCAGCTGTAAAAATAAAATGCTATATCAAAACAAAGCAAAGAGAAAACAAAGTCAATTGTTAAATTTCAGATTTCATTCTAATTATGGGGAAAACCGCTCTCTACACAAAACAATTATTCAATTTAACGAACGAAATGCAAGCTCGAGAAATCATCAAGTATAATTGAGAGTAAAAACATTCTAAATGAGTTGAAATGTTGAATAGAGCACCAATTAAATTCTACCCCAATTATTGAACAACAGAAACACTTCCATCTTATTTACTATGCATCTCGTTTCAATTTAACAGAGCAAAATCGAATTATTTACGATCATAGCAAAGCAGAGTTGAAATTCAGACAATTCTGCATATCATCAACATCACCAAATCCTGAAAAGACATGCCAGAATTTACAAGGGGAAATGGCTAGCCCTTTTATTTGAAAAAAAATAAAATAAAAACTGAATTAAACAACCAAATGAAGAGTTGATGAGCAGGAATTTACCTTTGGCTTGGTAATCTGGTCCCCAGATCAGGTATTTGTAATAGATAATTGAAGCTCAGCCCCAAGTATTCCAAAGCAGAAAACTTCTGTGCTTTGCTGTTCTGTTGAAGAAAGAATTCCAACGCTGACTGAAGACCGCGAGACTTGGAAAGTTTGGTTCCAAATTTAAATTCAATACACATTAAAATAATATTATTATTAAAATGTTTGAATTGGTCAAAACATTAACGGATGATATTTTGATGAAAACATTGGATAATTAATAAACTATTTGTATGATAATATTCTTCAAATTTAAAGATAAAGTTTTAGAATATTATAAAGTAAATTATTGGGATTGTAGATAAAATAATATGTTATATTAATATAATAAGTTTTTTTTTTAAATGTACTTTCTCCTATTTAAAATAAGTGTCGTTTTAGAATTTTTGATTTATTCTTTTTAAGTGTCGTTTAAAATAAGTGTCGTTTTAAAATTTTTGATTTATTCTTTTTAACTGTCGTTTTGAGTGTTATTTTCAAAATTACCCCTATATTTATTTATTTATTTATTGTATATACATTCCCATATTTTGAAAAAATGCATGCACTTTAAGTAATTGAACAATTAAAAACTAATTAAACTCTCACATATGAACACTTTATCATGAATATGGGAGTCTTATATATAAAAAAGTTGCATACTGCATATGTTAGTATTTAATTATAGTTGAATAAGAAATAAATTTTGCATTGATTATTTAATTATAGTTGAATGAGAAATAAATTATGTATTGATTAGTATTTAATTATAGTTAAATAAAATGAAATGATTAAAAAATAAAAATAATAAATGTAAAATAAAATTATTCGTGTGTAAAGTTGAAGATTGACATTTGGAAGGAAATATATATTATTTGAAACTGAAAAAGAATCAAAGATGATGAAGTCAGTATTCCGAAGCGCCATCTGTACAACACTCGCATTTTCCCTCCGCTCCTTAAACCCTATAATATCCCACCGTAGCTCTTCGCGATACGTCGCCGTTTTCCCTGCTAAGCCCTCTCCTTTCACTTCAATGGCCGGCGGAGAGGCTACCTCTGACGTCCCTCTCTCACCTACCCTTCACGTGCTAGAGAAGCAGTTCGAGGAGTTTCGGCACCAGCTCGATGATTCCAGCAGCTTACGCGAGCGTCTTCGGAGCGTCGCTTTCGAGATTGACTCCGCCGCCAGGCGTATGCAGTCTAATCTTCTGCTTATTCATCAGTCTCGCCCCATACCTGGTTCGATTCTCTTATTTCAGCTTTAGTATACCTTTTTAGTTAACTTGATTCGTCCATTGTTAATGAATTTACTAACATTTTGTGACGAAAAACCTATGAGCTTTGGAATGCCTGAATTGTGTAAGGGAATTATCAGATTAAGGGAGTAGTACAGACCTAATGGCTGGTTTGTTGTAGCAGTTGAAAATTGAAAATTGAAGTGACATTTGAACTTAACTTTATGCTCTCAGTGTAATATACACAGACACACTATGCAACTCCCTGTGTGTACAGATAGGTGTGATTAAAGTTGGGAAGTGGTAAGTTGCAAGAGCTGACAGTGAAACCTAGTTTCTCTAACTTTGTGTTGTTATTTCTGAGATTATTGTTGTTAACAGTTGATTTTGAAACAGAGGTTTTAGCCAAGGCAAAACAGCAGATTGGTGTTCTGAATGATCTATACATTAAGCTTGCAGAAATAATTCGTGAGTGCCCTGGTCAGTACTATAGGTGAGGAGCTGAGAAGGATAATATATTGTGCTTGAGGAATCATGTTAGTTTTAATTTAACATTTGTCCTTATTGATTTGTAGGTATCATGGTGATTGGAGGAGTGAGACGCAGACTGTGGTGTCTCTGCTTGCTTTCATGCACTGGTTAGAAACTGAGAGTCTTCTTTTGCATGCAGAAGCTGAGGAAAAACTTGGGTGTATGTTCTGATTACCATTAAATATCAAACTTTAATTGAATAATTTAAAATTGATTAGTGGATGATTTTTCTGTACTTCATATCTGTTACTTTTAATTGTTGTTGCAAATCCAATCAATGTATGTAATTTTGGAGAAAATGAGTGGGCAGTGTGTGCGCTTGTTATTGACAATGTACAACTTTTCTTTAAATGGTTGAGGAGGATGATGGATAAAAATGTAGAATGAGATTCAGGCTCTAAAAAGTGAAAGCATATTCTCATATTGACTCAACAAATATATAGGTCCCTTAGGAGCCACGTTTTTATCAATTTATCACCATTATCTACTGTAGAATAAATCTTCTGTGAACTTTCAGGTTCAAGCATCACTTTTTTAATTTCTAATCTGCCATTCCAGAAGCTGCTTTGTTCACACTCACAACAACAAATATATAGGTTCTTTAAGTGCCACTTTATAATTGGTTTATCACCATTATCTACATTAGGCAAGATCTTTTGTGACATTCCAGGTTCAAGCATCAGTTTAGTTTCTAAACTTTCATTTATGCAGCAGCATCATGTTTTGTAATGCAGCTAAATTTTCTCGGTGAAAATATCACCTGAACTTTTTAGGTGGTTTTAATTGGTCTATATGGAATCTAAAAGTAAACTGTTTAAGAAACAAAGCCTGCTCAGTTTTCCTGCTATTTTAGAAAGCCAAATATGTATCTAATATAGTTGGGTTCAGAAAGCAGTTTGTTTAATGAGCTAGAATTTTGGTTTCATTAATCCCTTTTCTTGTCATGCTGAAGTTTTGTGAAGATAGAGCTGATCTGTAAGCTTATTAAATTTCATATTGTTTAGGTTTATCATGTAATTTCTATAAGATTACTACTGTTCTAATGAGTTAACATGTGAACTTTTTCTTTCTTGATCATTTATGCAGTGAACCCTTCAGATTTAGGCCTTGATATTGAAGACTATCTCATTGGTAAGCATCAAATGGCTCATCCAGTGTTTGATTGGCAGCAGGTGCCGGGTCTGATAATACATGGATCTTTTTATGTTGTATTTCCACCAATCTGTCTGAAACCTTTGTTAGATAGCCACCTAATTAGAGAGGAGTATAATTTAATAACTTCATATCTTCAAAAATCTCAAATCTGCAATCCTCCTCTGGTCAAATTTAAATTTTTGGACTACATAGGACTTGAAAGCGAAAGTTGAACTATTCAAATTTAAAATCCAAAAATGGCCCTCTTGAAGATAACTTATGATGTAAAGAAGTACCCCCTTCAAATTGTCTCTCTTCTACAATTTGTGTTGATATTATTTTAAATTGCTGAAGCATGAGTGTCTTCAAGTATCATTTCTTTATATTAATATCACTTCTTTTGCATTTGTTTTCTGTTATCACATATAAAACTATCCCTACACAGCAATTACACAAAAGTAATTCCATATTCCTATAAGCATGCTGTTCATATACTGTAACCATCAATTCTCCGGCATAAGTGGTGCACACCTGTTATCATGTTTCTATGTTTTTGCCTATTTTTAATATTTATTTTTGTTCTCTTGCAGGTATTTGTTTTATGTCCAATGATCTGGTAAGTTCATTCATAAGAACCCTTTTCTAGTGCACTTTAATGTAGAGATAAGGAATCAATTGGTTCAAGAGATTGCATCCATAAGTTTGAGATTAGATGTCTTATAAGTGGAGATGCAGCACCACCTAATATTTCTTAAATAAATCCATTGATGAGGATGAAATTATGAATCACC
Organism: Scutellaria barbata; assembly: GCA_028654395.1. NCBI lineage: Eukaryota > Viridiplantae > Streptophyta > Magnoliopsida > Lamiales > Lamiaceae > Scutellaria > Scutellaria barbata. The sequence continues at coordinate 783,748 of CM053644.1, forward strand.
CACTCTCTGATTTGGCTTTAGTTATTAGTGTATAACCAAAGTTTCTAATGAACTAAAGAACTTGAAAGGTGAAATATCTAGATGTCATAAAGGCATTTGAACTATCAACCTTTTCCACTGGAATTTCTCTATTAAGTAAAAATATATGTACTTTTTAAAAAAGAAAATTCTATAATAAAAAGATGATTAAAGTGCATCACAGTGCCATGGAATTGAAAGTCGAACTATCTGCTATCAAATTATGGTTTGCTCTATCGTTATATTGCCAAGAAAACTAAGAGACTCACATTGCTTGCAGCCTAGGTATGTGGTAAACCAGGTGACAGCTGGGGATTATGACTGTCCAAGAAAAGTATTAAAGTTTTTGACAGATTTGCACGTAGCATTTCGCATGCTTAACCTCCGGAACGACTTTCTGCGAAAGAAATTTGATGGTAAGCTGATTACTCTGGTCTACCTAATTCAATCTTGAGAGACTGAGGGCCTCGCATTTTTATATTTCTTTGACTTGTTGGCCTTTTCTGAAACTTGCTACTACAATTCAAAGATCATTGTTTTTTGCTAGAAATTTAATTTCAGTAAACTTTGTGCTTGTACTCTTTACACTACACTAGGAATGAAGTATGATCTTAGAAGAGTCGAAGAAGTTTTCTACGACGTGAAAATTAGGGGATTGACTACGTATGGGAACTCAATGGGGGAGCAAGGAGATGGAAAGGATCATGAACTATAGTCCTGCTTGTCACTCGGCTTGCATAATGTTTCCTTTGCGTAGCTCTTTTGTCATATACATGTTCTTCAATGTCAATTATCTTCCACGATTAGTTCTCGCAATTGAAAATTGAAGAAACTTGAGTTTCTTGTTATGTTCATTGGATATTTACTGTCTTTCTTGATTTTTGTTGTCTGGCTAAGCTTTTTAAAAAACCACTCTTTTAATGCAAAATGTGGAACTTTTTTGTTCAAAAAATAACCCCTTTTTTTTGTTACGAAAAATATAAATTTTTGCCCTGATTAAAAGTAGCATTTATGTCACACTTTCATAAAACTATAAGTATAAAAATGACGGGGAAATACTATCTTAAACAGGATAGGTCGTTTGCGAAACTAAAAAATGAAACAAAATTAAAAAAAAGGTTCCTATGGAAAAAAATAATTTTTTTTATTTAAACTTAAATATAACTTAAAATTTGAAATGTAAGAAAAGTAAGTTTCAAATTATCATTAAAAATATCTCGATCATTAATAAAGTATTCAAGATCAATTTTTTTCAATACTTTGTGTTTTATGCATGGAATCGTAATCCATTTAATTTTTCTTGAGTCATGGTTGAAAGCAAATAAAATTTTATTAATTTTAATTTTGAAAAACTTCATTGTGCTAATGCTATTGCTTTTGTTTTTGTTGGTAAATATGTTTGTAGCATTTGTAATTCAAAAATAAACAATTAATATTATTGCTTTTGTTTTTACGGTAAATATGTTTGTAGCATTTGTAATTCAAAAATAAACAATTAACATTATTGCTTTTGTTTTTACGGTAAATATGTTTGTAGCATTTGAAATTCAAAAATAAACAATTAGCATCAATATTAGATTTGTCATGGTATAAGAGCAACTTGAAAATTAATACAACACTCATGCAATCTAATAAAAGTTACTTGATTAAATAAAAAACCAAAAAGATTTTCAAAGAATTCCAATTGTTCAAAATTAACTATTTGGAGATGAAATAACTATGTCAACAACAGATTTTAAATTTTCTTCATGACAATTTTCATAAAATGGTTTCTTTGTATATTCTTACATCTTTTAGAAAATATAAGATCAATTATATGATATATTGGGTCAAATATAATATATAACAATGTTATAAGATTAAGTTATAGTTCAAAAAGGTTAGAAGTTGAATGACGCATATTTGAGAGACACAATAATTATAAGGATGTAGTATGAGAAAAATCAAGATTAATCTGAGAATCAATCATTTGAACAGGTTAAAATATAGTCAGTAAAGATAAATTGCAAGTTGCAGAGTTAAGAGTCAATATATAATTGACACGTGGTCTGACAAACTATAATAAAGTTGCAACCTAATACAGCTGCATTAAAAGATTTGTCATGCAAGACAATGAGACATTTAATGCAGCCACATAGATCATTTAATGCAAACTATACATCCTTGAAGAATGTTCAATTTTAAGAGAAAATGTGTCTCCTTAAACAAACATATTTCTACATTCATAAATAGAGGAAGAATCTTCTGGAATTACTATTGAAACTTTACATTCTAACTCAAGCAAGAAATATTCAAAGCTCTCAAGCATCCCAAAAAGAAACAGTTTCAGTCACTCAACTTTAAGAAACAATCAAGCACTTGGTCTAAACTTCAAAGATACATAAGTTGTTTCACTGCATCAATTGAAGAAAAATTTATATACTTTTACCTTATTGATATGTGCTTAGATTATTTTAAAGTGTCCTTACTTGAAAGAAATTAGTCGTTATTAAGTGTTATATTGTCTAGAGTGTAAGTTAATATCTTTGTGTGAGTTTAAGAGATCATGTGTGGGTTTGCCTAAGAAACTTGCAACGACCTGTATGAAGGCTGAGTTTTTATAAGTGTTAACTTGTTAGGTTGATAAATGATGTTCTAACGATTTCTATCCAAGTAGCTTCTACCTTTCTTTTGGAACCTGCGGTTACCTTCGTGCGACCCAAGGGTATCACGGTACCTTTAAGGAATAGTCTTGAAAGAGTGCCACCCAATCAAGTGTAAACCAAACTTATTTAACGAAGTTCCTGCTCGAGGAAGTTGTAGAGTGGACGTAGAAGGATTACACCATATTCGAACCACTATAAAAGACCATAAGTATTCATTGCTTTATATCCGCTTATTGGCTGCATCTATATATGTTATTATATCGCATTAAAAGATATTACAAAACTCATTCTTGAAAAAAGGTTTTAAACAAACCAATTGTCGAAAAGTTTTTTTCTGTTGCAGGAACTCTTAGTTACAACTTACAACAGACAACTCTAATTAATAGTGATGTAAGTTGTGCTACTTGCTCTACTGTAAGTTCATCTAACTTGAAGTGAAGCTTGTTCGAAAGATTTTTAAAAATCAATAGAGGTTCATTCACCCCCTCTAAACCTTTAAATCACTTGGGACCAACCGGAAATTAACGTAAAAGAAACAAGTTAGAAGCTATGGCTAATACTCTCGTGTGAAGTGGGAAAGTTTTCAATGACATATTTGGGAATTAAAGTGGGTTTCAACCATCGAATTACTGTCGACTGGTCTCTTGTGGTCCAAAAAATTAAAAAAAGATTAGACCAAATGGAAAGACAAATTTATTTCTTTCAGGGGCCGTTTAACACTCCTCAATGTGGTTCTATTGTCAATCTTGATTTATTATTTATTATTTTATCATGTACCAAAAAAGTTCTTTAAGAAAATTATGAATTTGCAACACAATTTCTTTTAAGATGGAATGAAAAAGAGTAAGAAGATTGCTTAGATGAAATAAGAGATCTGCAAAAAAAATTAAAAATCTAAAGGTTTGAGAGTTAATTTAAAAAGAAGAGGAATTATTCAAGTGGATGGTGACGTCAAATGCGGGATGTGTGGTAAAAATGATAAGGACTCGAGCCATATCATCTTTAGTTGTAAGGTAACTTACAAAGTATGAAGTTTTATAAATGGTTGGAGATAAATACGGTGTTACACAAAGAACACTTGCAATGAGGAAAAAAGAAAGACTTAGCAATTACCATTTGGTTATGCACAATTTGGCTAATTTGGAAAGTAATAAATAAACACATTTTTGAAGGGGTCGCAACTAATCCGAACACGTTGGAAGAATGCAAGGTCAGTAGTTGGCTTTCGACCAAGAGTTGTAATCACATAATGTTGAAAGATATATGACTTTAAACATGATGTATTGATATACGCTTGATGGAATAGAGTATCACTTGTACCATTTTTTTAAAAATATTTTTTTCTTTTTTTACCAAAAAAAAAAATTTGGTCAACTTAGATATAACTATGATTTAAGATCGAACACAATTTCTCACTAATCAGTATCAGATAAATCACCCAATGCCCCGACAATTGATCTAGTGATATGAAACAAATTTGTTTCTGTAACACAATCTTGTTTTTCATACCATAATAGTTCAAACATAATTAATTTTTTCACTTTTTATTTATATACTATCAAAACACACTATACGTTAAACAATATTATTAAAAGGGGTAGCAACCAAACCTACCCAATTTTCTTATAACATATATCAAAATACCCACTTCCCTATAATAATATCATTTTCTACCCAATTCCTGCAATATTACCACATTACCTTTGTTGACCTTTATTAATCACCAAAATACCAAGATTTTCATTAGCAAATTAAAATTTCCAATCTAATATATATAAATTTGATCCGAATTAATCTTTTTCTGATTTTGATAATCAGGCCCAACATGCTTTCGTTAAATAAAATAATATTGAGTTATAAATCATACATCGCCTTTGTCTCTTGTATTCTCTTTGATCTCAATTTAGGTATTACGGATCACAGATTCAACCACTCGCCGGCAGTTTATGGTTCTAATCTGATTTTTTCTGAAAACACAGATCGCAACCCTTTTCACTACTGGATGACGCTTTACTCAGTAATATAAATTTTCTGGACTCATGTTTGAAGACAAAAGCTTCATTTTCTTATTGAAGAAATAAATAAAACTATATTACAATATATTATTCCCTTCCTGTGGAGGAGAAAGCTTGTTTAGCCACTCATGGCTTAAACTCGAAAAGGAAAAACCCCCATGAACAGGAAAACTTGAAAGCTTAACTATTACAACTTAGAAAGAAGATTTCTAGAGAGAAGTGTTGTGGGAAATTCGATGATCTTCTCTGAGGATGAGAGCCTCCTTTTATAGCCAAGAATCCGGACTTGAAATGTGGATTTCAATCCTCTTCTTTGCCAACTTGTAAAGCATCATGTGAGTAGAGTCATTATTCACTCACCTTGTGGAGCTATCTTTAATTTCCACCTACCGTTAGGTAAATGTACTATCCACCATTTATTAGTGGCATCGTTGTCCTTTTGCGTTGGCAACGAGTCTTTTGCTTAATGGAGGGGTCCTCCACTTTCGTCTTTTAATCAGGGATGTTGATTCTTCAAAGATGGAGGGGCCAACTACTGTCTCCTTTCTGAAAGTAGCATCCAATGCTTGTCACAATGTATTCCTATACTATTACATTTGTAGAATACATGTACACTCTTAAATTATCGAGTCTTAGACTAGACTCGTTTTCTTTTATTATATTTTAGGGTTTTATTTTCTAAAAACCCTTCCATTTTCCCTTCCTTTTAGGGTGATCAGGTTTATCTTGTTTAACTTTTAACCCTTATCCCAACAAACGTTTTTCTTGTATTTGACAGTAAGAACAGATGTGTTCTTCCCATCTTTCGATATGTATCATGTTGCATACATTTTTTCTTATTTGTTCCGTTGCCGGAATCTTGTTTTTCCAAATTAATTTCCTCTTGGTTTCAAAGAGGCTTTCAGCAAATTTGGTTGTGTTTCCTATCATTGAATTTAACAGAAAAGACTCATTCATAGAATTTTGAAATATTTTGAATGGGTACTTCACTTTGTCCATCTTAGTAAGACAGATCCATAATCCCCAAGCTCACCTTGTAGATATTTCTTCCTCGGTGGGGGCGACTACTAAAAGATTATTTGATGGTGGTGCTTTGACTCTGTTGTACGCCACCATGTCCGGTCTCTGTAGTTTTATAAAATGGAAAATTATGTGAGACCCTTTGCTTGTGATCTCTGGAGTGGCTGAGATAATCTTTAGCTCCAGTGTATCTCCTCTACCCAAATGTGAGTTATTCTACCATGAATCGTGCACAGTAGTCGATATCCATTCCCATAATCTTGAAATTTTCGGAAAGTTAGGTGAGGTCATGAATACCGAAGCAATTGCTCCGAAGTCAAATCATTCCCTAACGTCTTGTGGGCTTACACATGTGATCATCCAAAATCTTAGATACTTTCCAAACCAATCAATAGTAATTTTTCCTGAATTGATCTCATTTCTTGTAACCAATTTTTCCCACGTTCGCTGATAAACCTGAAATGAAGAAACAGATTGGTTAGTGTTAACATGTCTTGGACCTGTCTGTGGCCTCAGGTTAACATCTCCGTCTTTTACCCCAGAGGTGTTGGGTTGACTCGGGTTGCCTGGAATTTTTTAATAACTTTCCAAATTAATATTTTTATCGGAATTCGATAAAGTACTTATTTTGGCGTTATCAGTCTTCTCATCGGTATCCGATAAGAAACACTTATCTGCAGGATGTCCTGCTTCGGGTATAAAAACCCTCTGTTTGTTCATCGATGATGAACCTATCTCGCGTATTTCCTTCTAGATCACCGATGGTGAACTCGCCTTGTACAGGGGCCCTTCTAATGCATTCCACAAATGGCAATTGGTGGCCCTTTAAGCTTGTATGGCTGCTTGGACTTTGTCCAAGTCTGCTTTCTGGACATATGAAGCTGTTTCGGCTCGTGTCCTTAGCAACCCAAATGCTTTATTTAGTTTCTCAAGGTTTTTCCTAAAGTGTCTTGCTCGGACTGTGATGGAATCCACTTCAAGGATGTCCATCTCTTGTCAAGAAATCTGCAAGAACATTCTCATTAGATTTTACAATGATAATATCAAATAAATAATATTGGCATTCTGCTTGCCACCTGATAATACGAGATTTTTTTATTTGTTGGTCCCAAGTGGTGTCCGAGGTTCAGAGGGGGGGTGAATGAACCTTGGTCGATTTTTCAGAATCTTTAAAACAACCGTTCTGCACTGCAAGTTACTTGAGCTTGCAGCGATAGATGGTTACTGCTTGCAGCGCTAGAATGCAGTGCTGCACGCTGTAACCTGGAGTTTTGTACGCAGCGGAAATATACTTTTAAACACAAGGCTGTTTTACACAAGAATGCTTCTTTCAAACGTTTTATGATGAGAGATAGATATATATATGTAGAAAATAAGCGCAGATAAATAAAGCGATAAAAACACTTATGGCTTATAGTGGTTCGAAGGTGGTGTAATCCTTCTACGTCCACTCTACTGCTCCTCGAGCAGGAACTTTGTTAAGCAAGATTGATTTACAGGACACCCCTAACAATCTATCAACTTTACAAAGCAAACCACCTACTGAAGTCCAGCGTACACACAGCAACTGCAAACTTCAAAGGCTAACCCACACAGGGTTCTATACTCCCACACAGGGAAGCTGTCTAACTCTAGACAACTAAAACAAACAGCAAGGATCTCTCCTATCAACTGCTTGACACCACTAAAACAACCTAAGCACACAGCAACAAGGTTAAAAAGGATAAAAAGGTTTTCTTCAACTTGTGCTTCGAAGTGAGCTTCTGATTCCGTAGGGAAACTTTCAGCTTGAACTCTGCTTCACTTCGATAGGTTGAGTGACTGAAACTGATTGTAGGCTTGAATACTTGAATCTTGTAAGCTTAGTGAATTTAGCGTAAATGTTTCAGTAACAGTTACAGTACTCCTCGACCTCTATTTATACTTGTAGGAGAAGATGTCCGTTGAAGGAGACATCCCTCTTTTGAATTTGAAATAGCCTGGCCAAAGTATGGTTCGCATTTAATGCGACTGACTTTTCCTTTCGGAGTATTTAATGCGGCAGTTGCGGCTCGCAGCTTTCTGCGGCGCGTCAGTCCATGTGGCATCTTCTTATTGGCTCCGTGTCTGCTATTTTGACTTTTTCTTGAACGGCTCTTTTGTCTCTACTTGGATCTCCGTTCCTCGTACTGCATTTATCCTTCCTGGGATTTGCAGGATACTTCGTCTTGTAGTTGGTGCTGTATTACTTAACTGTCCTGTAAGTCTGCGCTGTATCCTTGGTCCTTGTGCAGCTGATGCATTCTTTCAGTGCTGCTGTATTTTAGACCTGATTGCAGTATCATCTGGCAGTGCTGCTGTAACTTCGTTCTAGCAGTACTCCTGTATCCTTTTCTTGCAGCGATGCTGCACGCCGTTCTTCCTTGCTTTGCTGTATCCTGCCTTCATGCAACGATACTGTATCCTGCCTTCTTGCAGCGATATCTTCTTTTAAAGCTTAGATGCAGCTTTATCCTCTTTTAACCTCCATTTCAAAGCTTGACTCAAGACTCAATTCTAGTCTATTTATTCACTTAAATAATATGAAAATGGGGTACTCAAAACTTCCTATTATATGATTGGTTTGTCTCATCAAAATCTAAACACTGAAATCCCAACAATTTCCCCCTTTTTGATGATGACAAAACCTTTACAATATTTCGTTCATGAAGAAGTTTCATTTTACTTTAACTCATTATGATTTATCCAAATTACATGCTTGCACAGCTTTGAACAAATAAATCTAATCCTGGATTCATCAGAGATGCATCATGCTATTCTTTTCAACAAAAGCAACAGGAAAACATAAACAGCATGCATGAGTTCATAAGAGTTGAACTTGGTCAGAACAGAAAAACAAAAATTTCTTCATTTAAGAGATAGAAATTTTTACAATATAAAAAAAAAAAAAACAACAACAAGGATCATAAGAGGGTATATGAATACAGCTTAGTAAAATGAAGACCTTTTGCTTGCTGATTCGTCTGATCTTCTTTCAAACCTTTCAAGGCCTTTCCTTCCTCTTGATCCTTTCCACCAGTCCCTGATGGACTTTTGGTAGGACTCTTCCAGCTTGTGTCTGATTACAGGAATCTGAATCCATCTCAGCTAGAAGTCCTCGCAGAATGGTACAATCAGCCCTTCCTTGACTCGATCAATGTACAGCTGTTGAATGTCAAGGCTTCCTTCCCGAACGAGCTGTTCATACCTTCTCAATGCAGACTTGCAGGTATGATACTTGCTGAATTTGCCTTGCCTGCATAGATCTTTGAAGTGTCTGAGGTACTCTGATCGTTTGAAAATGGTGATCGCCTCAAATGTTGGATTCCGATCAAAAGACAATCTGACTTCTTTGAAGATGTCGAATCTCCAAGCCATGTTCTCTCCTTCAGGCCTTTGATCCATCACGGACACTTCAGCAGAGATATTTTCTGTGTCAAGGCGAGGGATTTCTTGAGGAGGGAATTGGTAGAAGTTATTTGGATAGATTTTTCTAGCACCAATTACTCCGAGTCTTTGAATCCAGGCATTAGGATCTGTAGCTTCTTCATATTGGCGTCTTTGAATCTCAAACTCGTCCCCGCTCATCCTCTTCCTTGAGTCCTGCTGCTGGCTATCATCCCTTCTCTTATGATGATAGCTGGGCGGTGTTGCATCCTTGCTTGCAGCTCTGCTGTGTGCAGAACCTGCAGCAGATCTTCTTCCAGCAGTTGCACCGGCTCCACCAGCTCCATCATCATCTCTTCTCCATCTCTTCGGAGAGGGAATGTCAGCCGCAGCGGATGATCCAAACCTCCTTCTCCTTCTGCTGAGAGGTTGCTGGTCATCATCATCATCTTCTTCTTCAGGTTCAGCCGCACATTTGCTCATGTATTTATCTTCAAATCCTTCCCCCTTTTTGGCATCATCAAAAGCCGGGGGCTGAGCAGGGGCAGCTGGGACCGCTCTTGATCGAGGGCGTCGGGTCGGCTCGAGGGCGGGCTCTGGAGGATCGACATGCTGAGGAAAAGCTCGGACCATGATGTCCCTGAGTTCTCCCACAATCAGCTCCAGGTTCCCCAGGCGGTCGTCCACACTTCTGGTTCTCTGGGATTGATCATAGACGCAATCCAGAAGTGACTCCAGGACTTTGGAGTAAGAGTTGAGTCTGGTTGAGGCATTTTCAGCATGCTGCTTGCACACTCTGATTTCCTAGCGTGTGAGTGCAGCATCGACCTTCAACTCTTTCTCCAGCCTGACCCGATCGTAGTACAGCCTGTTCGAATGTTCAGCAAGATTCGACTTGATCATATCAGGCAGTACTTCGAGGTCCTTCTTGAAACCTGTCATGGTTTCAGCATGGAATTGGGCACTGACCCTGAGACTGTTGCGCATGATAGACTCATGCTCCTGGAGAGCATGCAGCAGATGTCTAACAGCGGTCTCGACTCTGTTGATAGATTCATCAGGAGTCAGCCCTGAATTCCTTCTCGTCGAGGCAGCAGTGGATGCAGCAAATGGAATCACATCCTGGCATATAGGTGCTGCATCCTGCCTTGGAACTTCAGAAGCAACCTCATCCTCATCATTGCTGGCATGAGAACTTGTAGAGCTTGAGAATGGGTGCTCTTCTCCTTCTTTTTCTTCTTCCTCATCTTCCTCCTCTTCGCTGGATAAGACTGGAATAGGAATTGCTCCGCCAGCTTTTGGCCCATGAACAGCAATATTCCGTTCCTTCATCCATCTTGCGAATTCGGCATCCGACATGTTAGCGTCCACAGTATCCTCTGCTGCAGTAACCTTTGAAGGTTCTTGAGAGCATACAGCAGCTGCAGCATCAACCTCCTCACGAGGTGTCTCTAGCTGCACTGGGGATACCTCGGCTTCAACTCCAACATCCTCAGTGGGTACTGTCTGAACAGCCTCCCCACCTGAGGTCTCCTCACACTCAGGGAGTGTTGTCAGAACAACATCCTCTGCTGAGGTCTTCTCAACCGACCCCGACTCCTCGGCCGGTCCTGTAACCTCTTCGACAGCCTCTGCTGCAAGAATGGGTTCTTGCAGCTCTGCTTGGTTTCCTGCAACGATCACAGTATTCAGCACTGTATCCTCTATTGCTGCTAGGATCTCAGCTTCCACCCTGCTCTTCTCTGCAGCTCCTTCTTCTTGTTGAAGGGTGGTTGCTGGCTGCACTGCGGTCGCGTCCAGTACAGGGAGTACCGCCTCTGCAACTCCCTCCGTAGATGCTTCATCGACAATCTCAGAGATGTCTGAGATGACATTCCTGATTATGGCAGTCGGTTCCCCCTCAGAGTCTGTATGGGCAGCATCTTCATCTTCGCGCATTGGGGAATCACCATAATCCAGTAATTGGGCTTCCTCCTCCTCCAAACGATCCAGCGAGACAATGTTGGAGAGGCCCTCTACTACTTGCTCGTATGCAGGAGAGTTCATCTGAATTGAACTTGAACTGCCTTTTCCCCACATCCTCCTTGGAGTGTGCTACATCCTTGTTTCCTTCAAGCTTTGCTGCAGCGCAAGGTTCAGCATAGCTTCTTCAGCTTGCTCCACTCCTAAGGTGTTGATCTGCTCTTGAGCAAAAGCGAGATCATCGCCCCTTCTTACAGCCTCCACAGCCGGGGTGAGGAAGACCTGTACATCTTCCACTGCTGTTCTCATCGGCAGCTCTGTAGAGTCGGATTCTGCAAGAGCTTTTCCCTTTCCCTTGTCCTGTGCTCCCTGTGCAGCACTGCAGCCTTCGAGCTCTTGAACCCTTGCTGCAAAGTCAGGTTGCAGGAGTGCCAGAATATCCTCTGATTTGGCCCACTCCAGGACAGCTTGCTCGACTGTCAGGAAATCCTTCCACTTCAACAGGATTTCCCCCTTAGACAGCCGCATCTCTCTCCAAAGAGAGTACTCAGCAGCCATATTTCTAGCAGCCGGAAAGATTGGATCGAGCACTGAAGCATCTGTTTGTAGACGAGTTTCTTCTTCAGTGGGCTCGGCCCGATGCTGATGTGGCTCCCGAAGCTGATGTGACTCATCCCTAAGGTCAACTACAACCATAGAAGACTGATGTGACACATCCCCAACAGCAGCAGCAGCCCTCTTGCTGCGTGGAGCCCTTCTAACCAAGGGTGCGTCATCATCTGGGGAAGAGGATTCAAGTTCAGGTACAACCTTCCCTGAACTCCTCTTGATAACAGGAAGAGGACTCGAAGGATCCTCTTCTTCAGCATCTTCCCCGCTGCCTGCAGCTTCATCTTGCAGAGCAAGAGTTGCATTCTTTTTGTCTTTGGTTTTCTTCCTCGCAACTCCTGCTCCTGCAGCCTTCGGCTGGGTCTTGCCCTTCTTCTTCTCCCCGAGATACTTTCCAGGATGAATGGGGGCGGGTGCTGCAAGTTGAAGGCCAAGCTTGCAGAGCAGAGAGCAGATGGTGATACCGTAGCTCCGACGGTCCGTTATCTTCTCTGCTTCCTCCCACAGCCTCTTCATGATGAACCTCGCCCAGTTCACCTTCTCTCCAGCCATGATGGCAGACATGATCCGGAACCGGAGATCTGTGCACTTGTCATAACTCCCTGTCCTCCCTTCGATGGAGTATGCACAGATGTCGTAGAGAAGTTCAAACTCCGGTTTGAAGAGCTTTTTGGGGGCACTTCTCTTGATTTTAGCCCCTGCATCCCTTGCTCGAAAGAGATCCCACATCTCCTGAGCCAATGCCTCCCCATACGTCGCCAACTGGCTGGGGGTCAAGCCTGCAGCCGAGATGCTGAAGGTGGTGGAGATATCCCTAACGGTCAGCGACCGTTCTTCTCCATCTGCATCCATCCGGAACAGGATGCAGTTCCTATCCTCCGCCTGCCTAGCGTAGGCATAGAATCTCTGTACTGACTCCGTGGAGAAGCCGGCATATACTGTGGTTAACAGCCCTAGGACTTGGGTCTGTTGTAGAGCATCAAAAATCCTCTTGATCAGGGTATTATCATACAGCCCTGACTCCAAGATGTGTTCCTGATTGACCATCCTTCCATCAAGAACGATTGTTCTTCTGGTAGCCATTGATGAAATCTTTATGAGATAGAGAGAGAAGAGACAAGGGTTTTGCACTTAGAAAATTTTCTGCGATCAAAGCGTTTCTCTCTCTGAAGATGGTGAAAAGTGAATTTCAAATGGCACGTTTTGATCTTTATGACGGTTCTCAAGAGATGTGCGAGATTGACGGTTGAGATAAATCAGGGAAATGATCTAGTGGCTCAGGAAAAAGCTGAGATGTCAAATCGACGCTGATAATTACTTGGCGCGTGGGCTCTGTCAGCGCCCTTTCTACTTCCTGACACCCGTAGTCATGCATTTAATGCTGAAAGACATGCCATTTGCCGCCTAAGTAAATGCCTTTTTAAGGTTGCAGCATCTCTAGTATGAGGTTGCAGAGCAATCAATACTCCTTTGAAATAAATGCTGTAACCTGGTGCCGCTTGATTTCTTCGATAACTGCTGTACTGTAAGAATGTAGGTTGCAGCGCTGTCTGAACCCAGTGCTGTATTGACGCGTAGCTTACAGTACCATCTTTACTGCTTCCTGCAGGCATGCAGAGGTTCCCCCTGCGATCTTGCATTTTCTTTTTCTTCACAACTTAAGGATTTCCAGCTCGTTTCGAAGCATAGAAAACCTCGATTCACTCAAAGGTTTTGTAAGAATATCTGCAAGCTGTAGATCCGTGTGAACTTTCTCAAGCACGACGTCTTTCTTCTCAACATGATCTCTTATAAAGTGATGACGAATATCAATGTGCTTGGTTCTAGAGTGAAAGACAGGATTATGGGTAATTGCAATAGCGCTTGTATTGTCACAGAGAATTGGATTCTCTTTTTCTTCTATCCCATAATCTCTAAGTTGCTGTTGTATCCAGAGAATCTGCGCACAGCAACTTCCTGCTGCAACATACTCTGCTTCTGCTGTAGAGGTTGCAATTGAGGTTTGTTTCCTGCAGAACCACGAGACAAGTCTATTTCCCAAAAATTGACACGTCCCACTCGTACTCTTTATATCAATCTTGCAGCCTGCATAATCTGAGTCGGAGTAGCCTTTAAGCTTGAATCCTCCTTCCTTAGGATACCATAGGCCTACTTCCTGAGTTCCTTTCAGATACTTGATCACTCTTTTTACTGCTGAAAGGTGAGATTCTTTTGGTGCTGCTTGGAATCTAGCACAGACTCCTACTGCAAACATAATATCTGGCCTGCTTGCTGTGAGATACAGCAACGATCCAATGAGGCGTCTGTACTTGGTAATATCTACATCTTTACCATCTTCATCTTTGTCAAGACTTATGGATGTGGACATGGGAACGGATGTTGCTGCTCCATTCTCCATGCCAAATTTCTTGATAAGCTCCTTCGTATACTTGACTTGGTTGATGAAGGTTCCTGTAGGTAGCTGTTTTACTTGCAGTCCGAGAAAGAAACTTAATTCTTCCATCATACTCATCTCAAACTTTGACTACATCAGGTTGGAGAATTTTTCACATAGCTCTTTGTTTGTGGATCCGAAGATAATATCATCCACATAGATTTGTACAAGAAGTACATTTTCTCCGTCCTGTATCCTAAACAGCATTTTGTCGATCGTTCCTTTCTGAAAGTCATTTTCCAGAAGATAGAGAGATAAGGTGTCATACCAAGCTCTTGGTGCTTGCTTCAGTCCATATAGGGCCTTTTGTAACCGAAATACCTTTTCTTCTGCTTGATCCTCGAAACCAGGAGGTTGCTCAACATATACTTCCTCTGTAAGGAGACCATTAAGGAATGCACTTTTAACATCCATTTGATAGACGTTGAAATTCATATGTGCTGCATAAGCTAAGAAAATTCTTATAGCTTCTAGTCTTGCCACTGGTGCGAAAGTCTCATCAAAATCAATTCATTCTTCCTAACAGTATCCTTTAGCAACTAATCTTGCTTTGTTTCTTACAACGACTCCTGATTCATCTAGCTTGTTCTTGAACACCCACTTTGTTCCAATTACACCTTGATGGGTTGGTCTAGCGACTGTTTGCCATACTTGATTTCTCTCAAATCCATTTAATTCTTCTTGCATGGCCTGTACCCAGTTGCTATCTTGCAGTGCCTCTTCAACAGACTTAGGCTCTGATTGTGATATGAAGCATGCGAACATTGCTTCATGTGGGATGGATCTTCTTGTCCTTACACCGATGGATGGATCTCCTATAATGAGATCTCTTGGATGATTTCTAAGCCACATCCTATCAGGCTCAAAGACGTGCGTTGGCGTGTTTTGCTCATCATGTTGCTGTAATGCAGGAGGTTCTGCTGCTGTAAGATTGTCTGCTGCATCCAAGGTTGCAGCTTCTTCATCTTTATCTTCTTCTGCAGGCAGAACTCCTTCTATGTATGATACAACATTCTCTTTTCTAGGAGAGGTCTCTTCAGGTGGTTTTTCCAACTTCTTCGTGTCACAATGTGGATCATCAAACACCACATGTACAGATTCTTCTACCACCAGGGTTCTCTTATTAAATACTCTGAAAGCTTTACTTACAGCAGAGTATCCTAGAAATACTCCTTCATCTGATTTAGCATCGAAGGTTTTCAGATGTTCCTTTCCATTGATGAGAACGTAACACCTGCATTTAAAGATATGCAGATAAGAAATGTTTGGTGTATGACCGTTCCATATTTCATACGGTGTCTTGTCAAGATCCTTGATGATTAGACATCTGTTCTGCGTGTAGCATGCAGTATTAGTTGCCTCAGCCCAAAACCTCTTGGGTATCTCTGCTTCTGCTATCATTGTTCTTGCTGCTTCCTTGAGGGTTCTATTCCTTCTTTCAGCAACCCCGTTTTGTTGAGGTGTTCTTGCAGCAGAGTATTCATGATGAATACCATTGTCAGAACAGAATTTCTCTATAAACTTATTCGTGAACTCGGTTCCTCTGTCTGATCTTATCTTCACTATGCTCAAGCTCTTTTCATTCTGAATTTTCTTCATGAGGCCAGGTAGCTTTTCTTGAGTTTCCGACTTCTTTGCTAGAAAGATCGTCCATGTGTATCTAGAGTAGTCATCCACTACTACTAGGGAGTACTTCTTCCCGCTCAAGCTTACTGGTTCTACTGGTCCAAAAAGGTCCATGTGTAGAAGATCTAGAATCCTGTGAGATGATTTCTGAATCTTATCTTTGAAAGAGCTCTTAACTTGCTTTCCTTTTTGACACGCTCCACAGACATTCTCTTTCTTGTAAGCTACATCTGGCAATCCTCTCACGAGGCCTTTTCTTGCTAGCTTGTTGATAGTCTTGAAGTTCAGGTGACTTAATCGTTTGTGCCATAGCCAGCTCAGCTCCGGTGGACTTTTCACTATGAAGCATGTTGATTGAGTGGAGGAATTCCAATCTGCTAGGTAGATATTTCCTCTTCTTGTTCCTGTCAGCTTTACTTCATTTGTGGTGTTGTCCTTGATTAAGCACTTGTTGAGGTTGAATTCCACTGTATATCCTTTGTCACAGAATTGACTGATGCTTAAGAGATTGTATCTAAGCCCCTTAACATAGAATAAATCCTTGATCTTTATGTTCCCCTTGACTAGGCATCCGCTTCCTTTTGTGCTTTCTTTGGAATCATCTCCAAATATGACCTTAGGTCCTTTGCAATCTTGGAAGTCTTTCAACGTTTCTTTACTGCCTGTCATGTGCCTTGAGCAGCCGCTGTCGATATACCATACATCACTGCTGCATCCTGGCACTGTAACCTGTAACAAATTCAAACAGATTTAGGTACCCATATCCATATGGGTCCTTTGGGGTTAGTTACTTTGGGAACCCAAACTTTCTTAACAGTAACTGTTCTACTGTAAGATTTGTTGGTTCTCATGCTGTATGCAGTTGTCTTGACAGACTGCTTGTTAAAAGTGTGTGTATAACCATCATGTGTATTACCAACACCCTTGTAGTGTGGTCTTCCACCATACTTCCCTGGAGTATATCCTCCTTGAGGTTTAGACATGTAGGTCTTAGTATGGGTGGGAAAGTTTCTTCTATGCTGCAACTTTGTTGGTTGCTGCATCCTTTTGTTGTATGCAGCAGATGGCTTCTGCTGCAGCCAAGTCTTAGATACAGACTTACTCCCTGCAGTTGAGCATTGGGGTTTCTTCCCTTTATCAGTCATTGCTGTTTTGTTCACAATCTTTTCAGAGTCACAGAGTAACTTTTTCTCCATTGGAGTTTTGGCTTGAACAAAATTCACAGCTTTGGATGTGCTTGCTGTATTCTGAGAGCCTTGATTGCTGTAACCTATGCCTGAAATCACAAAAGGATCTCTGACACGATTTATGCAATCTCTTGCGTCCCTTGAAGATTTGGTGAACGTACTCATCTTGGACTGCAAAATTTCCTTCTCAAATTTCAGCTCAGTGATCAGCAGATTCAATCTAGAGACCTCTTGTTGCAGCTTACTACACTTTGAGTTATCAGATTCTCGTGCAGCGAGCATTTTGGCAATGTCTATGTTTTTGCTCTTGAGGATCTCATTATCGATTCTAAGGTTCTCATTCTCAACCTTAAGCTCCTCATGAATTGAGTTGATCTGCTCGAAATCACTCATGATCCTTTTCAAGGAGTGGATCATGTTCAGGTCCTCATCAACTTGTATGGACAACGGTTGGTTGATTACCTCATCTTCTTCGCTGTCCTCGTCATCTTTGGCCATTAGGCATATGAGTGCTTCTTCGTCAAAGGATGAGGTTTCAGCATCGCTGTCAGAGGATTCTGCAGCCTTCAGTACTTCCTTCGGAACTACTGCATCCTTGGCTTTCTCCATCTCTCCTATGAGAGCTCGAAGCTTGTGCATTTCCTCTCTTCGTTTATCTCTCATCTGTTCTCTTTCTCCTTCAGGATACTTGTGTACTGTTGGATAAGGACAGTTCATTGCGTAGTGTCCAGGCTTCCTGCAATTATAGCACAAGTCAACATTCCTTGTATTTGACTGAGGAGAAGAAGATACCTGAGGGGTTGGATGACTTCTTCTGAAGTCATTCCTTTTGTTGAGGTTGGTGTTGCTGCTATTGTTGTTGCTCTTGATGAATCTCCTGAATTTCTTTAGGAGGAGTGCCATATCCTCTTTCAGCAAATTTGGTTGTGTTTCCTATCATTGAATTTAACAGGAAAGACTCATTCATAGAATTTTGAAATATTTTGAATGGGTACTTCACTTTGTCCATCTTAGTAAGACAGATCCATAATCCCCAAGCTCACCTTGTAGATATTTCTTCCTCGGTGGGGGCGACTACTAAAAGATTATTTGATGGTGGTGCTTTGACTCTGTTGTACGCCACCATGTCCGGTCTCTGTAGTTTTATAAAATGGAAAATTATGTGAGACCCTTTGCTTGTGATCTCTGGAGTGGCTGAGATAATCTTTAGCTCCAGTGTATCTCCTCTACCCAAATGTGAGTTATTCTACCATGAATCGTGCACAGTAGTCGATATCCATTCCCATAATCTTGAAATTTTCGGAAAGTTAGGTGAGGTCATGAATACCGAAGCAATTGCTCCGAAGTCAAATCATTCCCTAACGTCTTGTGGGCTTACACATGTGATCATCCAAAATCTTAGATACTTTCCAAACCAATCAATAGTAATTTTTCCTGAATTGATCTCATTTCTTGTAACCAATTTTTCCCACGTTCGCTGATAAACCTGAAATGAAGAAACAGATTGGTTAGTGTTAACATGTCTTGGACCTGTCTGTGGCCTCAGGTTAACATCTCCGTCTTTTACCCCAGAGGTGTTGGGTTGACTCGGGTTGCCTGGAATTTTTTAATAACTTTCCAAATTAATATTTTTATCGGAATTCGATAAAGTACTTATTTTGGCGTTATCAGTCTTCTCATCGGTATCCGATAAGAAACACTTATCTGCAGGATGTCCTGCTTCGGGTATAAAAACCCTCTGTTTGTTCATCGATGATGAACCTATCTCGCGTATTTCCTTCTAGATCACCGATGGTGAACTCGCCTTGTACAGGGGCCCTTCTAATGCATTCCACAAATGGCAATTGGTGGCCCTTTAAGCTTGTATGGCTACTTGGACTTTGTCCAAGTCTGCTTTCTGGACATATGAAGCTGTTTCGGCTCGTGTCCTTAGCAACCCAAATGCTTTATTTAGTTTCTCAAGGTTTTTCCTAAAGTGTCTTGCTCGGACTGTGATGGAATCCACTTCAAGGATGTCCATCTCTTGTCAAGAAATCTGCAAGAACATTCTCATTAGATTTTACAATGATAATATCAAATAAATAATATTGGCATTCTGCTTGCCACCTGATAATACGAGATTTTTTTATTTGTTGGTCCCAAGTGGTGTCCGAGGTTCAGAGGGGGAGGTGAATGAACCTTGGTCGATTTTTCAGAATCTTTAAAACAATCGTTCTGCACTGCAAGTTACTTGAGCTTGCAGCGATAGATGGTTACTGCTTGCAGCGCTAGAATGCAGTGTTGCACGCTGTAACCTGGAGTTTTGTATGCAGCGGAAATATACTTTTAAACACAAGGCTGTTTTACACAAGAATGCTTCTTTCAAACGTTTTATGATGAGAGATAGATATATATATGTAGAAAATAAGCACAGATAAATAAAGCGATAAAAACACTTATGGCTTATAGTGGTTCGAAGGTGGTGTAATCCTTCTACGTCCACTCTACTGCTCCTCGAGCAGGAACTTTATTAAGCAAGATTGATTTACAGGACACCCCTAACAATCTATCAACTTTACAAAGCAAACCATCTACTGAAGTCCAGCGTACACACAGCAACTGCAAACTTCAAAGGCTAACCCACACAGGGTTCTATACTCCCACACAGGGAAGCTGCCTAACTCTAGACAACTAAAACAAACAGCAAGGATCTCTCCTATCAACTGCTTGACACCACTAAAACAACCTAAGCACACAGCAACAAGGTTAAAAAGGATAAAAAGGTTTTCTTCAACTTGTGCTTCGAAGTGAGCTTCTGATTCCGTAGGGAAACTTTCAGCTTGAACTCTGCTTCACTTCGATAGGTTGAGTGACTGAAACTGATTGTAGGCTTGAATACTTGAATCTTGTAAGCTTAGTGAATTTAGCGTAAATGTTTCAGTAACAGATACAGTACTCCTCGACCTCTATTTATACTTGTAGTAGAAGATGTCCGTTGAAGGAGACATCCCTCTTTTGAATTTGAAATAGCCTGGCCAAAGTATGGTTCGCATTTAATGTGACTGACTTTTCCTTTCGGAGCATTTAATGCGGCAGTTGCGGCTCGCAGCTTTCTGCGGCGCGTCAGTCCGTGTGGCATCTGCTTATTGGCTCCGCGTCTGCTATTTTGATTTTTTCTTGAACGGCTCTTTTGTCCCTACTTGGATCTCCGTTCCTCGTACTGCATTTATCCTTTCTGGGATTTGCAGGATACTTCGTCTTGTAGTTGGCGCTGTATTACTTAACTGTCCTGTAAGTCTACGTTGTATCCTTGGTCCTTGTGCAGCTGATGCATTCTTTCAGTGCTGCTGTATTTTAGACCTGATTGCAGTATCATCTGGCAGTGCTGCTGTAACTTCGTTCTAGCAGTACTCCTGTATCCTTTTCTTGCAGCGATGCTGCACGCCGTTCTTCCTTGCTTTGCTGTATCCTGCCTTCATGCAACGATACTGTATCCTGCCTTCTTGCAGCGATATCTTCTTTTAAAGCTTAGATGCAGCTTTATCCTCTTTTAACCTCCATTTCAAAGCTTGACTCAAGACTCAATTCTAGTCTATTTATTCACTTAAACAATGTGAAAATGGGGTACTCAAAACTTCCTATTACATGATTGGTTTGTCTCATCAAAATCTAAATACTGAAATCCCAACATTATTTTTGATTCAAGTTTGTTTTTCAAAAAAGCTTTTACATTTGTATTATCCACTTTTAAAGTAAATTCTTTTGCTAATAAGAATAAATGTCATTTCTTGAATGTCTTCCAAACCGCAAAACATTCTTTCTAGTTAATATGTCAGACTCTGGTTTGTTGTTCTTTAAACAACCCTTCTGTGTATCTACACGATTCTTCACCGGTAGCTATTTTTCTCATGAGCACTGCTGCCCATCGGAAGTCATTAGCATCTGTGTAGACAACTAACTAATCCTCATCTTGAGGAATCGTGAGTTTTGGTAGGTTACTGCAAACCTGTTTTAACTCTCAGACACGTTGGGAATAGCTGTCTTCCCATTTCCATTTGGTCTTTTCATCCTTTTAATAAAGGACGAAAATCCTTGCGATATTTAGCTAAGTCCTTGATAAACGAACCTGCAAAATTAATCACTCCTAAGAAGCTTTGAAGATGCTTCTTATCCATAAGAATATCTGGAAAATTGTGGATTTTCTCCACAATATGTTCCTGAAGTTTCATACCTGCATGGTCAATAATAACACAAAGAAACTCGATTCCATTAATCAAGATTAGTGCTTTCTTTTTAGAGAGCACTAATCTTTTTTTATGACATGCTTCAGAAAATATCTCAAGATATTTTAAATGATCTTTCAAATTTTTAGAGGCAATCAAAATGCCGTCTATATAAACAAACATAAACTCAAAATAATCTTTGAAAAGATTATCCATCTTTCTTTGGTATATTTGGGGTGCATTTGCAAGACCCATTGAAAGTACATTCCAGATATACTGTCCTTGTGGTGTAGAAAAAACAGTTAATTTTTTAGACTCTTTTTCTAACTTGATCTGGTAAAATCCAGACTTACAATCAAATTTTAAAAATACTTTTGATTTCTTAATGCAATCAATTAAGTGTTCTCTACTTGGAATATAATAACCATCAAATTCGGTAATTTTATTAATACCTTGATAGTTAATTACTAACCTAGCCTTATCTCTTTTTATTTCACCGTGGTTTCTTACCAAAAACCCAAGACTACTATAAGGAGAAATACCTGCTTCGATCAGATTGAGATCGATATGCTCTTTAATGTTCTTTTGCATATTTTTTCGATCTTCAATATTCATCTGAATTGGCTTGTATCAAACAAACTCATATCAGTATTGTTATTTTACCTTGAGTGTTGCTTCGATCTGATTTTTGTCCCACCAAACTAAAGGATTCTCACTGAAATTCCTCTAAATTAGCCTTTTAACATTTTTAAGGGAAAGTAAACTTTTCTCATCAATGTCAATCTGAGGTGGTCCTTCTTGTAAGGAATTTTTTAGAAACTGAATAGCTTCTTCTGGTGCCTCTTCAATTCCCTTTTGTCTATAAGATAAACGAGCTTTTCCAAATTTCCTTTTATCCTACATTTTAGGATGAGTCAACTTGGAATCATTATCACTATGTTTGCTGCGAAAATTAATAGGCATAATTCTATTAAAAGCTTTCTCTCGTCGCAAAACCTGTATTAAACTACCACAGTTAGTAATAAAAGTTAACAGGTTCTTGTGATTATCCTGCTCATATTTTGCAAATGTTTGGATAAAATTATTACCCAATAAAATATCAACACCTATGTCATGAATATAGATTGGTGGCATTCTTACTTTGTACCAGGGGGTACCAAATGCGCCTCTGATCATTATTCTTGACTCTCGAATACTCTTATTGAGTATTAGGATCTTTTGGGAGAAATCCCTTCCTGCAATAAGAGGTAAAGTTTCCACCATTTTTTTGAGGAAAACTCCTAGCTTTACTGTGCAAATGCCTGAACCTGAGTCAATATGAGCTGCAAAGTATTATGTCTTATATTGATCATATAATATCCCAGCGGATATGTATATGGAGAAAACACTCGTCATTCAGAATCTTTTGGATATTCTTTCATATTTTTCCAAGATTCTAACATGGTTATCTTTAAGTTTATTTAATTATACTTAAACATAACCTGTTGTAATCTTATCACATCTTGCATATGATGAGTTAGACCTTGATTTCGCATATTTCTTATAATGTCTAACAACTCATCTCTTTCTTTTAAGAGATTCTCAATCTCTTCCTCTATACACAAACCTGACATATTGTTGGGATTTCGATGTTTAGATTTTGATGAGACAAAATATATATGTAATAGGAAGTCTTGAGTACCCCATTTTTCACAGTGTTTAAGTGAAGTCATAGACTAGTTTTGAGTCTAGTTTTAAGTGCTGAAAGATGGAGGTTTTCATAAGTTACTTAGCTGCATCGAGCTTATCGGAAAGATGCTGTTGTAAGAAAGTAGATACAGCATCGCTGCAAGAAGGCAGTTACAGCACCGCAGTAAAGTAAGAAAGAACGGCATGCAGCATCGCTACAAGAAAAGGATACAAGAGTACTGCAAGAAAGGAATACAACAGTACTGCCAGAAGATACTGCAAGAAGGTCCAAGTTACAACAGCACTGTAAGAAGACATCAGCTGCACTCAAACCTAGGATACAGCGTAGAGCTTACTGTCCAAACAAAAACAGCACCAATGACAAATAAGAAGTATCCTGCAATCCGAGAAAGGATAAATACAGTACGAGCAACGAAGATCCAAGTAAGAATAAATAGAGCCGTTCGAGACAAGATCAAAGTTGCAGACACGGAGCCAATACAAAGATGCCACATGGACTGACGTGCTGCAGAAAGCTGCTAGCCGTAACTGCCACATTAAATGCTCCGAAAGAGAAAGTCAAGTCGCATTAAATGCGAACCATGCCTTTGGTCAGACTACTTTAAATTCAAAAGAGAAGATATCTTCTTCAACGGATATCTTTTCCTACAAGTATAAATAGAGGATGAGAAACACTGAAGCTGGTTACTGAAACATTTGCGCAAAAACTCACAAGCTTTCAAGTTACAAGCATTCAAGTCTACCATCAGTTTCAGTCACTCAACCTCTCTGAAGTGAAGCAAGTTCAAGCTGAAAGATCCCTCGAAGGATTCAGAAGCTCACTTCGTCGCACCAGTTGAAGAAACAAACAAATATACTTTTAACCTTGTTGCTGTATGCTTAGGTTATTTTAGAGGTGTCGAACAGTTGATAGGAGAGATCCTTACTATTTGTATAGTAGTCTAAGTGTTAGGCAGCTTCCCTGTATGGGAGTGTAGAACCCTGTGTGGGTTAGCCTTTGGAGTTTGCAGTTGCTGTGTGTACGCTGGACTTCAGTAGGTTGATACTTTGTAAAGTTGATAGATTGTTAGGAAGGTCTTGTAATTCAATCTTGCTGAACAAAGTTCCTGCTCGAGGAGCAGTAGAGTGGACGTAGAAGGATTACACCACCTTCGAACCACTATAACCATAAGTGTCTTATTGTTTTCTTATCTGTGCTTATTTTTGTATTGTTCATATCTATCTCATAAGCATAAAACATTTTGTAAAGAAGCATACTTGAGAAAACGAGTCTTGTGTTATAAATCATATTTTTCCACTGCGTATAAACTCAAGCTACAGCGTGCAGCACTACATCCTAGTGCTGTAAGTAGTAACTGTCTGGCACTGCAAGTTCAAGTAACTTACAGAGCAGAAAGATTTTTCGATACATTTACAAAATCGACCAAGGTTTATTCACCCCCCTCTGAACCTCAGACACCACTTGGGACCAACACATATTAAATAGAAAATGGTTTCTTCATTCTATCCTGATTGTATGTCCATCAAGGCGGAACTCCATACATTTTTTATTTCGTACCTATGGCTTGTGTTCCTCTAGGAAACTTAAGCCTAGGGTCATAGAACCTTTAGTTCTACCTGCACTTCCTGTAACAGATACTTCATAGTCTGCTATTTCTAACATGCATTCGTATCTATTAGTACTTGATTATTGTAAATGATATATCTCATCACAAGGAAACAAATTATCAGTTTCAGATATATCAAAAATAATATGAATTTCTTTCTATCCTTCAAGACAATTCAGAGTTACATTCCTTACCCTAATTTTATGTGGATTAAAATCCTCATATGGTTCTTTTTCTCTTAGGGTTAAAATTCTGTCTTTGGAAAAGAACATCTTGTTACTAGTCTCAGAATCATATCTTAATGATTTATTTAAAATCGGATGATCTTCAATTAACAAATTAACACCGCTTATCCTAGAAATTTTAATTGGGTTTGGTGTCATTACCTTGGCAAATTTCTTGAATATTCTAGAAATTTCTATATACTTTTTCCTTAAGAACATATCTGAGTGATGTGTATTGAAAAGTGCATATGCAATTCTATACGTGATAGAATATGGTCTATTACTTTTTTTTATTAAATCAGTTCTTTTAAAGTCCTAATGGAGGGTTAAGACTCTACTGAAATCCTGGTCAGCTAGGTTGTATGCAATCTTAGAATGAATGTCAAACATAAGTTTGGCAACATACAAATTACCTACCATTGTACCAAGACAACTATCTTGCAAATTATTGATTCTTCTATCCATCACAGATAAATGTAATTCAGAATCAATCCCTTTTTTGAAGGTAGTCTTAATCACTACTTCAATGACTTCAATATGAATCCATTTTATAGTAACCGCTACTTCTTCTTTGATACGGCTCAGTTCCTCAAGAATTTCTTCTTTTGGAATAAGCTGCATATCAACTCATTTACCGGTTAATTTTATGGGAATCGAAAACTCCCTTGAGTTCACCCGATAGATGATATAATGCTTGCGTTGTCTTAGCCCCATCTGGTTACAGAGTGGGTTAAGACTTCCAATCTTAAAGCCGTCGTATGGGCTTAAGGTTGAATCCTGCCACATGATTCTTTCCATCGTCTTGTTTGAGATGGTCATTTTTTAAAAGAATCCTGATAGACTATCCGATGTTTGGAGTCTATCTTCTTGTTCGCCGAAGCTACTCGTCTGATTCTGTAGATAATTCATAGTAATTGTCTGAATCTGACTCGTATTCTTCTTCATAGATGCTCTTATCTGAAGAAATATCCTTGAACTGATAAATTGACACCAAATCTCCGTAGTAAACCGCATCAAAGATATCAGTCGTTGGCTCGAACTACCGCACTTCACTCTGCTTCTATGGACAGTCTGGCGAAATATGACCTTTTGTATCGCATGTCTAGCTGTTGCAATCTTTGAAACTTTTATTGGTCAGAGTGTGAGCTCGTTTGAAAGTTCTCCTTCTTGATGTTCCTCCTATTGACTTCCTTGTGGATCTAGATTCTTATGAAGAAAACCTGGAAGGACCCGGTTTTGTACCAGATTTGTAAGATCTAGTCTTTGATTTGAACCACCATAATCTTCCTTGGTTGGAAGGCCTTCTGTATGATCATCCGGACTTAGATCGAAACACACTTTTAAAGTGTTTCTTTCTTTTGCCTTGTCTTCAACGACTTGATTCTCCAATAACACTTGGAAAATCATTATTGTCGCAATAAAGAGGAGTCCTTTTTACCAATCCTCTTAGTTTTTTCTTGTTCTTATATAGTGTTGCTTGTTGACACTACTCTCTTATGTTGTTCTTTTAAAAGGACATTCTTCTGGCCACTGAATCAACCCTTCCTAGAGGTACCTTATATATTTGTATAAGCATTTTTCTCCAAGAGCTACATATTTTTGCAAATAACATTTCTGTTGCAACATTCAGTGGTATCTGAGCTTGGAAGTAATATTTACGGAACCAATATATATATTCATCCGCATAACATATACTTCTCAACTCGAGAGCATACAAGACTTGTGTATATTCTCGATTCTTTTTTTCTTTTCTTTCATTAAAGTATCCATCACCGATGAAGTATACTTTGAGCAAGTGACAAATCTTTTTGATAATTGTAAAGTTATTATCTCCCGATCCGATCTCTTCTTTGATATGAGCCTCCGTATTATCCCATACTGTCTTGGCTGAACCTTGCAAACTATTTTCAATAAGTTTGCTGAATTGATCTTTATCAATGTCCAGTGCTGACGAGGCAACCTTTAAGGATGTCATCCATTCATCGATCAAAGTTTTCATGTTCCTGAAATTGATGATGTCGGTTGTGAGCATCAATCCAAATGGATGTGTTAGTTCTAGCATCATTTTTGCTCAATGACTGTTAGATGCTGTCTTATCTCATCTTGGTCGTTTCTTTTGTCGAGTCATAAATGTACTATAGTCCACTCGATCCTGTTTCCATGGTTGTTGGGGGACGAGTGTTTCAGCACTCGTGCTCCCTTCCTCCTGTTTGGGAATATGATCATTTATCTTGAGATTAACCAGATCTACTATTCCTAAGTTGGAAAGTGATTCGGTTAATTTCGAGATGTCTACTCTTGTGACTTCCACCCCACTTGTCGGATAATGTCGAGCAAGAATTACCCATAGCTTTTAGACTTCGGAACTTCCGTAGTCTTTCCTTTGAGAATGATTGGTTTATCTCCGAACGCATCTTTGAAACATTCGTTCATCGATCTACCTGTTCTCCTTGGTAACCTTCCTTTCAGATCTACGATTTCTTTCTTTAGATCTGAAACTTCTTGTTGGATCTCGGATAGAGATCGGAACATCTTCTCCATCTGTCCACCATAGTATATGATGGTTTTCTGGACTTCCCTAATGTCTTGTGTGACCTTAGATGTTGTGTCTGGAACAATTATGTCTCAATCCTTACGGATGTCATTGAAATTCTGCACTTGTTTTATCTCGAAATATTTTCAGATACATTTTTCTTGATTTTCTCCTCCCATTAGGCATAGAAAATTCAATATTGTAAATAATTTTAATTATTTCTTCAATAAATCTTGAAGCCCTGATACCATTTTTCAACCATTTTTCGAAAGATCGGATCTGCAGTCAAATAGATATATGGATTGGTTTTTTTCTTTAAATATCCTAAGTATTAGTAGATACATGACAATTGTTATACCTTTTAGACCAGATCACAGGTATAAATACAAGTGTTTTTTACGGCACGAGAAAGGTTTCTAACCATTATATCTGAACTAAAACTTAAGGATATAAAACATGATTTATGAAAATGGTTTGACATTGATAAAATTAGAGTGACAAAAGCACTTTCCATGTGGGGTCTAAGGCTGTTGACTTGATTTTGGGTAATTTGGGGTATTATTATAGTGTATTGAGTATTTTGGTTTTTTATTATAATTTTTTGAGTAGTTTTAACCATTACCCCTTATTAAAATACGAATGTTATTATTGCAAGTATTAAAACATGATAATTGTCATTATATTTGTTGAATCCTCGAGTTAGCTCGATTTGGTCGATGCCCAGGCCCGATGCATCCTGATTTAGCTTAGCTTGGTTCATGTCCAAGCTGTTTTTCACCTCTGAGCCCATCAGGTTAGTAGTTCATTCAATACCAAGTCGGTCTCGGCTGACCACTTCGTAGACAAGCTGGAACTATCCGAGTCAAGGTCCGTGGAAGTCAGATAAAGATAAGATGACTGAAATCATCCAAGTCATCGTTCGAAAAGAGTTCGGAAGATAGAAAATTAGTTCACAAAAATCTTCAAAAAATGAAGCAAATCAAGATTAAATCTTATTCAATTTTAGATAGGATTGTATCTTTATTTTCCTTGTTTAGAGGCTAAAATTGAGGGATTTAGTTTTTAATCCCCAAAAAATATATCTAACTAAAAATAAGGCTAATGAATTGAAAATTTATTATATTCAAGCACCTATTTATTTTCTTTGAACTCATATATTATATACACATTCGATCGACCAAAACAAACAGTTAAATTGAACTTGATTTTATTGTCCAATTTTATTCTTTCGAATGGAATTGATTTATTTAGGTGTTCGGCTCACGTCAACAATACTAACCCATGATGAACTTTTGATAATTTAAATTTAATCCCTTTATTAATGATAGCTTATAATTAGTACAATATTAAAATGATAGATTATATAGTTATGAGTTATCTCATAAATTTAATTTCAATGAAATTAAATATAGTGTAATGAGGTAAAATAAGATAAAATATGTGATTGGTTGTCATGAGACCCATGACTCACCTACAAATGGTCTGGTCGGACGCCAAAATACATTCAATACAACTTTGTAAAATGCTTGAGTTCCGTCGAATAAATTACGTCACTTATTGCAATCCCCCATCACCCTTCACGTTCTTCTCTCTCCAACGCGCTCTCTCTCTCTCTCTCTCTCTCTCTCTCTCTCTCATACGCTCACTGAGTTCCACAGTGAACCGAAGATTCGACTCAGTATACGGAGAGCGTCTCGGTTAGTTCCTTTCTCATGCGAATGACTTCCTCTTTAATATAATGTAATGTTGCATATTGTTGCTTAGAATTCTACATTTTTCTGTTCTGTTGCTGCGGACATTGCTCGTAATTTGGATCCAATCGTTGTGATTGTGTCACTTTTCTCATTCCAGTTAATTTCTGTCCTCTAAAAAAAATTGGGTTTTTACATTTATGCTGGTGAAAAGGTATGAGGAAGGTTGAGAAAATTATTAGGTAGTGTTTTTGTTACTCTAATTTGTGGGCTGGATGCCGAGTGTTTCTAGTAGATTATTGTGAGATATGTCTGGATTGTGTGAAGAGATTGATTTTTGATGCTTGATCGCTTGTTTTGAACAATATAATTTGGCAGGGGCATCCCTCTGAGTTGTGATTTTGCTAGAATCAAACATGCATAGCACATGCACATCCATTCTTCACCCAGTTTATATGATTTGGTATATATCTTATGGAAGAAAAATATTATCTTGAAACTTCTTGCGACCATTTTGAATTTCCTCGACCTGATTAAGCAAGGATTTTTTGTTTTGTGTAATTTTTTCTTGAACAAGTAGTTATGCAATTATTTGGATTGCAACCTTGTGGGCTTTTGGATGCATGCAGAATTTTGTATAGCTTTCTTGCTTTATGTGGTATAGTTTCTACACATCAATCGCTATCATGTATCTATGGAAAATTTTCATTCTGTTACAAGTAAAACTTACTTTTGCTATCATCAGTAATATTTATCAGGTTATGGAGAATGGACCTCCTAATCTTGGATTAGAAGAGGGGACAATTGATGTTGAATGTATGCTTGTAGAACCCCAAGAGGAGCATCTGTCAATGGATAGTGTTATGTCCTTCAGAAAGAAGATCCCAGAGAATGCAGTGGACTTGGAAGATGTCTCCCGCAGTTCTGGTATAGCTTAAAATCTAGCATTGTGATTCCCCCCTCCTCTCAGGTTGACTAATAAAATTATCAAGTAACATAATGATCATCATCCCTATTATTTGGTGAATAGGTAGCTGAACTGATCTTATAAAATCTTTTGAAGCATTTGTATACTTCAGAAATTTAAACTGAATATGGCAGAATATAAGCTGACAGCTATAATACTTCACCTGATGATTAGTATTCATGTTGTTGCAACTTGTATCAGGTTGTGATATCCCACTTGCAAATAGCGAAAAATTGTAATAGGATGCACTTTTATTCATTTTATTAGTTAACTAGTTGTTATTAATGCAATTACTATCATATTGATTTCTACCATTATTGGTGTCAACTAGAGGAGAATATAAGTTATCTCATGAACACTATATTTTGATATGTTTTGCTTAGATTTCTAGACAAGCTATCTTATACGTGTCTGCTATTATGAAATATCCCTCCATTTCCCTTATTTCCTTCTGAAAGGATAAAAATCTAATCTTGTTGTCTATACTGAAATTATCTGTTGAATTCTTAGTTTTGAGCCATCGTGAGGTTGTTGGTTGATATGCATGACATCCATCCTTAAAATTGTTCATATCGAATATAATCTATACATCTCTTTGATCCTTAAAATTTTCTGCCATCATGAGTTTTTTCTGGGATGTAACATTGTGGCTTTATGTAGGTGGATCAGATACTGGCATTGCTCAGGAAGGAAAAGATATTCTCAATGGAGAAGTATGTCATAATTGGTTATTCGTCCTTACCTAATGGTTGAGCCAGATCCTTTAAAGTGCTATAATTTAATCTAATCTCATTGCTTGTTCCGATCTAGGGTCTACTACCTTTAATGGTTTTAATAATAAAATACGAAGCTGATGATTGTTTTATATTATTAATTACATGTTCCTCAGTTATTTCCCCAATTTTAAATATTGTGTTGTCTCATCTTATGTGCATTTGCTGTAGTATTTGCTTTACTTGTGTGCTACTATATGTTTTAGGACTTGAATATGAACTCTCCAGAGCTCATTACCTCTTACATGTATCTGTTTGATGATGTTGCATAAGCCATGAACTATAGGTAGGGATGTAAACGAGCCGAATCGAGCCGAACAGTACTGGGCTCGAGTTCGGTTCGGGCTCGAGTTCGGCTCGAGTTCGGTTCGAGCCTTAGGAATGAAGCTCGAGCTCGGCTCGTTTGAAAAATATTGGGCTCGGTATTCATTCGAGTTCGGCTCGGATAAGGCTCGTTAATAGGACAAACGAGCCCAGTTCGAGTTCGGCTCGATAAAAGCTCGAAAGAGTTCGGTTACAAGCTTGAATTCGAGCTTGATTGTTCAGATATTGATAATTAATACATATTTTATTTTAAAAATTGCTAATTGTGCATTATATCTTTTATATAAAGATAATATATACTCACTAAATTGTATCATTAATAATTTAATATCAAAATTTTAAAGATATTCAAATGACAATACAATTAATATATTAGAAATAAGTAGATTGTATTGAATTTTATTAGTTAGTATGTTTATAAAATGAATATGTTTAATTTAATCATGTAATATTTGTGTTAAGAATTTTTTAATTTATATACATATTTATTTAAATTTTAAACTCTAATACTATTATAAAATATATAAATAAACTAGCCCACAAACACTAAACGAATATGTTAACGAACTCTTCACGAACCTAACGAACATGTTCGCGAACCTGTTCGCGAGCCTGCTTAACGAACCTGTTCGCGAGCTTTCGAATCAAACATGCCCAGGCTCGAGTTCGGCTCGTTAAGTATTCGAGCTCGAAATTCGGGCTCGAGTTCGGCTCGTTAAGCTTCACAAACAAACTCGAACGAATATTTATCGAGCCGAGCCGCGAATAGTTCACGAACGGCTTGGTTCATTTACATCCCTAACTATAGGACCTGTTTCCAATTATGATGATTCATATTGAAAGATAGTTGTTCAGCTGGTTTGTTGATCCATCTGCCATTGCTAGACTATGAGATTTATCAATACGGGGAAAAACAAACAAACTGATTGTCATCTACGTATCTACTTTTTAGATCATTTCTACCTCAAAATGATAGTCCCCATGTAGGTACTTAATGCAATGCCCAGTGAAGTTGAAGTTGGATATTTCCGATTGGATAGTGATTTCTCCAGCATGGGAGAAGAGTACCTTTTAGGTGTGCAACCTTTTCCTTAAAGCTGGATGTATCCGATTGGATAGTGATTCCCCCCCCCCCCCCCAATACCTTCTAGCGCCAAAAAATTAATAAAAACTGCATATTTGGGTTCAGGTGTTGAATTTGCAGAAAGTATTACAAATTTGGATTATGGTTCAAATGAAGGCTTGCAGGCTTCAGTTTCAGACAGTCTAATTCAAGTGTCTACTACTGGTTCTGACACCACCTGCAAATCAGATGTATATAGATCAGTGGACGTGCTAGACTGCCAAAACGACCAATTTAATGTGG
This sequence comes from Scutellaria barbata, assembly GCA_028654395.1. Taxonomy (NCBI): domain Eukaryota; kingdom Viridiplantae; phylum Streptophyta; class Magnoliopsida; order Lamiales; family Lamiaceae; genus Scutellaria; species Scutellaria barbata. The sequence goes on from CM053644.1 coordinate 816,045, forward strand.
GGAGCTCTGATTCAAGTGATATTCGTAGTTCTCATGAGTGTGAAATTCTGGTTGGCGATAAAACTTCGTTTCCTCCTGGATCATGTACTTCACCACATATTGGCAAGTTGCACAACAGTTCAAGCTCTTCTTTTCAAGATGTCTTTTCTGATGAGAATGATGGAAGATTTTCCCCAGCCGGTGAGATGTTCTGCAGTCCAAAGACTGAAAAAGATAATTTATTTGAGGTGACAGGCCACGATGGTGTGACTAAGATATCTCAGAGACAGGAGACATCTGCAACAATGTCAGTTCAAGCAAGCTGCACTGATCTTCCTACACAAAAGAGATCTCGCAAGCCCACACTGAGGTACATTGATGAATTAGTTGACCCTATTCCAATTTATTCAAAAAAACGACGAGAGGTTTCTTCTTCTATGCATAAGAACAAGTCTTTTGGTATTAAAGATCATAAGAAGTATGATATGGGTCCTAAAGCAATTAAGCCACCTCCTGAGGAATCCTCTGTCATAGCTATTCAAGTGCCCTTCGCTTCTTTGGGGAATAAAGAACGTCCAGATAGTCATGCATATGATATGGTAAGTTTTCAAATCTAGATGTTCATTATTGACTCATCATCAATGTTATTTGCTGCTATAAATGTGTTACTACACCCTATTTCTTTGATGTGCCATGGGGCTCCATATTTCTTTATTTCTCTCTCCTTTTGTTATTGTAATTTTATTTTCGTTTGATACTTGCTACTATGTACAATTACATTTGTCCTGATCGATTGTATTTTGTATGGTTTGCACATCTGTTCGCTATTTCGTATTCTTAGCGGGGTATTTATTGTGTGGTTATTCGGTAGAAATGTATGTTAAACAACGTTTAGTTGAATAAAAGTTAGGATGGCTTATATTTAAATACCCAATGTTGGTCAGGTAAGAATTGGAGAGGATAGTGGTTTTAATTCTTCTTTCTCCCTTCCATAACACAAACATTAGAATAGCCATTGGTATAATACTAGTTCTACCAGGTTTGGATTCCCAATCTAATTTGCATATGTTTCTGTTATCAATTCCTGATTCTTGCTAACAGTAACTTTAAGCTTATTCCATGACTAAATATTCCATGTTTTCCTAACAGGAATATGAAAATAATACTTATAACTGATTTTTTTTTTTTTTTGAAATGATTTTGTTTCAGTATGTGTTTTTATGAGCCTGGAAATTCATGAATTTATATGGCTTTTGAAATCAGACTTTATGTGAGCAGGTACAGCATGCAGATAGTAGAAACTTGATGACCAAATCAAATGGTAAGTGTGTTTCTCCACAGAATCAAAATAAAACGGACAAATGTGGAACATCAGTTAATCTAAAGAGAAAGGATAACTATGCAACGAGCCAGAAAAAAATGGACACTGGAACTCAATTAAAGAAAAAGGATCGCCATCCGAGAGCAGCAAGTCAAAAGAAAAGAAATGACTCTACCATTGCTTTGATCCGAAAGAAGAGGAATGATTGTTTTACAACAATGAGTCAAAACAAGAAGGATAACTGTCGCACAGCAGTGCATCAAATGAAAAATGATGACTGTCCGACTGCTGAGAGTGCTGAAGAAGTTGGTGGTCGGAGGAAGCATCATAGGTTATGGACTATTACAGAGGTCAGAAAATTAATTGATGGTGTATCCCAATATGGAGTAGGTAGATGGTCTCGAATAAAGAAGCTTTTCTTCACTGCATCTGCCCATCGTACGTCTGTAGATCTCAAGGTCAGTTCTTGTTCTTTTTGACTTCTTTTTCTGATCCTTCTATATTTTGGAAGATACAATTTGTTGCTTGTAAACATTATGCAGGACAAATGGCGAAATCTTTTGAAAGCAAGTGGTATGCACGAACAAGGGGATCAGCAGGTTAAGTCATGTTAACTTGTTATCATTTCGTTTAAGGGAATATGCATTTGATGAAAGCTGACAAAAACATGGCAATTTCTTTCTTTAACATATATTCTCCTTGCTGTCTTGTAATGCTATAGTTATGTAATTTCACTACTGATTAGTTGATAAAATTAGATTATGCACTCATCACTGAAACAACAGAGTTCTCTCAACTCGTTTGAATAAGAATCAGGCTGCTTGTTACTCAGTCAAAACTTTTGTTTTCAATGTACAAATTGATGCAGGGAGAGAAGAAACGCAATATGGCATGGCGTCCCCTGCCAAAGTCCATCCTTCGCCGTGTGTGTGAACTGGCCACCATGTATCCTTATCCGAAAGGTCAGAGAAGCAAGATTGCTCGTATTGGTCGCGATTCTCCAGATATAACGTTGAGTGACTACAGAAGAATCCTGCGTAGTATCAATGCCAATTGATTCTCATCCCTTAGAATTATTAGCATTTTGTACATTTCAAACTAACCATAAGATGCTCTCTCATTCTCTTCTCTCTACTGGAGTTGTGGCTTTTTAATATTTTTAACAGTTTGTAGGCTTGCTTGCATATGCTTCTTACAGAGCATATCCAATGTTTCAGTTTCAGAGAATGGTGAATATTAGTAAAGATCTATTATATTCTTATTATTTTTTCCAGTTAAATTGCTTTTGTTTCTCCCCAAATCAAATTAGGCATAATCATCTGCGGGAATTTGTGTAAATTTCATAAGATGCTAAATTTTTGTCTTTTTTTTTTTTAAAAGTTTTAATTAATTTCAAATTATTCAAAAACACAACAATACATTAAATAATAATCCATTGAGTAAAAAAATGAGATTATCTAATGTATTTTTTTTAACCAAGTAGCATCAGGTAAATTGATGAGTGATGAGTTTTCGTTATATATTTAGTCAAAATAACATTTACATCGAAGTGGCTGTAGTTTAGTGGTAAGAATTCCACGTTGTGGCCGTGGAGACCTGGGCTCGAATCCCAGCAGCCACACTTAACTCTTTTTGGCTTTTTTTTACTTTGTTGAAATGGTGCTCACACATTTGATATACTGATTTTTAACCTATTTTGGGCACATAACATAGCCATTGTTATCAACAACGATCAACAAGTTATCTTCTTAGCCACACTTAACTCTTTTTTTGGCTTTTTTTTACTTTGTTGAAATGGTGCTCACACATTTGATATACTGATTTTTAACCTATTTTGGGCACATAACATAGCCATTGTTATCAACAACGATCAACAAGTTATCTTCTTACAAAGTCTGGAAATGTTTTACATACAAAAGCAAAAATCGAAGTTATTTCTGGATTCAATAATAGATGAACATTGTCAGAAAAGTAGTCATGTAAACCTTGCAGACCCCATGCTTGATTACAACTAGAAACAGAATGCTTTTTTATTTTCCACCTTATTATGTCCTCAATCAAACAAGTACGAAAACAGAACTTCAACTTTCAATCAACAATGCGTTTTAACCTGATAAACAGCTGATTTCAGGGACTAGAAAACCACCAACTGTCCAACTCCAACATTTCTTCACAAAAATGAAAGTAACAAGGGATGCATGATCAATAATATGGTTTCTTGGTTCAAAGATGCATTATCTAGACATTCCATTAACGACCCCATACATTTATACATCAAATGGCACACAAGATTTCCCCAACAAACATGCACAATCAACAGGTGATTCACACGATCCACATTGGTGTAGACAGACTTTATCCATGCAAGAAAAAATGAATAATGACTAATTGGGGCAGCTTGGCCAGAATACAATCATAGCCTCCCTAAAAAGAGCACAACAATTACTGTATCAAATCAACTTGTCAAAATCTAAAAATACATTCCTTTTTGAGTTTCATTGCATCAATCCAAATCATGTATGTATAATAATGATAATACCTGCTCGTGGTCAAGTGACGTGTATAATGCAATAAAAGATGCATGATAACATGTTGCAATAGGTAAGCCGAACTGGTAATAATAACAAAGGCTCTTTCAGATTGATTAGATCTCCCCATATCTATTCGACCTCAAGTAACAAGTAAATGGCATAAATAGTAACTGATGAAAAAAAATCTCTCCAAGGGTAGCACTTAAAGACCAAGAACTTTGGTTAAAAATCTGCACAGCATTGAAGTGCCGGGAAAGAAAAATACAGAATAAATACAGAAGCTAGCTAAAGCTGCCACTGCAATCGTATGACGGAATGAACAAGAAAACAATACTCGATTATTGTCTTAGCTCACATGCAAGTACTCCATGAAAGTGGGCGTGCTGGACTGATCATACACATCAACACTCCTACATGATACAATTCCAATGCTAAAGAATGACACACAAGGGCAAAACAGAGTACAGGCTGCGAAGGTGTATATACATCATAAAATCATGTGGAGATTTACAACATACTGCCCCATTGTACATTCGAAGCATAATTGGTGACATCACCAAAACAATGGCAGTGCTGATTCAAATTTGTTGCAAATTGAACAACAATCAAAAGCACCAAAAAGATTACCCCTATCTCATTGTCACAACTGAGCAAATTACCTCTACTTTTGGAACGAGAAACTCGAGCTTGCAACAGAGATTTTGTCTTTTAACAATTATCATTGACTATCACCTAGCAAACTCAAGAAGACCTTCCAATTCTCGTCGTCCAAATGTCCTTCCAAGGGAGGCATCATCCTTTTGCCTTGCTGCAAAGTAAAAGACCAGCCAAGCCACCATGAAAAACACCTCCATCACCGACTGGAAAACCAATGTGAAAAAGTCCCCAAATATCCTCATTAACAACCACCTCCCAAGTGATCCACAGATAACAGCTTCTAACCATCTTATCTCAAACGCAGGGTAAAACAACGCAACCAACATGTGACATCCTTCTTTTACAATCTCTCTCCCACCCCTTCTCGAGTCCACAATAGCTACCCAAGAATCCACAGCAAAAATCAAACCAAGTATCAAGTCACTCAAGAACCAGACCACGATGAATCCCGCACTCTCCCACTCGTGTCCTATAACCCAAGGTGCCACATTTGCAAACGGCATAAACTTCATTCTCAAGAAAACCTTGAAAAACACATACTGATCCTCTATCTCCCCAAAAAAGAATATCCCCATCAGCTGTGCTAATGCATCCCTTACAGCCCACTTCATCAGTATAAACCCCGAAAGCCTCTTGAGCCCAATATTCGATCCATCCCAAATTGTACGGAAGAAAGACCTATAATTCCCCACCAAATGATCCACCACTTTAAGGAAAATAATCCCGTTCACCCATGTATAGGTCACTATAAATGCCAATACAACATATGCATATGCAGCAGATAAAATACCTGCTAAAAATACCAAAGAAGATACATCTCGATTGCCCAATTCAAAACCCTTGATCAAGAAATCCAAATCAAGAACTGCCTTACTATCATCCAATCTGCTCTCCACAAATTTCCTTTCCTCCTCTTCCAAAAGCGTGATATTTTTCCTGAGCTCAGGCTTAAAACTGATGACACCAGGTTTAACAATCTTCGGGAATGAGATTCCGTTATCCACGACGGTATCGGAGAATCCGATAAAGTCAGAGAGAATAAGAAAAGTGGCATTGGTCACAGGCTTCCTGGAGGAGGGGTGAAAGAGAGAGCGGTCGAAATCAGAATCTCCGGAAAAGAAGTCATCGTCTAGAGTGCCGACGCGGGAGAGGTGGAGAAAGGCGCGGCGACGGCGGAAGGGGGGATGGCGGTGGGGTTGGTGGTGGAAATGGGAGGAGGCGGAGAAATCGAGACGGGAGAGAAGGGATTTGAGGGAAGGGTCGGTGTCGATGAGAGAAGAGAGGTAGTAAGAGGCGCTTTGAACGTTGGAACGGAAAGTGAGGAGGAGGGAGGAGAGGAAGAGGAAGGTCAGGCGGTGGGAATACAATAACGACGTCGTTTGCTTCAGGATTTGGGCGGTGGTCGTGTGGCGGAGGTTCGGCGGCGGAAATGGTGGCGGATCGCGGTGGTTCATGGCGGAGCGGAGGGTTTGGAAAATGTGTGGAATTTTTGGGGATTGGATTTCGGGGTTTGAGTTTTTGGATCTTTCAAATTTTACTCTCATTATTCATTCATATAACTAACTTACTTTTTCTCCTAAAATTAATTCCCTAGCTTTTTTTTTTTTTTCTAAATTACTCGCATTAATTTTTTATCTGAGCGACTTCAAATTCTATGAAGGTTGAAGGATCATTTTGGGGAATATTCTATCTGAGTCTCAATCGAATTTAATGAAATCTTTTGTTGTAAAAATGATATATAATTTGGCTTTTTATTTGATTATATAATATAATACATACCATATATAACTGCAGAGTTTTAAATTAGCTAAATTTGCTTCACTACAGGTTATACTTTTCAACATGGGCGTAAATGATTCGAATAAAAATGTTTAATTAAGCTTGTTTGAACAACTCTAATCAAAGCGAAGTTAAAATAATTTTATCTTAGTATACTCATCGAGTTTGAGTTCATTAAGCTATAAATGTTATCAGACTTGAAAATATATCAATGCTTTCGATTTTATGAAATATACATATATCCTCACATCATCAAAATATTCCATTATAAGGTAGCTCTAGATGACAAGATGCAAAATCATATACAGAGAGAGATGTAGTCTAAAAATGTAGATAGTTTAAACAACTAAATGTGATTTCATTCCAAAACTATTTATATGATTGATTCCATTTGATCTATAATTTGGCTCCAATCAAACAAATACAACAATCTCAAATATTATATAAGTCCATAAAGCAGAATGATAGGATATTAAGGATGGGCAAGTAAACACCCTCACAAACAAGAATATAGTACTACTATCAATAGGTTTATCAATATCCAAAATTCAATCAAGAATATAATATGATGTGGGAAAATCTGAGGATGGCTTATTGGAAATCTGGCTTCTCAGGGTATGTGCAGCCGGACCTCTGTATAATGACGTTAGCTGCATAACACCCGGCTCTTACGCATTCATCGATGGGTTTCCCCAGAACCAACTGAGACAGAAATCCTCCAACGAATGCATCACCTAGCAAAAGTAAAATCAAGAGTTCAAATAATGTAGTTGATTTGAAAATCATCATTCTTATAATCAAAATTCTTTATCTTTGTTTGGATTTATGTTGGATGGATTTTGTGAAAGCAAGGAGAGACAACAGACCTGCACCATTGGTGTCAATAAGTTTCTCTTTGGGCAATGGGATGACAGGCAACAGCTTCACCTTTCCATCCTCTGCAACCACAACTGGATCTGCACCCTGTGTAATGACAGTAATTCTCTTGTGTGTTCCAGATGCCTTTGGCAACTGGGAAATCTTCAAAGCTATTTCTTCAACATTTTCGGTCTGTCAATCAGAAACAGAGATATTTAAGAGTCTATGATAACAAAAAAAACAGTACACCGGTGCAGTGAAGTAATTACCTCCCAGCCATGAACTTTGGAGAAAGCTCTTGCTTCTGTTTCATTTCCAAAAACATAGTCCATGTACCTGAATTCAAAAGAGTAGTGGCCTTAGTCAATATCTCAAATTCTCAGTCCTCTAATTAACCAAAAAAACTCAAGAAATCACACTTACGGTAATACTTTGTCCTGTACATCCTTGAAGAACTCACAGATAAATGGAGCAGAAAGGTTTGTTGCGAAAACCTACATTTGTACAAAGATTTAGAAGAAAAAAGTATAGCATCAAAACAGAGAACACTGATTGTCAAACTACTGACCTTGTTAGCAGCAGCTGCATGCTCAGCAACAAGCAGGATGGATTCTGGGGAAACAGTGAGGAAAAATCCAGCCATGTAGTAGTATTTGGCCTTTTCCACTGTCAAAAAAGATAAATGAGTTAAGTTACACTGAATGTATTATATAGATCAAAGAGTACCAATTTATGGGAGTGTACCAAGTGCCCAATTTTCTGGTTTCTTCAAATGATCCGGTTTGTAGCAATTAGCGGCTGACAAATTGGCAATAAGTGACCTGGAATATATTGATCAATTACTTGGTTAGCCTAGCAGATACAAGCTCAACGAAACAAATCAAACGATAATTCTCAAAAAGGAAAATGACCTTTCGCCACCAAGCACACATACAGCACAAGTACCAGTTGGAGATTCGTCTTCATAATAATGAACCTGTTCAACCAAGGGAACATGATGGAAAATGTTATGATTATGGTTATTCAAGTAACGATAAGGAATCTTCAATGACAAAAGGATTTTAGATAAATAAGATAACAACATATTGTGTAGTAAAAACTTGCTGTAGGATTACAAGATTAAGCAAATATAAGATATGCAAGGGTGATGAACATGATCAGTCAGATGATTTTTTCCTTGATGGGCCACTAGCCATCTGCCAGGAGTTTCGGATTTAATACCGATATTTTAGCAACAAATCCAATAAATCCAGAAACCATAGGATTATAAATCATTATCATGAGAAAAATGACAATAGCAATCAAATTGGATAATATACTTACATTAACACCAGCAGCCTTCGCATTTTTCTTCATTTCCTCCCCAAATTTGTCCTTTCCAATGGAACCCATATAACTGGTTGCACCAGGAATTTGAAGCATCCACTGTGAATGGCAACTTGAAAATATCACAAATCTGGTAACTAATAGAACTGGCAAGGATTATGAAGCCATAAACAAGAATGGCATGTACCTGAGCGACTCTGATTGAATTTTGAGTAGCCCCTGCATTCCAAGAATCATACCAAGTCACTTACAAATGTTCAGTGATATTTAATATAGTATACTGTGAGAATGAATTGCCAAAATTCAAGCCTTGGCTGATGATATATTACCTCCAGCAATATATTCCACTTTGTACTTTGATGCCATTTCATCATACCTGTGAACATTGAAAAAGAATTACATTTCCACCCAATGATAACAAGTGGAAACCCCAATTGTTGCTGGTATTTTCTATAATAACTAGATTTGTGGATCTATGTTTGCACCTCACACCTTATCAGTTGAGCCTCTCCCATTATTACTAAACCAATTAACTGAAGTTTCTAGAGATAACATGATTGGATCAATAGCCTGCAGGCTGGGATATTCATTACCAAATTTGCAAAACATGGTTTTTTTAGAAATTATGATCTGAAAAGGAAATAGGGGGCACGTTACTAGGCTTTTCTAACCAGATGAAGAGAATAAGAATTATCTAATTTCAGTGAACAAAAAACCAGAGCATGTCCAGCCCCTTTAGACCGCAACTCATAAGGGGGCAAAGGAACAAGCTTCAACCCCCGCATTAGAATCAGACTGTAAACATCAAACACATCTGGATTTAGTGAACAAGATAATAGCAAATCAAAATTGCGATGCACAAAATAATGTTCAAGTTTCTGGATTCATTGATTCTACAAATCATGGTAAGTAAATAAAAATATATTCAGATCACAGACATATCCAATGAATATAATAACTTAAGTGCCATATCTAAACTATAGATTCCAGAGTACACAATCGGGAGGGAAAAAAGAGAACTACTCACATCGGCAAGTGCTTCTCCTCCGCGAGAATCGCATTGTTCAATTTAACATCGTATCTGTCGAGCAAAGAAACCAGATTAGCTTCATCTTACGCAAAAAAATCTCACCAAATCACCACAACAGCCATTCCACAGATTCAACAAATGCCAAATCCGAGATCTACAAATTGAGCAGAAAATAAACCATAATACGCGAAAGAAAAATAGTAGGCTACAACTCAACAACTCTGCATTCAGTGAACAAGACAATAGCTAAACTCGCCAAACCGCATACAGATCAATGAAACTCAAACGTCAAAATGGCAATAAAATCCAGATCTGAAGCTCGAAAAGGCATAATAATCAAAAAAATATAGCAATGTGCAATCAACAAACAAAACTCATGAGAAATTACTTGTCCAAAAGCTCCTGATCCACAACAGCAGAAATATCCAACAGTGGATTTCCCATTCCCAGCAGAATTCCGTCATACTCCATTTTCAGATCGAAATGCTCGTAGAAATTAGGAGATGTAGTGAGCAGATTGAATGAGTAGAAGTGGTGTAGGTGTAGTGGTGTGGGGTGAAATATATAGGTGTAGAAAATAGAAATATTGGTTGGTGGGTGGGTCTCAAATTCTGAGATTTTGTTAATTATTTAAATTAATATCACTTGAGACCATTAATTAAACTAATTTTATTTATAGCAAAAATCTTTATAATATAAATAAGATTACATAACCTTCACATGGAATTGGACATAATTTAATTACTCACATTGAATGCTAAATTAAAGGTTGCAAAATGTGCTGTATTAAACCAATTTTTCATTAATTACAACTCTATTATATAATTTATAGTTTATATTGGATAGATGTAGCATTCTCATAATCTCATACTGAATTGTAATTGAGGAAGGGTAAACAACATAAAAAACTTCCCAACACTCCATTTTAATCTAAAATAAAATAAAATATTTATACATATTGAAAATAACCTACAAAAAAAAATCACATCATAAATAAAATAAAATAAAACAAAACACACAAAAAATACTCAAGTTAACAAAATTCTGTTCTTGTGGATTCTTCCACCATTATTAATATATTTTCATTGGTTTGAACATTAATGGGTAACTAAATTGACCCCATTCTTTTTTTTTTTTTTCTTCATTACTAATAATGAAGTTATTGTATATAAATTGAAATTTTCTATTTAAGAAATTAAATTTAAATGAATATATATTATAAATTATGATTTTTAAGGAGAAATATTTGTACACCCTATATGAGGCGCAAGTCGCAATGCTCCTACCATCATAATTTTTCATAAAAATAAAGAAAATGTCATAAATTTTATTTTATGTTCTTTCTACTTTCATTACCGCTATAAGATACATGTAAATAAGAAATAAAAAGGTAATAAAATATGAAGTCAAAAATAGTACAAAATAAATAATAGTTTGGTCAATGTAAATGGCGTAAGTTAAAAAAAAAATATATCAAACTTGAAAATCCATGGAGTTGGTGGGATTAAAATAATGGTTTCATCAAAGTTAAGTGGTTTAATAAAAAAAAAAGTCTAAATCTCCACCAACCCCCGCCCACAATACAAGACAGTCCAGACCTATCTTTTTATGTGTATATATAAATGAAAATAGAAAATAATTCATCGAAGCATACAAGTTTCCAAAAATATTTTTTTTTAAAATGAAATGGAAAAGAATTTTCACCCTCTCCATTCTGCAGCAAAATACACGTTTAATGGGATATTTCTGAATACGTAAACCTCAATACACAAATGAATTTGCGCTGTTATTTTTATTAAGGGAAAATCACAAAAAACCTAAGATTAGAATTCACACCAAAGATCAGGTTTATTTGCTTTGTTCAAAGCAAAACTCGATGTGACTGACATGCTTCACAAACTATCATCGTCTGTGTAAAATTGTTGAACATCTCAACAAGCGCATGTTGAGCTGTTGCAAAAATCGAATGTACATGAGCTGAATGTGGTAATCAGAGATGATCACAGATTGCATTGGTGAATTCAGTAGTGGATGATTTACCACCAAGATCACCTGTTCTGTACTTCCCTTCAGCTATCGTATTCAGCACAGCATCCTGGATCTTATCGGCTTTTTCATGAAGATCCAAATGGTGCAACATTGATACAGCACTCAGAAGCAAAGCGGTTGGATTTGCCAGATTCTAGATGAGCAATAACAAGGCATAACTACAACATACATAAACGAGCTGAACGAGTGAAGATGGGAATGAATGTGGAGTTGATGTGTTTACTAACCTTTCCAGCGATATCTGGAGCAGAACCATGTACAGCCTCCGCAAGAGCAATGCCCCCCTCACCAATATTGCAGCTGTAGGAGGGGCCAGATTATGTGAGTCGATTAAGTTAACATACTTTATG